>LR749542.1:36098-218177 GCA_902729485.2 Mus minutoides
ATGCTTTTAGTTGTTTATCTGTGTTTTCCTGTAACTCTCTAAGTTTTTCTTCTTTATATGCTTCTAGTTGTTTATCTTTGTTTTCCTGTATTTCCTTCTTATAGTCCTCCATCATCATCATGACCAGTGATTTTATATCCATGTCTTGCTTTTCTGGTGTGCTGTTGTATCTAGGACTTGATGTGGTGGGTGAGTTTGGTTCTGGTGATGCCAAGTACCCTTGGATTCTGTTGCTTCTGTTCTTGCGCTTTCCTCCTGCCATCTCTGCCCGAGGAGACCTGGCGTTGGTGCAGACCAGAAAGGACCTGCTGTTCTGCCCTGGGCCTTTATCAATCTCCTGGCTGCTGTCTCAAGTTCCACGAGATTGGGCTGGAACAGAGGCTGTGTTCCCCTGCTCACCTCACTTCCAGAGATATTTTGGGGAGTCCCGAAAGAGCCTAAGAGAGTGCACAGAGCCTGAGGCCTGGGCCCTGAGCTCCTGATGTGGTCTTAAAGTCCTGGAGTTCCTGGGCTCAGAGGAAAGATGGCGGGGTGGCGAGTGCTCTGGCTGGGAGAGGCCCAGCCTCCGGTGGGGCGGAGTTCTCAGTTCCTGCCCCTGGGGGCCACTGCTGACCCGCTGCTCCCAAAACCACCTCTGCGCTGCACTCACGCGTAACCCCAATGCAATCTTAAAGTCCTTTGGTGTCCCTAGCTGTGACCGCTGGGCTCAGAGGAAAGATGGCGCGGTGGAGGGTGCTCTGGCTGGGAGAGGCCCAGCCTCTGGTGGGGTGGAGTTCTCGGATCCTGCCCGTGGGGGGAACTGCTGACCCGCTGCTCCCAAAACCACCTCTGCGCTGCACTCACGCGTAACCCCAATGCGATCTTAAAGTCCTGGGGTGTCCCTAGCTGTGTCCCCTGGGCTCAGAGGAAAGATGGCGGGGTGGGGGGTGGCGGGTGCTCTGGCTGGGAGAGGCCCAGCCTCCGGTGGGGCGGAGTTTTCGGATCCTGCCAGTGGGGGCAACTGCTGACCAGCTGCTCCCAAAACCACCTCTGCACTGCACTCCTGCGTAACCCTGATGCGATCTTAAAGTCCTGGGGTGTCCCTAGCTGTGTCCTCTGGGCTCAGAGGAAAGATGGCGGGGTGGCGGGTGCTCTGGCTGGGAGAGCCTTTTTTGACACTCTTGGTTTGATGCCTTTGTCTCAGTCTCTACCTTCTGCAGCTGGGTCGGCTGCAAGTACTGGAACAGCCTTTCTGTTCCTCAGTTTCTATTGCTGAAATTTTCTGTTTTGATATTATGCTTGTAAGTGTTTCTGAAATCTAAGCACCTTCCCACCATCACCCACATTCCAAACAGCTTTACAGCTCTTGTCACCCTACTCTACAGAGACAATAACATCAGTGACTGGCATTCTACCAGTCTATTATCTTCCTCCACCTAACTCACTAATACATTTCTGGCTTCCAGCGTGTACTGTTTTCTCTATCAGTCTCCAAGTATCAGAACATCAAAAGGCAACAGTGGATACAGCACAGGTACTTGGACCTCTGGAGCACAGAGGGATTTTTATCCAGCAACATGACTGTTCTCATCACATCCAAAGACCTTCTAGGTCAGTATTATCTAGCTGGAATGCAGACATGCCACACACCTTTAATCCCAAACAATGACATCTAATTGAGGGGCAGACAAATTTGACAAACTAAGTCAGAGATTAAATATTTACAACACACATCAGGAGAAGAAAAGTTACTTTTACAATGGCGCCTGGAAACATATCACAATTTCATGTTTCCAAAGTATTAGCTTACATTTTCTCTCCCTCCCTCCCTCTACTCAGCATCTATTTTAATTTTCATTGAAAATTAGATTTCTTCCAATTTCAAGAGTTTATTTTCTTCTGTTTAAGCTCACTCTTTCTTTATAGTGTCTGAAGGAAGGAGTACAGATAATTCACTTCAGACCTTCTTTTTTTGCTGTTAATTTCCTTCTAGGTATTTTCACTGCACCCATAGATTCTGATTAGACTGTTTATGTTTTTGTTCATTTCAAAAAGATTTAAATTTTTTCCTCAGGCTTCATAGCTAACCTGTGTGTTATTTAATCTCCTTATTTTATCAGAAAGCATCTGTGATCTTTCAATCACATTTCTGTTACTGTTTCACTATAATCAGAGAGCCAACACTGCATTATTCCTGCTCTTTCTAAATTGTGCTTTATCTCAAATTCTAATAAAATTGACCTCAAGCTTCTGTTTGAGGCCATTCCTAAATTCTTAATTAACAAGACTAAGAACCCAAAAGGGAATTCCAATTCCTAAGTAACAGTACAATAATCCAGACAAAATTCTTTTAAAGGGAGAGCCAAGGAGAAACATAAACTAAAATATGGGATAAAAATACTCACTTTGCTTTATAAGGTGACTCGGAGCCAGAATTTTTGGTTTCCACTAAGTTCTCATATTCTTTAGCCCTAAAGAAAAAAAGATTTCATCTTTATTAGTTATTTTATAGCCATTTATATAATGATACAAAAGGTTAGTCCAGTTTTTCCATTCCCAGTAAATGTATCATACTGTTAATGTGACAAACTTTCCCTTAAATTATGTAAATGCTATCCTGAGAGATGGAAAATGCACACTCCCTCATAAGAAATAGATCTCACTCAGTAAGAATACTTCTGAGTTTACAGGCTTGGTTGATTAAAGAATTATAGAAGTGTAAAAATAAATTTGTCGAAAAAACAAAACAAAAACAAACAAACAAAAAAACAAACGGCTGGGCGTGGTGGCGCACGCCTTTAATCCTAGCACTCGGGAGGCAGAGGCAGGCGGATTTCTGAGTTCGAGTCCAGCCTGGTCTACGGAGTGAGTTCCAGGACAGCCAGGGCTATACAGAGAAACCCTGTCTCGAAAAAACAAAACAAAACAAAAATAAATTTGTAGTAAATTTAAAAGGCTATATGATTCCAACAAAGTAGTTGATATGGAAATATTTCTATGTACCACAAGAAATACATAGTTTAAAGTAAAGTATGGGCAAATAATTTTCATTTAATTTCAAAGATAAAAGACTATGGAAATAAGCTGACCTGGCCCTTAAAGGATTGTTTGACTGTTTACACTGACTACACACCAAAGGTTCATATAAATCCATGCTGTTTCTTTGTCACTATCTGTTTTCAGCTAGTGTAGAGCAGGAGGTGATAGCCATCATACAGAAAGCAGTCACTAAAGCAATGTATTAATATTTAGTTAATGTACTCATTTCTCCTTTTTTCTTTTCTGAAAATAAAAGAAAAACCTATTAATTTAAATGTTAAATGTGGGCTAGATCTATGGCTTGATTGGTAAAGTGTGAGCCACAAAAGGTTAAAAACATGAGTTTCACCCCTAATATCCCAGGAGAAGCCAGGTATGATAAATCTGTAACTCCACTGCTCCTTCAGCAAGATGTAATGTCCAGACAGGACAAGTCCAAAACTCTAGTGGACCAGCTAGCAAGATGCACAGTGGTGAACAAAAGACTCTGTCTCAAACAAGGTAGAAGGTAAAGAGCAACACAGGAGACTTATTTCTGATCTCCAAAGACACACACTCACAAGTACAGACTCTGTCTTCCTTTTTCTAGGATTAAACCAAAGGTATTCTCTATCTGTTGTGACATTTTTACCATGAAGTCTATTATGTTACCAATATTACTATCTTTGTGGTATGGTGTGTATAAAATATACAGCAGACATTTTACATTAAATCTATTTACAAGTTTATATCTGAAATGACTCCCTGGAAGATATGATGCAGTTTTTAAAATCTTTTCTGAAAACATGTGTCTTCTAGTAGAAAGCTTAATGTGCTTAGACTTTGTGTAATTCAGTTTGGAAAGGCTGCCCTGCACTGTTTATCTATCATTGTTTTCTATACATCATATCACCAAATGTTAAATCAATAGTGTCTGCTCCCTTACCTCTCATGAGTATGACTGTAAGCTATGGTGTATGTATTATGTGTTTACACATATGTGGGAATTATGGATAAAAACATCTAAAACTGTCATATAAAACAATTCTTCCCTTTATATTGTTCTCATCAGCAATGTTGTCACAACTAATGAGCAATGGACCAAGTCATGCAGACATTCTTTCTAAATTATTTTCTAAAAATATTATTTCTAAATATTTTTTGTTTGCATTTGGCAGAATCTAAGCATACTGTTGATATGGTGAACCATCTGTGCAAATGACACATATTATGCTCACAGCTTTATACTGTTGTTTTATAGAACCGTCTTTAAAACAACAGGAAAAACAGAAGGTTAAAACCAAGATATATAAGCTGGGCTATGGTGGTGCACATCTTTAATCCCAGCACTTATGGAACAGAGGAAGGTGGATTTCTGTGAATTCAAGGCCAGCCTGGTCTACAGAGCTAGTTCTAAGATAGCCAAGGACCTCTTGCTACCTATGAAATTTCAACTCAAATGTTTATTAAGGGATAACTGAACAAAGGTTTTGATATTGCCTATATGATCCATATATTCAACAATAAAAGGGAAACAGATTGATTGACCCAAAATATTGATATATCTTGAAAAAATACTTAGTAAGTGTCAGCACCAAGAGAGTATGACTTTGAATATAAGAATTTATAGAACAACAACAATCAAAAAACCCAACAGTCCATAATTACAGAAAGCATGTAAGTGATTGTCAAGGGCCAATTTAGTAGGTAAATGATTGGAAGGACATACAAAAGTGTTGGGTATGGTAGGGCACATACTTATTAATTATCCCAGCACTTGGGAAAGGAGAGGCAGAAAAACTGCTATTCAGGGCCAGCAAGAGTCACAAAGTGAAATACTGTATCATCTGCGTCGTTGTCGTAGATCACCATCATCACCATCACCATCACCATCATCAATATCATAATCATTATCATTGTCAATATCATAATTGTCATGCTGCTGCTGCTGTGGATAACTCTGTTGTATTGACTTGCCATGCACAGACCTTGTTGTGTTGTATATCCACTGGGAAATGGATGGGGAAGGAAATCATAAGGAATAGAAAAGCAGAAGGAGAAAAGAAGGGGAGAGGAGGGCAGAAGAAGAATAGAAGCAAAAGAAAAAGGAGATGAAGTAGAGAAGAGGGAAGAAGAACAGCCATAAAGGGAATGGAAGCAAAGAGAAAGAGAGAGGACAAAGAAGCTACAGGGCGACATAGGTTGTCTACAAATAAAAAACGATTTACTTTTTATTGTATATATGAACATCTGCCTACATCTATGTATGTTTACTGTGTGTATGCCTGGTACTAAAGGATGCCAGAAGAGGGTATCAGATATCCATAGAACTGGAGCTACAGAAGGCTGTAGCCACCAAGTGGCTAAGCCTGAACCTGGGTCTCCTGCAAATGTAGTTAAGTGCTCTTAACCCTGAGTCAGCTCTCTAGCCCCAGTGTCTACCTCCCTTCCCCATGCTGAGATTTGGTATGGTGCGTGCAGACATTTTAAAGCAAGCAACATTATTATTTAAAGTAAGGATGAATGTGTAGTTTTTGTCAAGTAGGACGTCAACAGTGACTTAAAGGGCTCTGACCCGGGCAATGGTAACAGAATGCGTTTTTCCTCATAGTGAGGTCAGGTATTAGCAGGAGATGAGAGAGCAGTTTGTTTTAGGCACATTATACTTCACTTAAAGGTGTAAAATTTGTAATCAGCAAGTATAGGACATATAAAATCAGGATTTAGCAGGGAGTATGCATAGAGAAGAGAAGGGAGCAAACTAAGAAACATTCAAGAGTGAGAAGCCAGAAGTTCTCAACAGAAACTTCAAACCAAGCCAGTGATAGCCTGAAGTAAACTAGAAAAATGTACCTAGAAACATACACTGATTGCTAATACTAAATTCAAGAAAGCCTTTTCTGACGGAGGAATGGATACAGAAAGTGTGGTACATTTACACAATGGGGTACTATTCTGCTATTAAAAAATGAATTTATGAAATTCTTGGGCAAATGGATGTATCTGGAGGATATAATCCTTAGTGAGGTAACCCAATCACAAAAGAAGTCATTGGATATGTGCTCACTGATAAATGGATATTAGCCCAGAAACTTAGAATACCCAAGATACAATTTACAAAACACAAGAAAATCAAGAAGGAAGACCAGCGCGTGGATACTTCATTCCTCCTTTGAATAGAAAACAAAATACCCATGAAAGGAGTTACAGAGACAAAGTTTAGAGCTAAGACAAAAGGATGGACCATACAGAGACTACCCCACCGGAAGATCCATCCCATAATCAGTAACTAAACTCAGACACTATTGCATAGGACAGCAAGTGTTTACTGAAGGGACCCTGATATAGCTGACTCCCACAGAAGTGGATGCTCACAGTCATCTATAAGATGGAGCACGGAGCCCACAATGGAGAAGCTAGAGAAAGTACCCCAGGAGCTGAAGGGGTCTGCAACCCTAGAAGAGGAACAACAATATGAACTAACCAGAACCCCCAGAACTCGTGTCTCTAGCTCCATATGTAGCAGAAGATGGCCTAGTCGGCCATCACTGGGAGGAGAGGCCCCTTGGTATTGCAATCTTTATATGCCCCAATACAGGAGAACGCCAGGGCCAAGAAGTGGGAGTGGGTGGGCAGGGGAGCAGGGCGGGGGGAGAGGGGAGGGAACTTTCAGGATAGCATTTGAAATGTAAATTAAGAAAATATCTAATAAAAAATTTGAAAAAAAAAAAAAAAAAAAAAAAAAAAAAAAAAAAAAAAAGAAAGCCTTTTCTGGTCATTACATTAAGGACACATTAAAAAAAAAAAAACAACAACCAAAAATAAAACATCCCTAGGATTTCTTATACACAAGAAATACATGGCATTTCCTTCTTTCATGAAGTCAAATCAGGAAACAACATTATTTGTTTTCTAACTATTCATTTTCTTTCTTTTTCTTTTTTTTTAGTTTTTTTATTAGATATTTTCTTCATTTACATTTCAAGTGTTATCCTATAAGTCCCCTATACCCTCCCTCTGCCCTGCTCCCCTACCCACCCACTCCCACTAGTTGGCCTGCCATTGCCCTGTACTGGGGCATATAAACATTGCTAGACCAAGGGCCTTTCTTCCCCAATAATGGCCAACTAGGCCATCTTCTAATACATATGCAGCTAGAGACATGAGCTCTGGGGGTTCTGATTAGTTCATATTGTTGGTCCATCTATAGGGTTGCAGACCCCAACTATTCATTTTCAAAGAAACAAAACACTCTGGAATTATGTCTGATCTTTAAGATGAAACAGATTCCTTGACAGGACACAATCTGGACATGGAAACTAAAGACAACTATATCATTCAGCATTATTCTTGTTACACATTTTTATAAATAATTCTATGGACTAATAAGCATCTTCTTCTTTTGAGACTCTCATGATAAAAGGTAAGGTTTGTAATGCTTTCTCTCAATGCTAAAGGTATCAACTAAGAAAGAACTGTATTTCTGTCCTCAAACAAGACCCATCAGTCATCAAGTGACATTTAAAGCTTGTGAGGTAATGTACTACACAGTTGTCTGATCTCAGATGTCACTTTGGAGGCTGATGATAAACTACAGGTCTGATAACTCACTTTCCATTTTAAGATATTTCTTGAACTTTTCCTGTTGTGACAGGCAACCAAATTAATTAAACCCTGTCGTGGGCTTTGACACCACAGCCAGCTAACTTCTATTTGTTGATTGCTATTGATTTTCTTTGATACTTCATTTAAAAATCAATAGTTGGAAAGAAAAATAAGCTTAGTTTACAAATATTTAAATGTAGCATTGTATGCTGAAAGAGGCACAAGTTTGGCATGGCCTCAGTATCTAATTATAGGAAGAGTCCTTGAGCAGGTGAAAGGGAGGGTTTTGGATCAATACTCAGTTTTCTTTCTCAATCAAAGAAAGTGGCTATAAATTAGGTTCATTGGTGTTTTTTCTAAAGCATTTGAAGCAAACAAGTTTAAATGGTTTTTTTCTTCCATTAAATTAAATGTCCAATCCCTAAGAGCTTTTGTTTTATATTTAAGGACATTTCTGTTACCTGATGTTCATCCGTGCTTTTATCTTTTTAGCTTTTTTCTTATTCTTTTGCCGTTCTTCTCCATCTTTCACAGGCTCTGGTGGAGCTGCACTTTCAATCACAATGTCAACAACATACTTCTTCAAAGACAGATGTTCCTGCAAAATAATCAATGAAATGATGATATTTTAAAACAATACAGATTATCACAAAATAGTAGACAGAAAAAAATATATATTTATATATATGAAACTAAAAGTAATCCCTAGGCAATAATGGCTTTCACAATTGCTTTAAAATACACTGAAGAATATGTTTTAACTGAGATTTTCAATGACTCATCAAACCTTTGGTGAACACCAAATGCACTATATGCTAAGGACATATGGGCCTAGAAATGCAAAGGGAAAGGGAAATATGTACACAAAATTATAGTACCATACAAGTGTTTAGTTAGTCATTTAATGTGCAATAGGAGCCTAAGGGGAAGATGACACAGGTGTTCATCAGGGTAAAGAGAAAAGACTGCAATTAGGCAGTAGAGTGTTTGGTGATCTGAGCAGATGCTAGATTTGTATGTGTGCATCTAGACTAGAGTAGGGGAAAGGGGAGAGAAAGGCAAATCATCTCAGAAGAGACATGTCAGAAGGGAAAGTGTATAATCGTACTGAAGACAGTTTTTGTTTGGTTGAAATGTAGAATTTGTCTTGTTTGCCTTCTCATCATCCTAGATAGACGTCTTCTCACTGCAACTATGCTATTTCATGTACTTACTTCCTTTGCCTCTATTTTCATTCATTTTATATGGCAAAATCCCAACTCTACATCTAGCTCTCCACATCTATTTCTGTGTCTATAGCTACAGAAGAGTAGTGTATCTATAGGAGAATCTGTGTAACTATTTTCATTCTTTTAGGACCCTATTCCTCAAGCACAAATGCCAGGCAGCCAAGCACACATACATTAGCTTATCCACACCCTTGTCTTCCTAGAAATTCTTTTTAGAACCCCTCTTCAAATCTCAAACACTTGTTATTGTCTCCCCCCATTTCTCAGTTAAAGCCTATGTTTCTTTAACTTAGGAATTATATAGAAGATCATTATATAGCAGTCCCATACACTCCCATGACCAATTTACCTACCAGTCTGTGTGCCTACCCACTTTGCCTTTTCTCCACTCTACTATATTTAAACTCATGCTCTTGTCAGGGTTAAAGAGTTCCAAAAGTACACTAAATCTTATTCCTTCCCCTAGACTTATATCTACATTTCTCTGATTCTTCACACTTTAATTTTTCTTTAAATCATCTCAAAAGGACCCTTTTTTTGTCCCCTAAAGCTAGTACCCTATGGAACCAGGAAGTATAGCCTCTTCACCTTTACCTCTTTAATTCTGCTCTCTCTTGAACTTATGAGTAGAGCAAAAATTTTACCAACCCTAACCAATCTGCAAACTGCCCTTGTTAGGAAACCAACATCAAGACCAACTCTGTTGTGTCTCCTCCAGCCTTTGCCCTACAGATCATTTCATCCTCCCCAAAATCTTTCATCATAAGGCTTCTTATATTTTCCTTTTTATTTAAACTCCAGATTTAGAGAGGGGGAGACTTAGCCTACACCAGGGATGACCACCCACAATTGGTTATCCAATGTAAAGTGGTCAGCTCTGAAATTATATACATACAAACAGCAAAGAGAAACTTAACGAATTATATTTATATATTTGTGACCACACAGAGACAGACAGACAGACAGACAGACAGACAGACAGACACACACACACACACACACACACACACACACACACACACACACAATAATAATCAAAGAAAAGCGAGCCATGGATATGAGAGAGGTATGAGGTGGGAACATGGGAAGATAGCATAGGAGGGGTAGGAAGGGAAAAAACGATGAAGTATATTCTTCCTGAGTTTGACGAGGAGGAAAGAATAAAGTTTGTACCCTTTTGTAAAATAAAATGTCATGACATTAAATGCATATATAACCTTAGCTGCTTATAAGTACACATACAAGTAAGTAAAATAATAAAAAAAAAAAGTAAAACCTTGGAGACTAGAGAGAAGGATCAGTGGGTAGTGCTTGCTGTGCGAACATGAGGACCTGAAGTAGCAGCTTAGCACCAATGCAGAAGCAAGGTCTAAGTACGGCAACATATATCTAAGGCTCCAGCACAGGAGACGGGGCCAGGAGAGCCCAGAGCTCCTGGCCAGCTGGCCCAAGTGAAGACAGTGGACTCCAGTTTTACTGAGAGAGTGTCTCAAAACAAACAAGGTGTGGAGCACTGGAGTTGAGCTCTGACCTCCACATGTACTTGCATTTTGTGTCTGCACACCACACACATACTTGTTTCCATTACACTAAGATAAGATGTAATTTCCAAGCCTCAGAGGGTGCCATTCTCCTTCCTTACATTCATTAAAAACATTACTGTCTCAGAACAGCAAACTGTTCCTTAGCCAGTAATATTCCTTCACTAGAAATGTGCACATTCCCAACTAAAATAAAAAACTGTAGGTAATGACTTCTTCTGTTTATTATATCCTTACTCTGTTTATTTTCTTCTAGAGCGTGCATAACAGTACATCTTTAACTGTACTCTTCTATCTACAATTTTCCTGGCATATGGCAGATATATATTAATGTTTTAAATAAAACAATAGCATCCTTATACAGGTTATTACATAATAGACATTTAGCAAAGTGTCTCACATAAAAATCACTCATTTAGTCCTTAGAAATAAAATTAAGACACAAGAAGGGATATAATTATATTTTCTCCATTTCCAATATTAGAAGAACACACTCTCAAACATGTCCAAAGCTAGACAGTTAAAACCCTGACTGAGTAATAAAGACCAATTAAAAATCAGATGTTGACTGTGGAACCTGTACTCTTGGTCAACTATGTCATAATGTTAGAAATAAGTTCGAACTGTGGAAGAGTGTTCATATTCTTTTCATACAAATATAAGAAAAGAAGAAAAAGGAGTGATAAAGGAAGTCTCATAAACCAATAATAATAAATAAATAAATTTAAAAAAGAGTGTGCTCACATTTTCACAAGAGCTAAGACGAAAGGATGGACTATCCAGAGACGACCCCACCCGGGGATCCATCCCATAATCAGCCAATAAATGCAGACACTATTGCACATGCCAGCAAGATTTTGCTGAAAGGACCCTGATATAGCTGTCTCCTGTGAGGCTATGCCAGTGCCTGGCAAAATACAGAAGTGAATGCTCACGGTCATCTATTGGATGGAACACAGGGCCCCCAATGGAGGAACTAGAGAAAGTACTCAAGGAGCTGAAGGGATCTGCAACCCTATAGGTGGAGCAACAATATGAACTAACCATAACCCCAGAGTTTGTGTCTCTAGCTGCATATGTAGCAGAAGATGGCCTAGTCGGCCATCACTGGGAAGAGAGGCCCTTTGGTCTTGCACACTTTATATGCCACAGTACAGGAGAACACCAGGCCAAGAAGTGGGAGTGGGTGGGTAGGGGAGCAGGGCGTGGGAGCATACGGGGACTTTGGGATAGTATTTGAAATGTAAATGAAGAAAATATCTAATTAAAAATTGGAAAAAAAATAAAATAAAAATTGGAAAAAAAACATCAGTGACAGCACATGTTGGTGAGGATGTGGAGAAAGGAATGGAACACTCCTCCATTGCTGGTAGGATTGCAAACCTGTATAACCACTCTGGGAGATTCCTCAGAAAATTGGAAACAGATCTACCTGGAAACACTGCTATACCACTCTTGGGCATATACCTAAAAGATGCCCCACCATGGTACAGGAGCTTGTGTTCTACCAAGTTCATAGCAGCCATATTTGTGATAGGCAGAAGCTGGAAAGAACTCAATGTCCACCACAGAAGAATGGATACAGAAAATGTGGTTCATTTACACAATAGACTACCACTCCTGTATTAAAAACAAGGGCATCATGAGTTTTGCAGGCAAATGGATGGAACTTGAAAATATCCTGAGTGAGGTAACTCAGACCCAAAAGAACATGCATGATATGTATTCACTGATAATTGGGTATTAGCCAAAAAATACATAATGCCTAGGATACAATCCACAGAACTCAAGAAGGTTAACAAGCCAAACTACCCAAGTGAGGATGCTTCAACTCCACTTGGGAAGGAAGAGAAAGCAATCACAGGAGGGAAGAGGAAGGGAAGAACCTGGGTGGGAAAGGGGGCAGGGAGGGTAAGAGGGGAACATGATCAGGTATTGGGTGGTGGGGGGAACAGAAAAAGGGGACAGGGAGGGAAAGATGGGAACCTGATCAGGTATTAGGTGGGGGGAACAGGACTGAAACCCAGAGGCCTAGCAGAAAGAATGGAAATAGGCAACCTCAGGAGATAGGAGGTGGAGGGAACCTCTAGAATGTACCAGAGATCTGGGAGGTGAGAGACTCTCAGGAGTCAAAGGGAGGGACCTTAGATGAAATGCCCTACAGTGGACAGAGGGAACTTGTAGAGTCCACCTGCAGTAGAAAGACAGGGCACCAAGTGGAGGGATGGGGTTACCATACTACAGACAAAAATTCTGACCCAGAGTTGTTCCTGTCTGAGAGAACTGCAGGGACAAAACTTGAGAAGAGCCTGAGGAAAAGGACAGGCCAAACTGGGATCCAGTTCAAGGGGAAGCCCCAAGACCTAACACTATTACTGATACTATGGTGTGCTTACAAACAAGGGCCTAGTATGACTGCCCTCCAAAAGCCCAATAAACAGCTGTAAGAGTCAGTTGCAGATCCTCATACCCAACCAATGGACAGAAGCTGCTTACCCATGTGGCTGAATTAGGGAAAAGCTAGAAAAAACTGAAGAGGACGGCAACTGTACAGGAAGACCAGCAGTCAAGGCTAACACGGATCCCCGGGATCTCTCAGACACCGAGCCACCAACTAGGCAGCATACACCAGCTGATATGAGGCCCCCAATACACAGAGCAGAGAATTTTCCCTGTATGGAGTCAGTCAGAAAACATGCACCTAACCCTCAAGAGACTTGAGGCCACAGGGAGTGGGGAGGACTGGTGGGGTGGGAACATCGTCTTGGAGATGGGAGTTGGGGCGGAGATATGAGATGTGGAACAGTTAGAGGGTGTACTGGGAGGGGAATAAAGTCTGAACTGTAAAAAAAGATTAAAGAATGAATAAAAAAGATAATACATTTACACATGAATTGATATATAATCAACTTTTTAAATTCTCATAATAAAAAATGATGTTTTGACTGACTAATAACGTACTACAAAAGCAAATACATGTTAATCATAAAAAAGTTAATAATAATTGAAGATCTCCTATGACACTTAACACCCCAACACAACTATTTTTTTTTCAACTTTTATTAGATATTTTCTTCATTTACATTTCAAGTGTTATCCAGAAAGTTCCCTATATCCTCCCCCCTCCCGGCCCTGCTCCTCTACCCACCCGCTCCCACCCCTTGGCCCTGACGTTCCCCTGTATTGGGGCATATAAAGTCTGCATAACCAAGGGGCCTCTCTTCCCACTGATGGCCAACTAGGCCATCATCTTCTATATATGCAGCTAGAGACACGAGCCCAGGGGGTACTAGTTAGTTCATGGTTATTCTTCCACCTATAGGGTTGAAGACCCCTTCAGCTCCTTGGGTACTTTCTCTAGCTCCTTCTTNAATTGTATCTTGGGTAGTCTAGGTTTCTGGGCTAATATCCACATATCAGTGAGTACATGTTATGTGAGTTCTTTTGTGAATGGGTTACTTCACTCAGGATGATGGCCTCCAGATCCATCCATTTGCCTAGGAATTTCATATATTTATTGTTTTTAATAGCTGAGTAGTACTCCATTGTATAGATATACCAAATTTTTTCCAACACAACTATTTTTAAAGAACATATTCTAGAGATGTTTTATTTGTGTGGATTATTATAATGCTTTATGACCTATTTTCAATCAAATATTCAAAATATAGATTCTTCCCACTAAATTTTCTACAATCTAAGTGAGTGAATGCAGGCATTGTACTTCAATCTTGCTGGTATTGTTAATCATTTGGGCAGCTTGATATAAAGCAGGGGGTGGGGGAGGGTATAGGGGACTTTTGGTATAACATTTGAAATGTAAATGAAGAAAATATCTAATAAAAATTGGGAAAAAAAAGTAACAGTGCAACAATTAATCCTGTAGTTATGTTTATCTTTTTGTTAAAAGCAAGACAATCCCCCGTCCTTTCTTTCCTTTCCTTTTCCACACCCTAGATTAACTTTTGATTTCTTTTTTAAAAGATGTACTATTGGGTGACCCAGTATAATAAACAGCTATTATAAATCAAACCAGGAAGGAACTATATAGTGAATGAGTGCTGACAGGTTCATGAACTTGAGAGTATATAAAAGACTTCAACTGTGAGGATCAGTTCTATAAAATCACAGTCTACTATGAGAAAGTAGTAGACATTACAACACTTAGCAACATTCTGGGGAGGAAAAAAGCTGACAATAAGAGTAGAATTTTAGATAATCTGAATCACATTATAAAAATATGAGAAAATCAACAATGAAACCCACAAAAATATTTACAACAAAACAAAATAACAAGGAATGCCCATGAGATACAAATAAAAACAGGTGAAAACAAACAACAGGCTTTATAAAACTTACCAAATGAAAAAAAAAAAATAGTAGATACCCAAATACCACCAGGACAGAGCTGGTCTCCCAGGAGTACTGACACACCTGTGAGCAGAGGTAAGACCACCACTTCTGCTCAAATTCCTGGCTCCGGAGGGACCTGCCTAGAGTCAATAGGACACAGGAGCCAAGCCAGGGACAGGATCTTTCCAGTTTCTGTCTGTGTCCTGGAGCTGACCCTGGGTCACAGCTCTCCACAACCAAATTCTTCTCAGAGAAAAAAAAACTTGTCTCCCAGAGTGCTTGCAGGAGGGACAAGCCACAGTCAGAGAGAGTAAGACCACCAGATGGTGAGAGGCGAAGGAAAGAACATAAGCAACAGAAACCAAGGCTACTTGGCATCATCAGAACCCAGTTCTCCCACCTGAGCAAGGCTTGGATACCCCAACACACCAGAAAAGCAAGACTGATTTAAAATTACATCTCATGATGATGATAGAGGACTTTAAGAAGGACATAAATAAGTACCTTAAAGGAATATAGGAAATCACAGGTAAACAGCTAGAAGCCTTTAATGAGGAAACACAAAAATCACTTAAAGAATTACAGGAAAACACAACCGAACAGGTGAAAGAATTGAACAAAACCTTCCAGGATCTAAAAAGTGAAATAGAAACAATGAAGAAATCACAAAGGGAGACAACACTGGAGGTAGAAAACCCAGAAAAGAGATCAGGAATCATAGATGCAAGCATCACCAACAAAATACAAAAGATAGAATAGAGAATCTCAGGTACAGAAGACAGCATAGAAAACATTGACACAACAGTCAAAGAAAATACAAAATACAAAAAGCTCCTAACCCCAAACATCCAGGAAATCCAGGACACAATAAGAAGACCAATCTAAGGAAAATAGGTATAGAAGACAGTGAAGATTCCCAACTTAAAGGCCAGAAAAATATCTTCAACAAAATTATAGAAAAAAAACTTCCCTAAACTAAAGAAAAAGATGCCCATAAACATACAAGAAGCCTACAGAACTACAAACATATTGGACTAGAAAAAAAGAAAAGAAATTCTCCTGTCACATAACAGTCAAATCACCAAATGCAGAAAACAATGAAAGAATATTAAAAGCAGTAAGGGAAAAAGGTCAAGTAACATATAAAGGCAGACCTATCAAAATTATACCAGACTTCTCGCCAGAGACTATAAAAACAAAAGATTCTGGCTGATGTCATACAGACCCTAAGAGAACACAAATGCCAGCCCAGACTACTATACACAGCAAAACTCTCAATTATAGAGGGAGAAACCAAGGCATTGCATGACAAAAGCAAATTTACACAATATTTCTCCACAAATCCAGCATGGCCATCTCTATTCTGGCATGCCCATCTCTATTCCCAAGGCTAATGTTGGTGTTTACATACATCCACATACAGTTTACCTTGTTAAACAAGTACTACAGTGCTGTCTATTTAACATCTAATAAATGCTCAGTTTTAAAAAGTTACTTTAAGAGCTAGAGAAAGTACCCAAGGAGCTGAAGGGGTCTTCAACCCTATAGGTGGAAGAATAACATGAACTAACTAGTACCCCTGAGCTCATGTCTCTAGCTGCATATATAGAAGAGGGTGGCCTAGTTGGCCATCAGTGGGAAGAGAGGTCCCTTGGTTATGCAGACTTTATATGCCCCAATACAGGGGAACGCCGGGGCCAAGGGGTGGGAGCGGGTGGGTAGGGGAGCAGGGCCGGGAGGGGGGAGGATACAGGGAACTTTCTGGATAACACTTGAAATGTAAATGAAGAAAATATCTAATAAAAGTTGAAAAAAAAAAGTTACTTTAAGTAATTTTACTTCAGTATAATAAGCATAAGAAAACTAAGGCTCCAGATGCATATGTAGCACAGGATGGCCTTGTCAGGCATCAATGGGAGGAGAGATCCTTGGTCCTATGAAGGCTCCGTAGATGCCCTAGGGTAGGGAAATCGAGGACTGGGAGGCAGGAGTAGTTGAGTGGGTAGGGGATCACCCTCATAGAAGCACAGGGAGGGGGGATAGGATAGGGGTCTCCAGGAGGCGGGGGTAAAACCAGGAAAGGGGATAACATTTGAAATGTAAATAAAGAAAATATCCAATAAAAACATCTTCCTTATTACGGATCTGGCTATGGAAAAAAAGAAAAAGAAAATGGAGGCACAAATGACTCCATTATAAGGAAAATCACTGCAGTAAATACATGAGAAAAGAGAAGTAGACATTGATTACATAATTATGGCATATACGTTAAAGCAATGCTACATATCATCTGATAAATGTTTTACAAACTACATTTTGTTTTTGTTTTTGTTTTTTTCGAGGCAGGGTTTCTCTGTAGAGATCTGGCTGTCCTGGAACTCACTTTGTAGACCAGGCTGGCCTCAAACTCAGAAATCCGCTTGCCTCTGCCTCCCAAGTGCTGGGATTAAAGGTGTGCACCACCACGCCCAGCTTCACAACAGCATTTCATACTGTTGCTTCTAAGTGAGCACTAACAGAGGTCACTCTTTTCTACTTGTGTCTGTGATGAGCAGCAACAAGCCAACTACAGAGCTCTGCATCACATTTGCAACTCAGCACAGTGGCTTTTCCTGGTCTCAACCACTTAGTAAACTGAAGAAATCAAAAGATAAATTCCCATCCTAATATTTTAAATGTCAATGTGGTAAATGCAAAAACTAACAAATGATAGGCAATTCTATACAAACACATTAAGTGTAGTTTTTAAGTCACAACTGAATTCTAAATATTGATATAACATGGAGTACAAATAATGTATATAAAACATGAATACCTATACAGGTATCTTGCCAGAGTTTCTATCTTTCTTGATATTTTAGTTACCTTTTCAAGCATATGAGACTACAGTCTCTCTACTGCAATTTACTATATTAATTAAATCGCTGATCATAAAGTTTGTGACCCTGCTATCTAGTCAGTTTCCTCCTAATGGCTCCATACTTTGTATTTTACAAAAACTGAGCTATATAGGGAAGAGTCATGATCTGTGGGGAATAACATTGTAAAACAGAATAAGCAAAAGTAAAAAAAAATACAGAACACTATTACTGATGCTACTGTGTACTTACAGACAGGAGCCTAGCATGGCTGTTCTCTGAGAAGCTCTACCAGCTGCTGACTGAGACAAATGCAGATACTTCCAGCCAATCATTGGACTGAGGTCAGGGACACATATGGAAGAGTTAGGGGGAGGACTGAAGGAGCTGAAGGGAGTTGAAACCTCATAAGAAGAATAACAGTATCAACTTACCTGGACCTTTCAGAGCTTCCAGAGACTAAGCCATCAACCAAGCAAACATGGGCTGGTCCATCCTCCCCCCCCACCCCCCAGTACTTATTAGCAGAGGGCTGCCTTTGTCTGGTCTCAGTGGGAAAAGATGTGCTTAATCCTGTAGAAACATGGTGCTCCAGGGAAGGGAGATGCTAAGGGATTTTGTGAGAGTGGGTGAGTGGGGAGAAGCAAAGGGGAGGGTGGATGGGGAGAAGAACTTGTGGAGGGGGGACCAGGAAAGGGGGGGGCAACATTTGGAATGTAACTAAATAATTAACTAAAAACAAGAAAATAATAAAAACACTTGAAGAAATAAAAACGTTTAAGAATTCCATTATATTTATGGTTTATAAATTTGTCAAACAGTAAATTTGAGAAAGCTTGAAATGCACTATCCTTTGTCAAAATGGAGCCCTTAGTGACAACATCCCTTTGAAAGATAAAATTAAATATATATGGCACAGACAAGCTTAAACTAGAGAGGGCATTTTAATTATACAAAAGGCTCAACTCTGTTAAGGTCCCTGACTTGAGATGAACACCACACTAGAGATTTTATTAATTACAATCCATGTATTACATTGTTTGAAGTGACAGATGAGAAAAATGAAGCTAATGAAATACAGTGAAACAGACACCAAGTAAAAGGGAAAAAGCCATCCCCTGATAAGGATTCTAGTCCACCATCTGTCCCCTTGCCACTCAGTGACATTACAAATTCTCCATCAGTTTTCTAGTAGGTGAAATTAATGAATGAGGTAAGGGCTTCCTGTGCAGATTCCGGTGTTCCTTCTGATCTAATCTGAGGCTTAACAGATGACTCAAATAAGCCTCAGAGTTTAACAACCTCATTACTAGATCATGCTTTGGAGACTGAGGAAGGTCTTAAGTCCTGCAGCATGAAATAGTTCAATTGTAATGATAAATAAACAACAGGAATTTTCCTAGGATGTTCATATATAGCAACTTGGAATATTGTTAGCACCATCCTTAGAAATCATTTCAATAACAGAGTAACAATGATAGCACATATCAAAAAAAGAATCACACTCTAGACTCAAAGGCAAAGGGAAGATAATCATCAGAGCTGGTACTACTCCATCTTAGTGGTACCTAGTCATAATAACAAGGCTGTGGGGGAAGCCAGCTGCTTCACACCAGCAGCAGAGACCAAACAAACACTCTCTTTTCAATAAGGTACATGCAAAAATAGGATACAACGGTAAAAAGAAAATTAGAGAATGGTTTTATCAAGAGAAGGCAAGGGGGATTTTTCACAGCCAAAAAATTATATATATATATATATATATATATATATATATATATATATATATATATAAAAACTCAAGAATAAAGTGGCAATTTTGTACTAATAAAGAAGTCAATCAGGAAGGCATAAACAATTTTATATAAATATATAATCACAAATTAATACTACTAAGATGAAAATAAATTAAACTGTCAAAGAAACTGATAGGCCTACTATTAAAACCAGAAACCTCAAAATCTCTCTACAGAAATTGGTAAAACTAAGAGATAGAAAGCCAGAAGATGTGCAGATGAGGGGTGAGCTGAGCTGATCAGTGTGCTCACTGTCTTCATCATGATGATGGGTTCAAAAGTGTGTGCATGGGCCAGGAAATCAAATTACAGAGTAATATGACAGCATTCAATGAGAAAATTAAAAAACATGCTTCTATTTGTTAAACTGAAAAAAAAGTTATCTACCAATTCTGTATAAGATGCACATTGTGATGAAACAAAGCATTGTAGAATGTAGTCCAATACTACAAAATACTGAATATGAGAACAAAACATGAAAAGAAGCGATTTGAAGGATTTATCTAAAATCACATGAAGAACAAAAATAAAAAATATTAGGATTAAGGGTGGGCTATATCTACAAATCAAGAAGGAAAGTAAACGATACAAAATACTCAGTAGCTATAAGAAATTAAATTTAAAGGTATAAAATAATTTCTTGTTACTAGCACAAGAAAATCAAGGACAAAGAAAATGTTTTCATAGTTTTGTTCATTAAACATGTTTAAAAATGAACCTTCCCAGAGAGAGAAGTCAAAATAAATTTTACAGGCAAGTTCTTTAAAATATTAAAAGCAAAGGGCCTAAGATTATAACTCAAATGTAGAGCCCACATAAGCTTCTAGGTAGAGTTAGCAGACTGTCCCCTAGTTTTTTTTTTCCCAATAAAAAGACATTCCTTATATTGAATACTTCAGAACACTAAAAGAAAACCTATGTCCTATCTTATTCTATGTGTATAATTCTGATATCAGATAAAGATGAAATAGATTATAAAACTGTATCAACTACAGATTTAGATATAGGAATAGTGAAATAAATTTTGGCAGGGCTTGAGAAAATAACATGCCACCAACATATGAAGATTTTACCAGTGTGATAAAAATAACTCAGAACCAAAAGGATATGCATGGTATGTACTCACTAATAAGTGGATATTAGCCAAAAATAAAAAGTACAGAATACCCAAGATATGGTCCACAAAAAAGGTCAACAAGCTTAAGAGCGCAAGTGAGGTAGCCTCAGTCCACTTAGGAGGGAGAAGAAAGCAAACACAAAGGGGGTTGGGTGGAGGGAGAAACATGGGAAGGAAAGGGAAAAAGGGGTCTGGGAGAGGGGAACCTGATTTGGCTTTGGGAGGGGGGAAAAGACTGAACCCCTGAAGGCCAGCAGAAAGAAGCAGGCAACCTTGGGAGGTAAAAGGTTGGGGGCCACTCCAGAATGTACCATAGACTTGAGAGGTGAGAGATTCTCAGGACTCAAAGGACTCTAGATGAAATGCCCTACAGTGGGGCAAGAGAACTTGTAGAGCCCACCTGCCGCAGAAAGACAAAGCATCAAATGAGGGATGGGTTTGCTATCCCATAGTCAAAACTCTGACCCAAAATTGTTCCTGTCTGAAAGTACTGCAGGGATGGGAATGGAGAAGAGCATGAAGAAAAAGAGAAGGTCCAGCGATAGGCCCAAAGTGGGATCCAGTTCAAGGGGAGGTCCCAAGGTCTGACACTATTACTGAGGCTGTGGAGCACTCACAAAAAGAAACCTATCAGGACTGCCCTCCAAAAGACTCAACAAGCTGCTGAAAGAGTCAGATGCAGATATTTGCACCCAACTACTGGACAGAAGCTGCTGACCCCTGTGGTTGAATTAGGGAAAAGCTGGAAGAAGCTGAGGAGGATAGCAACTCTATAGGAGGACTAGCAGTCTCAATTAACCTGGACCCCCAAGATCTCTCAGACACTGGATCACCAACCAGGGAGCATACACCAGCTGATAGGAGGCTCCCAATACACATACAGCAGAGGACTGCCTGGTCTGGGTTCAGTCAGAGAAGATGCACCTAACCCTCAAGAGACTGGAGGCCCCAAGGAGTTTAGAGGTCTGGTTGGGGGTGGGTGGGTGGACATCCTGGTGGAGACAGGGAGGTGGGGAGGAGGTATGGGATGTGGAACAGTCAGAGGGTGGACTAGGAGGGGAATAAAATATGAAGTGTTGAAAAAAGGAAAAAAATAATAAAAAGAACATAATAAGTATAATCACATTAAAATACTAAAATTAAATGACTAAGATAGCTGATTAAATTAGAAAAAGAAAATTCTCACACCAAAACAACATTAAAAAATCTATATAAAACATTTAATATATAAAAGCATTAGAATCAAACACTTTGAAATCAGAGATAAAATGTATGTTAAACACTAGTACTGTAAAGATGAAGTAGTATAAACAAACTTAAGTAAATTCATTATAAACAAAAATAAAAAGAAAATAAAAATAAACTCCAAGAAAGGAATACAAAGGAAATAATAAAACCACGAATACAAAGAAAATAAAAATAAACTCCAAGAAAGGAATACAAAGGAAATAATAAAACCATGAATAAACATTATTAAATACAAGACCTGGAGAAATGACTCAGTGGTTACAAATCCTCTCTTAGAGGACCTGGGTTTTATTCTCAGTACCCACATAGTTGCTAAAAATTATCCATAACTCCATTTCCAGTGGATTAGGACACTTCTTCTGATCTCTCTGGCACCAGGCATATGTGGTACATGTATGTAGTGCACATACATACATGTATGCAAAATATTCAACACACAAAAATACATATTTTTTTATTTAAAAAAATAAAACTAGGAGCCAAATACTGATATCATATCATTTAGAAGCCTGAGGAAGATATGAATTTAAGGCCAGTCTGGGCAATGTAGTGACAGTATGTTTCAAAAAAAAAAATTAAATTAAATATTGAATGGATGGATGAATAGATAGATAGATAGACCGACAGACTTACTTTGATCAAAGATTCAGACAGATAGATAGATAGATAGATAGACAGACAGACTTACTTTGATCAAAGAATCACTTGAAGATAAAAATATCCATAAGAATCTAAAGCAGGAATATCAGAAAACTAAAAGTGCTAACTACATTTGACTTTCTGACACAGCAGATATGCTTTTCTCTGCTGAAAGCTTAACTAAAATTCATTTACTCTGATGGCTTATAGGACTATTGCAGAATTAGCTTTCCATATATTTATTAGTTTAACTGAATTATGGGGTGTGTCTAGGAGTCACAAAAGAAAAGTTTTACCAAAATTAGTTTGATTTCTCAACTGCATTTGTTACCTACTTAAAATTTAACTTTATTGGCACAAGGAATCCTGTCAGTTGTAAAGCACTTGATGTACAAGTGCAAGGATCCACAGCCTTCCCCCAACACACATAAACAGCTACGTGCAATGCTGCCTGCTATGCTGAAGAGGGACGGTAGGCAGACCCCTGGGACTCACTGGCCACTCAGCCTACCTGTGTTCCTGGCCAGTGAAAGATTCTGTCATTGCCCCCACAAAGAAAGACATGGAAGGCTGTCTTCTGTCTTTTGCATGCACACATGAGGATACTCAACAAATCTGCACACACAAGCACACAAATATACACAAACACACAAATATTACTTTAAAATAAACCAACTGTTTAAAAGAAAAGACATATAAAAGAAAAATCTCTGTAAGATTAGGGAATCTTTTGATTTCTAAATCTGAATCTTTAGTAGTATCTCCAAAACTAAATTTCATACACACATACATACACACACACTGACTGTTTCACTTCTTGTATGTATGTGAACCACGTGTGTGCCTGATGCCTGCAGAGATGAGAAGAGGGCATCAGATTCCCTATGATTAGACTTACAGGTGGCTGTGAGATAACATGTGAATCCTGGGACTCAAACCCAAGCTCTCTGCAAGAGGAACGAGTGCTCTTCATAGCTGATCCATCTCCAGCTCCTCAAACTCAACTTTACTAAAATAAAAAAATAAACACTAAAAATGACTAATTACTGTTATTAATAATAAAAGTAAAGGCTAAAGAGATGGGGGTGCATGTGCTTTTTTAAGCCTAAAATATGAGTACAGTCCCCAAAACCTGTGTGCTGAAAGGAAAGAACAAACTCCCACAACTTGTCCACTGATCTTGACACATGTCAACACACACACACACACACACACACACACACACACACACACAAATAAATTAAAATGATTTCTCAAATCGACTTAAATTTATTACCCCAATGGAAGCACAAAATGGGGAAAATGTGAAGAATTGAATGACTTCAAAACCTAGAATCTGACATAAAGTGTAGTTAATCAGTTGCTTCATGTCAACAGCACTGCGATGAACTGCAATGTTTCCCATGTTGTGATCTTTATTAATCAGAGTGGGAGTGCTAACATTTGCAACAACATTTTATGTCTTACTATATGAAGAAGTATTCTGGTCTAAGTCTTATGTATACATTCATAAATGGCATAATATTTTCTTTTTTTCAACTATTGATTCTTGTGGGTTCCACACTGTTCACCCAATCCCATTCATCTCCTTGACCCATCATATCTGCCCTCTGCCCTTGCAACTTTCCCTACAAAAATTTAAAAACAAAAATAATAAAACACTAAAACAAAACAGAAAAAGCATCTTATGGGAGCTATAGTGTGTCACAGTGTGACATTTTGTCCACATATCCTTACATGCAAATGTTCACTGCAATGAATCATTGGTCTGGTTTGAGGTCTCTGGCTTCTGCTGCAGCTATCAATACCGGATCCTCACTGGGACTTCTCTTGAATGTCCTGTTGTTGACCTGTGTCATGGAGATACTGCATCTTTGGATCTGCAGGACTGGCATTTTCATGTACTCCAATAGTTTGCAGATGTTGGTATAAGCCAATTCAAATCCTGGATCTGGGCCAGGGTGGTAGCTGAGTTGATCAACCTGCCAGATCTATTGGACCCACACCGCCAGGACGAGTTCTCCAGTACTGCCAAGGCTAGCTCATTCAATAGTGCTGTGGTCAAGAGGCAGAGTCAGCTCTGCTACTCTCTACACAGTTCTTGGACATCTGCATGGATTTTAGTGGTAATCTGAGCCATGGACACCAACACAGACCCCTGCTGCTGCAGAGCTCTCAGCAGCTCCATGGCCTCAGGTAGCATGGAGCTGCTCAGGTGGCAGGACAGGCATTACACTTTCAAAATTACATTATTACTTTCTTTTCCAACCAAGATGTGTGAGAATATTATATTGTTTTTCCTGAAATTCCACAGGTTACCCATATGTTTGGACATTTACAATTAGGTATTGTATTAAGTTTAGTATAAATAGTTTAGTAAGGGTAGTACCATGGTAGCTACCTACTGTTCTCATTTATACTACTTAAATGAATCAAAATATTTCAAACTGTTATATGATAGTGGTTAAACAAAAAGTCTTCTTCATTAATATAAAAATTTCACACACACACACACAACAGTAGTTTTCAAACTGTAGGTCGTAACCCCTTGGGAGGTCAAATGACCCTTTCACAGGGGTCACCTAAGACTACCCTGCATTCATATTACAATTCAGAAGAGTAGCAAAATTATAGTTATGCAGTAGCATGAAGTATGATTTTATGGCTGGGGGTCACCACAACATGAAATGTTAAAGGGTCATTCATTGCATTAGAAAGTCTGAGAAAAACTGACTTAGAGTTTGTTCATTTGCTTTGCTTTTTTGTTGATGGTTCCACAATGCTCTTCTTAACAGTCAGGAAAGAAGAGCATAAAGGCTTTGCTCCTACAAAGGAGCAGTAAGGGAGGGAGGGAGTGGTCTTGGAGCTCTCTGTTTCCCAGATGAATCAGGACACTGTACTGCTACCACACCAGTGCTAGACACAATCTCACCAAAGAGCTCAGCTTATATAGCAGAGGATGTAGTGACTTTTTATGTTTTTGCTGATATGAAATATCCTTTTTCCCCATCCATCACTTAATTAGCATAATTTCTAGGGATGAAATTATAAATTTAGCATATGAAAATTTTTCTTTGATTACAAATATCCAATGAATGTTCATAAATTTAAGATTCATCATGAAAATCCTGCTCATAGTTTTCAGGAAACAAATAAAACTGTTTTTTTTTCTTCATATATAAGAATGCATAATTAAAAGCCAAACTTATTTAATTCGCATTTGGAATACAGAGGAATGTCACAAACACAGATTCATGGTGAAGAAAGACAACCACCCACAACTTTTAAAAACTCTATTCTCCTTACCCACCCCTGCAAGAAAATGCATCTTATACCAAAATTATTATGTGTTTCATTAGATAGTGCAAGAGAGAACAGTAAAGAAATCAAGCATTAAAGTCTCTAGCAATAAATGTAAAAATCTTCACATTAGAATATTCATAACTAGCACTTACTTTTTGATCTTTAAAAAATAACTACTTTTGTGAGAAGCCTTTTAAAATTCTAGAATGTTTCTTAGATAAAAACTCAAAATAATAAGCTTTCTTATTTAACAGCTACCTATTATGTTTAACAGGCTTAAAATAAAATGTGCTTAAAATAAAATGTGTCAAAGATCAAGAGTAAGTTATCCGAGATGTCAGGTGCACTGGGTCAAAGGCACAATTTTATTAGGTCAGAAGTGATATAAATAAAATCTTATATGCCAAAAAAGAAAGGTAATAGGCATGGTGTATATAATGTAAGGACATCACAGGCGACAAGTAATAAGTTTAAGTAGAACACTGTGTTTACTATAGGTACCTTCACTGATTAAAAATGAAACTTCTATATGCTATATTACCAACATTGTTTTTCAGGAGGAAGTAACTTTCACTAAGAACAGTTACATGGATTAAGTAAGAAATTGAAATTATTTGAAACTGACAAAATATACAAAACAAATACATCAATCAAATCTCAATCCACAATGACTAAATAAGAGATTGCTACAATAAATAACAATGTGTAAATAACAAATGTACACATTGCTTCATATTGTTTTAGCAGTCTACTATTCTTTCCCTTTCATCTCTTCTCATTGAAATGAAGATATGAAATTTATATCTGAGTTTATGTAATAGCATACTGAAGAATATTTTTCCATACCAGTGGATAACAGCAAGTATTCTCACCAAGCTGACCTACAATCTCAGAAAACTTTTCACTTCTAATTTTAATTTACTTCAAAATAAATAATATATTTAGTTTCATTAAGAAAATTTACAACAAATCTTTTTTTTTNCCCTTTAACTCTTTCAATGTGTGCTTTGTTCTTAATTCTAGGAAGGGGTGACGTGCCCACATTTTGATCTTCCTTCTTCTTGAGTATCATGTGTTTAGTAAATTGTTTCTTGGGTAGTCTAGGTTTCTGGGCTAATATCCACATATCAGTGAGTACATGTTATGTGAGTTCTTTTGTGAATGGGTTATTTCACTCAGGAGTAAAAAAACAAATGAATGCATTGTTTTTTGTAATGAGAAGTGGTACCCCATAGTTTAAGTCAGTAATCCTCATTTAAAACAAGTTCTATCTATAAAAATGGATACAGTTAAATAGTTTGTTTGGTTTTATTTGTTTCTTGGTTTTTGTTTGTTTGTTATCTGACACAAAGTTTCAGCACCAGCTGGCCAATACTTCTGGATCTTCCTGCCCTTGCCTTTGCTTATGAGTATTAATAAAAATCTAATAAAACAATTACTACAGTTACACAGAAAAAATAGGGGCCAGACTCAGAAGCTATGGTTTAGGAAAGGCATAGCATTGCAGACCCCTTCAGCTCCTTGGGTACTTTTTCTAGCTCCTTCATTAGGGACCCTGTCTTTTATCCAATGGATGACTGTGAGCATCCACTTCTGCAACCCTATAGGAGGAACAACAATATGAACTAACCAGTACCCCCCAGAGCTTTGTCTCTAGTTGCATATGTAGCAGAGGATGGCCTAGTCAGCCATCAATGGGAGGAGAGGCCCTTAGTCTTGTGAAGATCATATGCCCCAGTACAGGGGAATGCCAGGGCTAGGAAGTGGGAGTGGGTGGGTTGGGGAGCAGGGCAGGGGGAAGTTATAGGGGGCTTTGGGGATAGCATTTGAAATGTAAATGAAGAAAATATCTAATAAAAATATTAAGAATTGAAAAAAAGGAAAGACATAGCACAGAACATACCATTCAACATCATCTATATGAAGTTCCAAATTAGGCAGAACTAAGTGATGATTATCAATACACTAGTCATAGTATAGGAACACTACTGGGAATGGGCAAAAGGAATCCTCTGGGTGATAGAAAATTATAACTTCTTCTAGATAGTGTAATACCAGGTGTACATATATAAACATCACTTAAGTGCTTGAAATTGGTTTACCTGACTAATGTATTACATACATTAAAAAAACTAACATAGGCAGCATCACCACTATGACTAACTGTCTGAGTCACTCAGTCCCCTATAAGCACTGCTTGGGTCAGACTCTATGAGTCTGGAGATCATTGAGCCTATGGCCATGAAGCCAGCAAAATCTAAGATGGATAAAGAATCTATAATTTTAAAAAAGATCCCAAAAAAAAAAACCTTAAAGATCCAACTGGAGTATAATGTAAGGTGTACCAAATATGCTTTCCTGATCAAGAATGTTGTGTAGATGTAGTCAATATTACAAATGTACAGTTCTATACTGCTAAGGGCTATAATCTCAGGAGAAATGGAGAATAGCAGACTTTATATTCATTTAGTCAACTCACACCATCCAGAAGGCACTTTTTGATGCTGCTGTTAATCTCTTGGTAGATGGCTTCATTTGTGACAAGAACAGCCTTTTGTTTCTATAAGGTATGGCTATAGGGGAAAAGCTCATACAATAACAAATTCTCCAGGGAATGAAGGAATGCTTCTTAATTGTTTGGACTTAGGTTTCAACAGCACATGGTCATTTCAAGCAAAATGTTACATTTTAAATCTAATGATAGGAATAGTATACACATTCAATGCAAAAATGATACCTTGGAGCATATGAGAACAGAAGCCCTACCTATTCCAAAGATTCCCTCTAGCAAGAGACAAGTAGATCCAGAGTTTGAAGATTATGGTAAATATACAAGAATTATGCAAAGCATAGGTTAACAAAGACAGTATCTATGGTATATTTGTCTCTTACATTGGAATCTATAATTATGTATGATCTTTGGAAGTGGTTTGATCCCATAAATCCCAAATGGCTGCAGTACAACTATAAGAACACAGAGTCCATACTCTCATAATCTAAATGTCCCAAGAAGAATTAATATATATATATTAATATATATTATTTATATAATAATACATTTATTTAATAATATATATTAATTCTTCTGTGTATATACAGAATGTATATATACACATATGTAGTATTATATACATAAAATGCAACATATAGTAATATATATATTATAACTATATGTAGTATTATAACATACAATGCAACATACAGTAATATATAATGTATAACTATATATAGTATATTGCACACACACACACACACACACACACACACACACACACACACTGTAGTGTGAACAGAAATAGAGCCATTTGAAGGCTTTCTCAGAGGTCAGAAAATGAGACTTGGTGCCAATGCATTGAGTCTACTCTTTCCCATTTAGTATAAACTAGTCTAAGCTACCCCAGATGCCAAGAGAGACAAGTTACAGGAAAAAGAACAAATGACCATCAGCCAGTGGTTTCTGGTGGATCTTTCTGGATACGAAAGAACTAACCAGATCGAAGCAGATGATAAGAGATTACATGAAGCTGGAAACAATCAGTCAGTGGTGATGCTAAGAACATAATAAAGTCCTGAAAAAGAACTAACTGTATGGGACTAACAAGACGGCACCATATCAAGATGCAAAGTTACCCATCTGTCCAATGGGGAAGGGATGGGACAGCTGATTGTGTATGAGTACAAAGACTGAAGACTATGAACAAAGCTTCCAAGTCATGAGATTTGCTGAACTAACCCAAGAGGTGAAGTAATAAGACCAGTAGACAAGATGATATGTGGGTTGATACCAGAAGGAAAGCACAAACCTGATAAGGGAGGGTGGTTGGAGATGAGCCACTGGTGACTGAAATGATTCTACAGAATTTCTCGTCATTGCCCCTGTGCAAATTTTTGGACATCAACCAGAGACCCTTCCAAAAGTGATAGAAATTTTGGAGAAATGACATTGCCTATGACAACTGATGCCCGAGGAACTTAGCAAACAATGCATTACTTTCAAGGCATTATAAAAGCATTTGACATAGTTGGTCTCTGAACTTAAATCAGAAATAGAATGACTGGAGAAGGAAAACAAAACTTTGAAGTACAAGACTGAGATTTTGTAGAAAACGACTATAGTCAATAAAGACAATAAACATGATCTGCAGCAGGAGCTTGAAAGCCAGAATAAGAAGCTTCCATGAAAGCCTTCCTACAAGCACCCATGAGGGTGAAGTTGTAAGGCATGGTGACAGATGAATGTCCCGGCCCACGGGACAGTTGAACAAAGTCTGAGGAACCACCTGTGGAGAGAATGAGGGGCAAGAAACACAAGGACAGACAGCAAGTCTGATTGATCAAGCTGTCAAATTTTTATTGTTCCCAGGCAGGTTTTATGCCCACAGAAGCAGGGTATGGGTAGGGGGATGATGCAGAATCGCTATGTCTTTGGGAGGATGTACCTGCTCCCCAAAGCAGGATATTGGCTAGGTAAAAAGTTCAGCAGGAGAAACAGAACAGAATGGGTTGCCAGGTACCTGTCCATAGATCTATAGCTATTTGTTCTTAACTGGGGGTAGCACTTTCCCATAGAGGCCTCAACTTTTTCCCACAGAAATCTCAACTAAGCTAGTATTTTTCCACTAAGGCCAAAACTTTGTAAGTAAGCACTTATGGCTAACAAGGCAGTTAACATTCAAACAGGGACACTCTCAACAGATGAAGGAAGAAAGATTGTGAGCATTAGGTAGCAACTAGCCAGCTGGAAAATTAACTCTGTGTCAAGGATGAAAAGCTCAAGCAGTTGAAGGTCACAGTGACTGAACCCAAACCTGAGAAGTCTGAGAGACTCTCCCAAGAGTGCTACCAAAAAACATCATTCAGAGATCGGTATCTCCATCACCCATGGCTAATACACCAATTTCTGTCAAACACAGACAGTTCTATTCTGCAGGAACAGATAGGTAGATCGTAAGTCTTCCTCTAATTTGCAAACTGAGATGGCCATGCAGTCACACATTGATCATGTCATCACAGTGTCTGTTGCAAATGAAAAGTCTAGCTAAGTGTGAGGAGTCTATACTGAGCTACCAGGAACTAGCCGCCAATGGGGAGATTCAGACTAAAGTAATTAAAAAGTGATTTGAACAAGATGTTGGGCAATCTGTTCAGTTTACTAATGTTGAGAATTTAAAATAAGAGTCACCAACCAGTAGACAAAAATAAAGACCATCCACAGTGACACCTCCTCAACCAGATGGTACAGAGTCTGAATGGATCAATATAGAAACAAGGTGTTCCCTGGCTGTGAAGATAAGAGTAGGATCTCAGCTGGGATCCCAATACCAGCATTATGCACAGCCCAAGTAGAAAAGGCCTTGAACAGTCCCAGTATTAGAATCTTTTTTTGTTCAATATTGGTTTTCTCCAAAGCAGTGCCACAAGTAGTGTCTGAGTCATCTTACAGAAGAATGTATCTAGTGCACATTTAATTTTTTGTGACTTTACCAACTGTTATAAATATTTCCTAGGGTTTCTTAAATGCTGCTATTGATTGGATACAAAAGAGTATCTTAAACATATCTAACAACTAAGACTTTCAAAATAAAATGGTGACTGGTCAAAGGAAAAAACCATTTTAGGAAGTGTTTAGAATTCTGTGCATATACCACTTTCTGACCTTCTGATATGCCAAAGGAATTGTAAAGAAACACACACACATACACGCACACGCACACACAGCCAGTAAGATAGCTTAGTGAATAAAAGTGCTTGTTATGTAACCCTAATGACAAACTTAATTTAAATTCTCAAGAGCAAAAATAAAAGAGTTAGCTGACAATGAGTTGCTTCTATGGCAAATAGGAGGTAGAGAATCTAGAAGCTTGAGTATACAGAGCAGTGGCAAACATAACAAGAGAAACTCTGCCCAAAAGCAATAACCCCAACAAAGTTGTTTCCTGATTTCCACCCCACAATACTTGCAAGATAATTGAAATAAATGTTAAATATAAGTTTATTATACAATAACATCTACAAAACAGGTACTATACTAAAAGAAATCACAATCATCTTTCCTGGGCATCTTAACAGATGTTTAACAAGCATGATTTTCACATTTCTTAGTAGTTTTAGACATTTTGTATAACAGAGAAAATAAATTCATATATATCATCATAGTTCAAGAACAGCTTAATATAAAATTATAGACATATTTATATTATAAACATTATAATAAATTATAAATACATTTATAAAATTTTAATAAACATGACTATAGGTAAATAAATAATGCATTCCTAAAACTTTGTAAATGGTTTACTAATCCAATATTAATCACTTACATGGAATAGACATTGATCTATGTTTTCTAAAACATTTGATAATCACTGATAATTTTTGTCTCGAATTAATAACAAAATATTATAACCTCTCTTTTCAAGATTTATAACTATGTTTAGGTGTGCATGTCCTATGTGTGTCTACATGTACATGTAGGTGCCCACAGAGGTCAAATGAGGGCATCGGATCTCCTAGAGCTGGAGGTAAAGGCAGTTGTGAGCCACATACTGGATACTCGAAAATAATTCTGGTTCTCTACAAACTCTGATGCTATTAACTGCAGAACTATATCTGGAGTGCCTGGTTATAAATTCTTAAATTTTTTGAAATATGTTTTATTCATTTATGGTATGTGTGCACACTCAGTTGTGTATCTGCCATGGCATGAGGGTAGGGGTTAGAGGACAATTTGAGAGAGTCAATTTCCTCCTTCTACCATGTAGGTATCAGGGATCAAACTGAGGATGACAGGTTTGGCTGCATGTGCCTTTACTGAATGAACTAGTTATCTTATTAGCACAAAATAGTGTAATTATTTGGTACAAATATTATATAAGAGATAGCAAAAATCTTGTCTGTATAGTTATATGTATACTAAAATAATAAAATACCTGCTTATTATATTAATATAGATATTAAGTGCTAAGCATGGTTCTACATAGTTATAAAAATACACATAAATAAGGAACATATAATAAAAGAGATCATCCTAGGTAATCAATTAACAACTGTAAAAGGACAAATGTAAAGCTTACCACTTCTTCATCTGAAAGTTCACGGCCCTGGATACTGCTATTCTCTCTCACAGCCTGCTGATGTTTTTTCCCTTTAATGTGGCTAAAGAGATATACTTCAGAAGCGATCTAAAAGGACAAAATCCAAGCCATGGCAATCAACATACCATTGAATCCAATGCTAAGAAGTAAACATTCAATCCAGTACATTATATACAAATTCAGATCACTCTAGGATAGATGGATGGATGGATAGATAGATCAAAATATTTTCTTTAGAATGTAATTCTCAGACTAAATTTAAAGATTCGAAAAACATTGAAACCTTGGGTTTTGGCTTTTGGTCCCAATACATTAAAATATTGGCTCAGTCTACCATTTAACAGTTAACAAACATTTTAGTAACAACTGCGAGCATTGGCACTTTGCACTGCCATTCCTTACTACTAGTGTTTTAGTACTTACTTTTCATTTAAAATCCTCCACAGAAGTCAACAGCACTTAGTAGATGCCTTAGCACAAGATTTAAAAGGCCGGAAGCCTTCTAATAAATTTTAGCAATAAATTACATCACCAGACTGTTAATAATGACAACCACCTACCAGGACATTGCAGAGAGAACACTGCTTCTTTCTTTCATAAGGGGTCAGTTTAGGGGCGTAATCGGTGCTTGCATGCCGCCCACTGCTTAATTCAGCAGCTTTTTCTTTCCTTTGCTCAATCTGTTCCATGTGCCTTCGAATGCTTTCATCATGCTGGAGATAGGATCATAGTGTGGGAAACTTAAAAAGTATTCAGATTACACTAAGAACTTGGAAAAAGACTTTCCATTAAAACTTCTAAAATAATCCAAAAGTCTTGTTTTGATACTAACTTTCACACTGAAGAACAAAGCTTAATCTTTTAACATATCACACAGGGACAATTTTACTTCTTTAGATGTGCCCTAGTGAATGTTAGTATATGCTTTATGAGATTAGTTTCATAGACAGATTTGGGAGACAGTACGGTAAAGATGATCAGATTTTTTTTTCCAGAAAATTTTAACAGGTTTATTTATAATTGTTATAAAATTGAACTGTTGAAATGTGTTCACTGAAACATTTTACTTGCATTAATGCTTTACATCTTGCATTTATATTAAAAATTTGCACACAAATGAACGTGGAGAAACACCAATACCTGATTCTGTCCCCTATGTTACCACTCACAATCATATACTTAGGTACCTTTGACCCCATGGAAAAAATATCTAACATTCAGAACTGATAACAGGAAGAAGAGGAAAAGAAATTTTTTTGAGAATGAAATGTTTCCCCTCATAGTGGACTCTTAAGCACATTCTCCACATATGCGGCGTACTAGCTGGATATCTTTTGGCATAATTTTTAACACAGAACTTCATACATCTTCTACTGTGCCATTGTGCTCAGCGACTCAACACTACTGGTTACTTAGAGGTCAAATTTGGTACATTGTTACCCACTACTCATTTGGTTACCTATCAAACACTATGAGAAGTACTGACCCATAGAAACACTCATCCTTAGTCACATACAGAAAAGAAAAAGACAAAGACCGATACCTACCCCGGCCCGATTAATGCTTTTTCACCTCAAGCTACTAACCCAGAAAAATCTTTTCGGGCTTCATGCTATTTTGTATAACCATAACAAATCTTACTCAACTGTATTTTCTACATTCAACTAATCTTTTAAGATTAAGCTGAGTAACTATTTTTCCTGATGTTTGCTATGCCAAGCATCCTCCTCTATCCTAAATTCCACATAACCCTACCTCTATTATGCAAAGTTAACCAATTCATATCTGAATCTCACACTAGATTAGGCACTTTCTGAAAATGGGAAGACTATCTTATAAATATTTGATGCATTGAATGTAAATGAATGATAAATTCCTATAACCCTACAAATAGAAAAATATGGTCTTTCAAATTAAAAAGTTACTATCTCTATTATATATTAGATATCTCTACAAGCAATCAACATGCAAATCATTGTGATGCAGTACAAAGTACTCAGAAGAGACCACTTACATGTTATAATATTGATAACATTTTTTCTAGAAATTAATGATTTTTCATAATCTTCCAAGTTAGAACTATGCAATTCAAAAGCATTAATATCAAATGAATAATTAGATAATAAGCTAGATAAGTAAAATAACAATATACTACTAGTAATGCCTTCCATTTATTTATTAGTTAATAAGAGGAAATATTGATTTTTTTATTGTTGCGCCATGATTCTACAATATCAACATAAATTTTACTATAATAAACTTAGTTTTCAAACAGCTGAATATCATAACTCAATCATAAATATTTATTTAAAAATTATAAATACAAATTAATTAAATTTTTATTCCATAGAATTTTATAATGTGTGCCATCTATTGTAAGCTCTAAAATTTCAAATTAAAATAACATGCTATTCTGACCTTGAGCTGAATTTTTTTCTGCAGCTCTTCCATAGCTTCTTGCTGCGCTGCTGTGAGTGCTGCCAACCGTTCTTCCCTGTCTCTGTCAGAACAAGTCAAATCTGTAAGTTTACCTGCTTGGAGCAACATGCCTCCTCTCAAACAAAAATTACAATTTCAATGTAAGGCTTATATATTCTAATAATCAGTTATTTTAAAATATTCTGAAAATATGTCACACACATATTGCCTCATAAATATTTGAAAAGGATTAAAGATTTGTTTCATCTTTGTTTTTGGAGGTTAAGCAACATAGATGATGAGCTATGAAAATAAATTTCTGAACCAAAACTGGCCTAGAACTATCATTAAGTACAAAATGTTGAAAACGTAATTTATATTTTTCCTCTCATGAAGTTTTATTAACATCACAAGAAAATAATAGGAAACTGACAAGCTAAGAGAAGAGAAGAGGAAACAATGATGCATATATATAGCTGAGGACTGCCTGGTCCTGCCTCAGTGGAGAAGATGTGCCTAATCCTTGAGGCCCCTGGGAGTGGTGAGGCTTGATAGGAGGGAGCATCCTCTCAGAGACCAGGGGTGGGGAGAGGAGGAATGGGATGAGGAACTATAGGAGGGGGGACAAGGAAGGAAAGCAATGTCTGGATTGTAAATAAAGTAATATTTTTAAAAAAGGAAAAAAGACGTAAAGTACAAAAAAAAAGTTTTAGTTTAGCAAAGACTAAAACAGTAAAAGATTTGAGACACAGAGGTGACAGATCTAAAACTTAAACCTTATCTCATTAAAAAGTTACATCAAGTGAAATGCAATAAACATAAATCAGAAAGTGGAAATAAATAAGCAGATCTCAGAAAAGTAAAGGACATCTTTGAGAAGAACACAACAGGATGAAAGAAAAGGGACAGAAGACAACTGTGGTTGTATTTGTAAAAGAAAAAAAATGACCCTTATATAAAAAATATTTTTAGAGCCAGAAGAAGCATTTCACAATAAAAGTATGAATATCTTATCTCAGTAAGATACAGTAAAAACAGAATGTATACATTTCAGAATTAAAATAAATAATGATACCACTAAGCTACTACACTTGGGAACTGGACAGACTGAACAGAAAGCAGCAGACACACAGAAGGCTAGAGGGCTCTATCACCTACTCAGCTGACAAGCACAGAAAACTAACCAATATCATCCCTAGGGGCACAGAGAACAGTATGTAATACAGTGCATATCTAAAGCTATAAACAGTTTCAACAAATATTAAAGCAATAAAAATATAAAAAGTATATTCTCTGAGTGACAAGACTTCATTAAAAACCAGTAACAGAAAGCAATGTGATATTCAAAGCTAAATACATACTTATAAATGACTACAAGTCAAAGAGATTTAAATAACTTAGGGATCAAAAGAAAGATCTTTAATTGTTGACCTGTACTTATGTAAATATCTTCAAAAACAATTCCTTTTCATTGAAGCTCATTAGAGTTAAATTATATTTTTTCATGCAAAAAAAGACTTCAAATAATGTTCTCAGCCAATAAAAAGTTTTAAATTCTCCATTTTAAATGTAATGTCAAATATCCTGAAAATTTGGCACATTGCTAAACTTGTGGTATTTCTAAAATATATGTAAGACACCACTGGAGTTAATGAGATCTGCTATAACTATTTTCTCAGTGGCAAACTGTTCATCAAGACTAAAACCAAGATATTAAACTAAGTACCTTGCTCTTTCCCGGGCTGCATCTTCACGAGCTTTCTCCTTCTCTTGCCTCTGTTGTTCAATTCGAGCTTCTTGCTCTTTCCTCTTCATCAATAATTCCTCTACACGGGCCTGCCGTTCTGCCTCCAAGGCTCTCTTCCGTTCCTGATGTTAAAAAAATTAAAGTTATCAGAATTATGAGTACAATTAAAATGATCAAGGTGACATAACTTTGACAACACACATATTTATTTATTCCTAAATTGTCTATAAGTACATAGTTTCTAAGAATTTAAGCAAAATTCAAACAGCAATGACATATGGTTTTTATATGTCATTTACCATTATTACACAAAATTATAACATAATATTATATGTATTAAATCCTAAAAAATATACACACATACATATTCACACACTTCTATGCACACCTTAATTAGAAAACAAGTTTAATCGAAGTTGAAGAGTCATGATCTGTAAAAATATGCCAACTATATACCCACATACTAATAAGGAACAACTTGAAAATATACTTACGTAAAAATTCCATTTAAAATGGCATAATGCCTACTCTTGGTTGTCAATTGGACTTAATCTGAAATTAACTAAGATCCAACCAATCAACTGGCACACCTATGAGAGATTTTTCTTGGTTGACTTGAGGTGGAAGACCCACCTTAATCTGGACCACATCTTCTGGTAGCAGTCCACATAAAAAGACATCAAAGAAGGAAGCTTTTGCTTTTGTCCTGCTTGCCCTCACTCTCACTGGCCAAATTCATGTCATGTTCTTAAGCCATTTCTTCCCTGGTGCTAGAACTTAATTAAATCCTCAGTATTCCAATACAAGTTAGAAAGAGACAGCTCTCTAGGAACTCCCTGAGACTCTAGCACCAGACTGCAACTACTAAGACACTCGGTCTCAAGAACTGAACTTACTACCAGATCCTAGGCTGTTCTTTCAGGCGATAGCAATTATTACACAAATCACTCCAACACACACACACTTGCACTTGCATACACACATATTTCACTGTGTATGTGTATATACATATATATTTCATTTTCTTTGTGAGAAAGAGAGAGAGAGAGAAAGAGAAAAAGAGAGAAAGCGAAAGAGAGAGAAAGAGAGAGAGAAAGAGAGAAAGAGAGAAAGAGAGAGAGAGAGAAAAGGAGAAAGAGAGAGAGAGAGAAAGAGAGAGAGAGAGAGAGAAAGAGAGAAAGAGAGAAAGAGAGAGAGAAAGAGAGAAAGAGAGAAAGAAAGAAAGAAAGAAAGAAAGAAAGAAAGAAAGAAAGAAAGAAAGAAAGAAGGAATACGAACTCTCTCTGGATCTTCAGCCTAACTCAAAGCCTGAGATATGAAAGGTGCTTAGTAAGTGCTGAGTAGAACCCTACCTGCACAGCCTCATCACGAGCTTGCTTTTCTTCTTGTCTTCTCTGACGTTCTTCCTGCAATTCATTAAGCCTCTGCTCATATTCCTTCAGTTTTGATAAAACATCGTGACGTTTATTCTGAGCTTCAAGGGTATTTATGAAGGCAATCTCATTTACCTTCAATGAAAACAAACACAGACTCAGAATCAAATTAATTCTTTTTAAAAAAAAATTTATTTATTTTCATTTTATATACATTGGTGTTTTGCCTGAATTTATTCTGTGTGACAGTGTCAGATCTTGGAGTTACAGACAATTGTGAGCTACCCCTCGGTGCTGGAATTTAAACCCAGGTCCTCTGGAAGAGCCTGAACCTTCTCTCCAGCTACCTCAAATTAATTCTTAAAAGAGAGTAAAAAAATGTGTGTGTGGGGGGCGGGGTCTTGCTGTCTGCTTGTGTGTGTACCCATGTGTATGTACACATGCATGGCTGCAGGTGCCTACAAAGCACTTGGAGCTGGAGTTACAGTTGCCCAGGAACCTCCTGACATGGGTGCTGGGAACAATATTCAGGTCCACTGTAAGAGCAGTACATACTATTAACTACTGAGCTCTAACTCTTCAATTTAATTCTTATAATTATATGAAATTTAACAATGATTTTACACAAGAATATTTAAATCATCAGTAATGACCAGGAAAAAAATAACTAATAAGGTATTCCTGCCTGTATTATCTCAAAATAAACAATGTATATGATAAACTATTAGAGTTTACTAAGAACTAATTTAAGAAGCTGCAATTGAAAGTATTTTTTTAAAACAGGAAACAATTTAGTATGTTAGAGACTAAACTTCATTTTAACATAAAACTTCATTTAACATAAATTTGTAACAATATAGAGTATAGATAACTAGACATGTTCATATTTTTTCTAGTGAAATTTTTATTTTTTTTAACCTGGCATACAAAATAATGCATTTCATGATATCCATGAGTAAAGAATCTTCACACTTATACATAATTACAAGTTGTCCTAATTGATCCCCTCCCAAGTCTTCCCTGTTCTGTTACTCAGGGGCTCTCCCCTTCTACTAGCATGACATGCATATCCATTACCCTCTCTTCCTCCCTTAACAGGTCTTGCTCTCTCATAACCCTTTTCTAGGTTCATAAGTTACTCATACATAGAACTTTAAACAAAATTATTTATGAAACTTTAACTTTCTAGGTCAGGCTTATTTTGCTTAACTTAATGGCTTTCAGTTCCATCTGCTTTCTGCAAATGTCATAATTTCATCTTTCTTTATGGTTAAATAAAATTCTATTGTGAATATGCACCAAATTTTACTTATCTGTTCATTTATCAACAAGCAAATAAGCTGGTTCCACTTCATATCATATGTAGCAATAATAAAAATGGGTGCCTATGTATCTCTTAGATATGTGATATGTTAAGAGTACTTTGGTTATCGAATGCTAGATTATATGGTAGTTGTATTTTTAGCTTTTTTGGCTGCACCAATTTACATCCTCAACAATACTTTCTGAGGGTACCTATTTCCAAACAACTTCACTTATATTTAACCATCTCTTCTGTCATTTCTAGTTTGGGGAATGTTTCCAAAGGCTTCCCTCATGAGCCTCTTGATGTCACTGGGACAGATCATTGTGTCCCCTATGTTACCAACTTGGTTATCTTCTCTTCTGGTTAGGTTTGGTTATTTTCTCTAAAAACCAGTAACTATATTGCTTTTGGTTTCCCCTTCATATCTACTCGGATTTTTTAAGCTTATTTTTTCCCAATTTTTATTAGATATTTTCTTCATTTACATTTCAAATGTTATCCTGAAAGTCCCCTAAACCCTCCCCCATCCCCCGCCCTGCTCCCCTACCCACCCACACCCACATCTTGGCCCTGGTGTTCCCCTATACTGGGGCATATAAAGTTTGCATGACCAAGGGGCCTCTCTTCCCAGTGATGGCCAACTAGGCCATCTTCTGCTACATACACAGCTAGAGACACAAGCTCTGGGGTTATTGGTTAGTTCATATTGTTCTTCCACCTATAGGGTTGGAGATCCCTTCAGCTCCGTGGGTACTTTCTCTAGTTCCTCCCTTGGGAACCCTGTGTTCCATCTAATAGCTGACTGTAAACATCCACTTCTGTGTTTGCCAGGCACTGGCATAGCCTCACACAAGACAGCTATATCCGGGCCCTTTCAGCAATATCTTGCTGGTATATGCAATAGTGTCTGCGTTTGGTGGCTAATTATGGGATGGATCCCTGGCTGCAGCAGTCACTGGTTGGTCCATCCTTTTGTTTCAGTTCCACACTTAATCTCTGTGACTCCTTCAATGTGTGCTTTGTTCCTAATTCTAAGAAGGGGCGAAGTGTCCACACTTTGATCTTCATTCTTCTTGAGTTTCATGTGTTTAGCAAATTGTATCTTGGGTAATCTAGGTTTCTGGGCTAATATCCACTTATCAGTGAGTACATGTTATATGAGTTCTTTTGTGATTGGGTTACCTCACTCAGGATGATACCCTCCAGATCCATCCATTTGCCTAGGAATTTCATAAATTCATTGTTTTTAATAGCTGTGTAGTACTCCATTGTATAAAGGTACCATAATTTCTATATCCACTCCTCTGTTGAGGGAAACCTGGGTTCTTTCCAGCTTCTGGCTATTATAAATAAGGCTGCTACAAACATAGTGGAACATGTATCCTTATTACCAGTTAGAACATCTTCTGGATATATGCCCAGAAGAGGTATTGCAGGATCCTCTGGTAGTACTATGTCCAATTTTCCGAGGAACCGTCAGACTGATTTCCAGAGAGGCTGTACTAGCTTGCAATCCCACCAACAATGGAGTAGTGTTCCTCTCTCTCCACATCCACGCCAGGATCTGCTGTCACCTGAATTTTTGATCTTAGCCATTCTTAGTGGTGTGAGGTGGAATCTCAGGGTTGTTTTGATTTACTCATATCTTCGAGGCATTTCCCCACTTTCTCCTCTATAAGTTTCAGTGTCTCTGGTTTTATGTGGAGTTCCTTAAACCATTTAGACTTAGTACAGGAGATAAGAATGGATCAATTTGCATTCTTCTACATGATAACTGCCAGTTGTGCCAGCATCTGCTATCATCTGAATTTTTGATCTTTAAGAATGGATCAATTTGGACTCATCTACATGATAACTGCCAGTTGTGCCAGCATCTGCTATCACCTGAATTTTTGATCTTTGCCATTCTTAGTGGTGTGAGGTGGAATCTTAGGGTTGTTTTGATTTGCATTTCCCTGATGATTAAGGGTGTTGAACATTTATTTCAGGTGCTTCTCAGTCATTCCATATTCCTCAGCTGAGAATTCTTTGTTTACCTCAGTGCCGCATTTTCTAATGGGATTATTTGAATTTCTAGTGTCCACCTTCTTGAGTTCTTTGTATATATTGGATATTAGTCCCCTACTCCTATTGGGTGAATTTGCTTCCATTTGTTCTACAGCTTTTAGGTGTGCAGTCAAGCTGCTAGTGTATGCTCTCTCCAGTTTCATTTTGGAGGAACTCAGAGCTATGAGTTTTCCTCTTAGGAATGCTTTCATTGTGTCCCATAAGTTTGGGTATGTTGTGGCTTCATTTTCATTAAACTCTAGAAAGTGTTTATTTTCTTTCTTTATTTCTTGTTTCCCAAGGTATCAGTGAGTAGAGTGCTGTTCAGTTTCCATGTGAATGTTGGCATTCTGTTATTTATGTTGTTATTGAAGATCAGCCTCAGTGCATGGTGATCTGATAGGATGCATGGGTCAATTTCTATATTTTTGTATCTGTTGAGGCCTGTTTTGTGGCCAATTATATGGTCAATTTTGTAGGACATACCATGAGGTGCTGAGCAGAAGGTATATCCTTTTGTTTTAGGTTAAAACGTTTTGTAGATATCTGTTAAATCCATTTGTTTCATAGCTTCTGTTAGTTTCACTGTGTCTCTGTTTAGTTTCTGTTTCCAGGATCTGTCCAATGGTGAGAGTGGGGTGTTGAAGTCTCCCACTATTATTATGTGAGGTCAAATGTGTGCTTTGAGCTTTATTAAAGTTTCTTTAATGAATGTGGCTGCCCTTGCATTCGGAGCACAGATATTCAGAACTGAGAGTTCCTCTTGGAAGATTTTACCTTTGATGAGTATGAAGTGCCCCTCCTTGTCTTTTTTGATAACTTTGAGTTGAAAGCCAATTTTATTCGATATTAGAATGGCTACTCCAGCTTGTTTCTTCAGACTGTTTGCTTGGAAAATTGTTTTCCAACCTTTCACTCTGAGGTAGTGTCTGTCTTTTTTCCTGAGGTGTGTTTCCTGTAAGCAGCAAAATGTTGGGTCCTGTTTGTTTAGCCAGTGTGTTAGTCTATGTCTTTTTTATTGGGGAATTGAGTCCACTGATGTTAAGAGAAATCAAATAAAAGTATTTGTTGCTTCCTGTCATTTTTGTTGTTAGAGTTGGGATTCTGTTATTGTGGCTGTCTTCTTTTAGGTTTGTTGAAGGATTACTTTTTTGCTTTTTCTAGGGCATAGTTTCAGTCCTTGTATTGGTGCTTTTCCGTTATTATCCTTTGAAGGGCTGGATTCGTGGAAAGATATTTTGTGAATTTTATTTTGTCATTGAATACTCTGGTTTCTTCATCTATGGTAATTGAGAGTTTTGCTGGGTATAGTAACCTGGGCTTGCATTTGTGTTCTCTTAGTGTCTGTATAACATCTATCCAGGATCTTCTGGCTCTCACAGTCTCTGGTGAGAAGTCTGGAGTAATTCTATGCCATTATATGTTACTTGACCTTTTTCCCTTACTGCTTTTAAAATTCTGTCTTTATTTAGTGCATTTGTTGTTCTGATTATTATGTGTCAAGAGGAATTTCTTTTCTGGTCCAGTCTATTTAGAGTTCTGTAGGCTTCTTGTATATTTATGGGTATCTCTTTCTTTAGGTATGGGAAGTTTTCTTCTATAATCTTGTTGAAGATATTTGCTGGCCCTTTAAGTTGAGAATCTTCATTCTCATCTACTTCTATTATCCATAGGTTTGGTCTTCTCATTGTGTCCTGGATTTCCTGGACATTTTGAGTTAGGACCTTTTTGCATTTTGAGTTTTCTTTGATTGTTGTGTCCCTGATCCCTATGGAATCTTCTGCACCTTCTCCATCTCTTGTATTCTGTTACTGATGCTTGTATCTATGGTTCCTGATTTCTTTCCTATGGTTTCTATCTCCAAGGTTATCTCCTTTTGGGTTTTCTTTATTGTTTCTAGTTCCATTTTTAGGTCCTGGATGGTTTTGTTCAATTCCATCTCCCATTTGGTATTGTTTTCCTTAAACTCTCTAAGGGATTTTTGTGGTTCCTCTTTAAATGCTTCTAGTTGTTTATCTGTGTTTTCCTGTAATTCCTTCTTAAAGTCCTCCATCATCATCATGAGAAGTGATTTTTGATCCATGTCTTGCTTTTCTGGTGTGATGGTGTATCCAGGACTTGCCATGGTGGGAGAATTTGGTTCTGGTGATGTCAAGTAACCCTGGTTTCTGTTGCTTCTGTTCTTATGCTTGCCTCCTGCCATATGAATATCTCAGGTGCTTGCTGTCCTCAGTATAACTGATTGGAGCCTGTACTTCTTATAATTCCAGTTGATTCTGGACTCCTCTGAGACAAGCTTTCACTGTGATCCTTTGATTGTGGGCTCCTGTGAACCTGATATTCTGGGTGTGTTGGAGATCTTGGCAGTCAAGTTCCACTGAGACCCTAGAATACTGGTGTGACCCACCTCCTGTTATACTGGGATACTGTTGTCCTAATATCCTGGACGAGTTACAAAGCCTGGGCGTAGTGTCTCCTTTGGGGAGCTTGGAACTCTCTGGTCAGTGATCCCAAGATCGTGTAGAGTCCTCTAGGGACCGTGGGGGTTTGCACAGACTGTGTGCCCAAGGTAACAGACCAGAAGGGACCTCTGCCGCTGGTCTAGCTGATCCTCTGTTTCCCCAATGCTGTCCCAGGACCTGTGCAATTAGAATGGAACAGATATTGTGCTCCACTCACTGGTGGTCCCAAGATCACTTGGAGAGTCCTCTAGGGACTGTGGGGAAGTGCACAGACTGTGCGCCCAAGTAACCAGGAGCTGGTACAGACCGGAAGGGACTTCTGGCCCTGGTCTAGCCGATCTTCTGTTTCCCCAATGCTGTCCCAGTTCCCATGAGATTCTACTAGGATCTTTTTAACTTTTTGGCATCTACTGCTTTGGGGGTTTGTTCTTATTTTTCTAAGAGCGTGAGGTAAAATACTAACTTTCTATTTGATGTTTTTTTCAGTTTTAGTTTTTCAAACAGGGTTTCACTGTGTAACAGATCTGGCTGTCCTAGAACTCATTTTATAGATCAGGCTGGACTCAAACTCACAGAAATCTGCCTGCCTCAAACTCCCAAGTGCTGGGATTAAAGGTATGAACCACCACACCTAGTTTAGATATGTCTTAAAGGTTCTACCAAGCTATAATTTCATTTGTATGAAACTTTAACTTCCTCCATGATTTCTTTAGTGACAACTATTCAAGACATTACTGTTCAGTTTCTATATTTCTATGTATCTTGGTTTGTTGTTGTTGTTGTTGTTACTGTTACTGTTATCATTTTTCTTTTGCTAGTGAGTTCTAGTTTGGTTGTACTGTTATCTAAGATGGTATAAGAAATTATTTCAACTGTTTTGTAGTTGGGAAGACTTGATTTAGATAAAACTTGTAAGAATGTGGTCTATTTTAGAGTTGCATGCATTAGTATCAGTTGGATGGATTATTTTATATTTTGGAATGTAATGTTTAGTTCATTTGATCTGTGATTCTGAAGGTAGATACCTTATCAACAGATTAGAATATGGTATTGAAATCACCTATAATTGTCAAGATCCATTTAACCTTTTCTATTCATCTGTGTTGTTTTATAAAAGAGGCATTAATTTCATATGCATACAAAAATTTTAAAGTAATTATTATAATTATATATAATCATTCATTAAAACAGTCTTCTTAATGAGTTATTCTATTACTTATCTATTTGTTTATTAATAGGTAGTGGCCTTTTTTATTTTTCTACTTTTAGACTGAAGTTTACTTTATCATATATCAGAACAACTATACCATCTTGTTTTCAGTTGATAGATTTCTCTCCTTTTACTCTCAAATCTGTTGGTAACTTTACCAGAGATTCTGTTTCTTGGAAATGGAGTCATAGATTTTAACTCTCTATGGATAATGTGTATGGGATTATATATTTTCTTACTAATATTTCATTTTATATACTCAACCATTCCTTCCAAGTATTTTTTTCTGCTCAGTCGAGGCAACTAGCAGTGTCTTCCAATGTGTTGTTTATTTGGCTTAGGTTTCACTTCTAACTTTTCTAGCTGTTTTTCTTTTAAACCTCAAGTTTGTTCCAAATTTTTATTACCTATTACTGACTTCTCCATCCATATTTCTGGCTTGTTTTCTGTGTTACTCACATTCCTTCTAAGGTCCTAGATTAACTTCATCTTCATGTTTGTATGCTCTTTCAAGTCATTGATCATCTTCCTCTATGAGCATATTTTACTGAACGATTAAGAAGTTCTTATGGAAGAGTCATGTTCCTTTGCTTTTTCATGTTTATAGTGTTTCTGTGTAGTAATCTATTCATATGTTGGTTTGGATAGCTACTTCAGTTTTTTTAAGGTGTAAGGGGTTTCTTACTGTTCAGCCTAAACAACCACTACCACTAGCCACTGAGTGAGAGCAGGAAGGGAACAGCTATCCAGGTTTGGTCCCTCCTCTTCGCCTGAGTTTTTTCACTTGCTTGTGGATTACCAGTGACCTGTTCTCTCTCTCTGAAAGAATGTCTCCTTATAAATCTGATTCTCTTCTTCGTTGTTTGAAGGAGCCAGATACAACCTGCCATTTTAACTGGAATCCCATCTGCTATAAGTTTTAGACAACAAAACTTATAAGTACAGAAGCATTTTTTTCTTTTTGTATATACTGAAAGTAACAAATAGTTACAATAGGTTGTACTATACACCGGTATTCAATTTTACACAAAAGCAGGGACTTCAACAACTTAGAATGGGAAAATAAAGCTCAGCTCAAACTTGCCCATACATTTCTGAGCCAGTAGAATGCCTTAGCAAGTTGCCAAGCCTGACCACCTGAGTTTAACCTTCCTGGATCCACAAAGTGGAAGAAGAGAATTGACTTCCACAGTTTTTGTTATCTCCTGCTTCCAGATGTAATTTTAAAGTAGGTTTATCATATAACAATCTTTCATACTACTAAAGTATATGACAGACAAGCATAAGCAAGAAAAGCATATTCATTCTGTATCAAGTCTCACATGTAAAGTGTAGTCATTGAAGGGGAAAGGAATGAGACCTAATGTTCTAAGCAAAATTTAATTATTTTAGAAACTTTGTTACAATAAGAGAAAGATGACTAACCGAAAATGAACAAATATAAGTCAGAACTCTCGGTATGTACTTTTACAAACTTAAATCTCTATGAAATAAACCCACTCATTTATTCTAAATACACCAATATTCTTACAGTTACTTTCATTTCATTTTTTCTATCTTCAAGTAGAAGTAAAATTTTGATATTTCTTACTAAGAAGTGTTGTGTATAGTACAATGCTTCTGTATAAAGGTGTCCACTCCTGTAGTATAATAATTCTGATTATTATCAGCAATGTACAAAAGAATGTTTCTACCCTAAACAGTAAATGCTTTTTCTGATGACATTTTAATATTATTTGCTTTGTTGATGAAATTCTTTAAAATAATGGAAATAAGTAGTAAATGATAATAATCATTATTCTGAAAAAACATGTTACTTAAAAAAGCCAGAGTAATATTTTTACATTAAACCTTAAAAGTAAAGCTAACAAGATGGCTCAGTGGATAAAGAACTCACCATGCAAGCCTGATGACTTGATAAAATCAGCTGAAGCCCATGTAAACACAGAAGCATCATGGTACATACACACATCACACTTAATAATAAAAAACTGTTTTAAAATTGAAGGCAAAGGGAAAATTCTTTTTTTTTTTTTTTTTTTTTTTGGTTTTTCGAGACAGGTTTTCTCTGTTTAGCCCTGGCTGTCCTAGAATTCACTTTGTAAACCAGGCTGGCCTCGAACTCAGAATTCCACCTTGGCCTCTTCCTCCCAAGTGCTGGGGGAAAATTCCTAATGGTTCTTAACCAGAATGCTATCAGTAATCACACCTTTAAGAAACATTACTTAGGAACAAAAAAGGTCAAAAAATAAGACTATGAAGACAGCCGGGTGTGGTGCTGCACGCCTTTAATCCCAGCACTTGGGAGGCAGAGACAGGCGAATTTCTGAGTTCGAAGCCAACCTGGTCTACACAGTGAGTTCCAGTACAGCCAGGAGAACACAGAGAAACCCTGTCTCAAAACAAACAAACAAACAAACAAACAAAAACAAAAAAAAGACTATGAAGAGCAAATATTTAGGAAGTATATAAGTATAACTAAAGTATAGCTGAAATGTAAAAGAAAACACATGGCTGACTACGAGATATAAGATCAGAGATGACCTACTCAATATAGTACTTGAAGTCTTAGCCAGAGCAATTTGACAACAAAAGGAGATCAAGGGGATACAAATTGTAAAGGAAGAAGTCAAAGTTTGCACTATTTGCAGATGACATGATAGTATTTATAAGTGATACTAAAAATTCCACCAGAGAACTCCTAAACCTGATAAACAGCTTCACTGCAGTAGCTGAATATAAAATTAACTCTAACAAATCATTAGCCTTTCTCTACACAAAGGATAAACTGGCTGAGAAAGAAATTAAAGAAGCAACACCCTTCACAATAGTTGCAAACAATATAAAATATCTTGGTGTGAATCTAACTAAGGAAGTGAAAGATCTGTATGATAAGAACTTCAAGTCTCTGAAGAAAGAAATCAAAGAAGATCTCAGAAGATGGAAAGATCTCCCAAGCTCATGGATTGGCAGGATTAATATAGTTAAAATGGCTATCGTGCCAAAAGTAATCTACAGATTCAATACAATCCCCATCAAAATTCCACCTCAATTCTTCACTGAGTTAGAAAGGGCAATTTGCAAATTCATCTGGAATAATAAAAAACCTAGGATAACAAAAACTATTCTCAACAATAAAAGAACCTCTGGTGGAATCACCATGCCTGACCTCAAGCTGTACTACAGAGCAACTGTGATAAAAACTGCATGGTACTGGTACAGCAACAGACAGGTAGATCAATGTAATAGGATTGAGGACCAAGAAATGAACCCATACACCTATGGTGACTTGATCTTTGACAAGAGAGCTAAAGCCATCCAGTGGAAAAAAGACAGCATTTTCAACAAATGGTGCTGGCACAACTGGCGGTTATCATGTGGAAGAATGAGAATTGATCTATTCTTATCTCCTTGTACAAAGCTCAAGTCTAAGTGGATCAAAGACCTCCACATAAAACCAGAGACACTGAAATTTATAGAGGAGAAAGTGGGGAAAAGCCTCGAAGATATGGGCATAGGGGAAAACTTCCTGAACAGAACAGCAATGGCTTGTGCTGTAAGATCAAGAATTGACAAATGGGACCTCATGAAATTGCAAAGCTTCTGTAAGGCAAAAGATACTGTCAATAAGACAAAAAGGCCACCAACAGATTGGGAAAGGATTTTTACCAATCCTAAATCTGATTGGGGACTAATATCCAATATATACAAAGAGCTCAAGAAGCTGGACTCCATTCAAATAACCCCATTAAAATGGGGTACAGAGCTAAACAAAGAATTCTCAAGTGAGGAATACCAAAGGGCTGAGAAGCGCCTGAAAAAATGTTCAACATACTTTATCATCAGAGATTCCACCTCACTCCAGTCAAAATGGCTAAGATCAAAAACTCAGATGACAGCAGATGCTGGTGAGGATGTGGAGAAAGAGGCACACTCCTCCATTGCTGGTGGGATTGCAAGCTTGTACAACCACTCTGGAAGTCAGTCTGGCAGTTCCTCAGAAAATTGGACATAGTACTACCGGAAGATCCAGAAATACCTCTCCTGGACATATACCCAGAAGATGTTCCAACTGGTAATAAGGACACAGGTTCCACTATGTTCGTAGCAGCCTTATTTATAATAGCCAGAAGCTGGAAAGAACCCAGATGTCCCTCAACAAAGGAATGGATACAGAAAATGTGGTATATTTACACAATGGAGTACTACTCTGCTATTAAAAACAATGAATTTGTGAAATTCTTCGGCAAATGGATGTATCTGGAGGATATCATCCTTAGTGAGGTAACCCAATCACAAAAGAAGTTACTTGATATGCACTCACTGATAAGTGCATATTAGCCCAGAAACTTAGAATACCCAAGATACAATTTGCAAAACACAAGAAAATCAAGAACGAAGACCAAAGTGTGGATACTTCATTCCTTCTTAGAATAGAGAACAAAACACCCATGAAAGGAATTACAGAGACAAAGTTTGGAGCTAAAAGGAAAGGATGGACCATCCAGAGACTACCCTACCTTGGGATCCATCCCATTATCAGCCACCAAACCCAGACACTATTGCATATGCCAGCAAGATTTTGCTGAAAGGACCCTGATATAGCTATTTCGAGTGAAGCTATGCCAGTGCCTGGTAAATACAGATATACAAATATAGATGCTCATAGTCATCTATAAGATGGAACACAGGGCCCCCAATGGAGGAGCTAGAGAAATTACCCAAGGAGCTGAAGGAGTCTACAACCTTTTAGGTGGAACAACAATATGAACTAATTAGTACCCTCAGAGCTTGTTTCTCTAACTGCATATATAGCAGAAGATGGCCTAGTCGGCCATCATTGAGAAGAGAAGCCCCTTAGTCTTACAAACTTTATATGCCCCAGTACAGGGCAATGCCAGTGCCAAGAAGTGGGAGTGGGCAGGTAGGGGAGCAGGGCGGGGGGAGGGTTTAGGGAACTTTCGGGATAGCATTTAAAATATAAATAAAGAAAATATCTAATAAATAATAATAAAAAAAATCACAGATGACCTGAAATGAGCCCCAGATATGTGACAAAAGAGCAGCTGCTTTATTTTCTCTTATATTTAGTTATACACCTTAGAAATATAAATTGATTTCTAAAAAGCAGTGATTGTTTATAATATACTATTAATAATCATCAGCCAATATGTGGAGTTCTAGGAAGCCAAATCATTTAGGTGGGGATGGGGGAGGAGAAAGACAGAGATAGAGAATGAATGAGTCTTATAACCACTAAGCCATAAGGCAACTGAGTCTAGAAGTCAGTGGAGAATTTAATCTGAATATTCACAGTTCAGATTAACCATGGTAAAAGCAGCTAAAGCTGTGCAACTGAAGGCAAAGAACAAGCAAAGTAAGATGAAGTCATGAAATATTGCTATCCTGGTTACACTAGTTAAATCCTGTTAGCCTTTTTGATTAACACAAGTAAAATCTAAAACTGTAACATTTCCATAAATTTCAATATTGCATAGAATTTTAAGTCATATATATATATATATATATATATATATATATATATATATATATATATATATATACTTGGTTCATTAACACCAAGTGTTTTTAATATATAGGAACTACAAGGTTCACACTCCAGAATAAGTAATAGGAGCTTGTTAATTAAAATGTGATTGTAAGTGCTCATAACTTCTTAAGTCCTGGTAAGTAATATAGATTTATCACTGACAGTTAACATAATACCACAAAGACTATAGTGTTATTGACAACATAAAACTGGATGTGTGGTGCATGCCTGCAAACCCAGAACTTAGAAACAGGAGGATCAGAAGTTTAAAATCATCCTCAGGGTATATAGTGAATTCAAGACTGGAAGGTGATTCCTAAGACTCCGTCGTCTCAATAAAAAAGATACTGATTTATATGCTAAATAAATCACACATTACCAGCAAAAATGTACCAATATTAAAAATGAAATGGTGAAAAAATTTTTTGAAAATAATATCTGACAAAGTAGACTTGGAGCCAAATTGGTCAGAAAAGATAAACTCACTATAAAATAATAAAAGGAATTTTTACAAAATCATAACAAATATAAATGCATATGTAATCAAAATTTGCTAAACCTATTTTCATAAAACCAACACTACTGGGCATAAAGGGACCAAGAGGTCGAAATACAACAAAATTAATTTTTAAATGTCACTCGAATCAACAGAGAAATGTCACTTGAATTCACAGAGAAACATTAAAAAGTAAGCTTCAGAGTAAAATATATCATAAATCAAATGAACTTAGCAGACATAACAGAATATTCTATTCAACAGTTATAGAATACACATTCATCTCAGAAGTCCACAGAATTTTTCCCATAATATATTCCATTTTTGCTCACAAAGCAAGTTAAATAATGAAATTTTTTGAAAGAATTTCTTCATCTTATATCAAGTAGAATCAATAATTCAAGGTTATCCTTGGTTACACAACACATTTAGGACTAGCCTGAGTTACTCACCTTGCTTTAAATTTTTAAAAAAAGTTTAACATAACAAACAAGCCATGATACATAAAGTTATATGTCAATATCAGTTACTTTCATTAATGTAAATAAATAAAATTAAATATTTGATATTACAAGTTCTTCCCAAAGGTAACAAATAATTAACTATAAAAATAGACAAATTTTGTCACTAATTTAAAATCTTATCTTCTCATTCTTTTTCTTGTGAGCCAATGGAATAAATAAAAACATCCCTTCCCCTTACAGGACTGCCTAGTTGGCCTTAGTGGGAGAGGATGCTCTTAGTCCTACTGCAACTGGATGTCCCAGGGTGAGGTGGGACCCAAGTAGAACTTTTCCTTCTCTGGGAGAAAAGGGGTAATGAGACGAAGGCTTTGTAAGGGTGAGACTGGGAGCAAATGAGGATGGGGAAACTGACTGGGATATAAAGTGAATTATTAATGTTAATAAACAAGTACCCCATGTTCTCTCTCATAAAAAGGATTTTAGAACAAAAAATAATTGAAATACATTAAAGTGTTACTGAAGACTTTTACAAAAGAAAGAGGTAGCTGGGTGAGGGCATAAGAAAGGTAAAGGAGGAATGGATTTGATTAATGTATACTACCTACAAGCATGAACATGAAACAGTGAAACATTGTCCTATATATCTAATATATGCTCATAGTTAAACCATTAGATATGAGGGCAGCAAGATGGTTGCCTGGATAAAGATACTTGCTGCCAAGACTGATCACCTGACTTTGAACCACAATAGCCATCTGTTGGAAGAAGAACAAAGTCCTGCAGCGGTTCTTTGACCTTTGACCTGTATATATATTTTACAGCATGCGTGAACGTGCACGCACGAGTGTGCACACACACACACACACACGCACATGTGCATATACATATGCACACAAAATAAATAAATGTAAAAATAAAAGTTAAACATAAGCCTATTGTAAGATTGTCAACTAGGTATTTACAAAAAATAAACAACTAAAACCAAAAGTAAACATCACCTAAAAGCTTTATAAATGAATTTCCACAGCAGAAATCCTTGGAATAGACAAAAACCAGGAGAAAATGGATTTCCACTAATAGGTAACTAAATGAAGGAAGACACAATCAGTACATACAACATGAAATTCAAATAAAGATTAGTGAAAGAAGCCAGAAGGGTAGGTATGTTCTATATGATCCATTCATATTCTAGAAAACTCAACATCTACAGTGAGAGAAAGCAGATCAGAAACTTGCACATTTACAGAGTTGAAGAAAAAGATGAATTTCAGAGATGATTTGTGAATGTTCACTGTACTGATAGTTGGAAAGATATACACATGACAAAACTCCTCAAACTTAGGATTTTACAGCTGTGCAGCTTATCCTGGCAAGTAGATCTCAACAGAGCTGCTTATTATAAAGTATAAGATTGTACCTAGTAAATTTTAGATAAACCAGTAAAATCTTCTGTTATTCTAGAATAAAATACTTGGATAAACCTGTTACAATATTACACACTGTAAAATAAACTTGGTTACATGATTAAATATTTAATACACCACACCTTAGCTTCTTCCTCTTGAGCTTTCTTCACAATAGCTTGTAGCTGTACCTCTCGTTTAAATTCTGCATGAAGTAATTTCTCTTCCATCATCCTACGCCGTTGATCTAGTAATTCTTCCTTCCACTTTCGGACATCTTTCTCCTATGTATGACAAATTATCACATCATTAACATCAAAATATAAAGTAATTCATCAGAAGTTTAAGGGGTAAATAGAGAAATTCAGGATTATTATTAATCCTATAGCACTTCTGTATTTGCCAGGCACTGGCATAGCATCATATGAGACAATTATGTCAGGGTCCCTTCAGCAAACTCTTGCTGTCATATGCAATAGTGTCTGAGTTTGGTGACTGATTGGGAAAGGATTTTACCAATCTTAGATCTGATAGGGGACTAATATCCAATATATACAAAGAGCTCAAGAAGCTGGACTCCAGAAATTCAAATAACCCCATTAAAATGGGGTACAGAGCTAAACAAAGAATTCTCAAGTGAGGAATACCAAAGGGCTGAGAAGCACCTGAAAAAATGTTCAACATACTTAATCATCAGGGAAATGCAAATCAAAACAACCTTGAGATTCCACCTTACACCAGTCAGAATGGCTAAGATCAAAAATTCAGATGACAGCAGATGCTGGTGAGGATGTGGAGAAAGAGGCACACTCCTCCATTGCTGGTGGGATTGCAAGCTTGTACAACCACTCTGGAAGTCAGTCTGGCAGTTCCTCAGAAAATTGGACATAGTACTACCGGAAGATCCAGAAATACCTCTCCTGGGCATATACCCAGAAGATGTTCCAAGTGGTAATAAGGACACAGGTTCCACTATGTTCGTAGCAGCCTTATTTATAATAGCCAGAAGCTGGAAAGAACCCAGATGTCCCTCAACAGAGGAATGGATACAGAAAATGTGGTATATTTACACAATGGAGTACTACTCTGCTATTAAAAACAATGAATTTATGAAATTCTTGGGCAAATGGATGTATCTGGAGGATATCATCCTTAGTGAGGTAACCCAATCACAAAAGAAGTCACTTGATATGCACTCACTGATAAGCGGATATTAGCACAGAAGCTTAGAATACCCAAGATACAATTTGCAAAACACAAGAAAATCAAGAAGGAAGACCAGCGCGTGGATACATCATTCTTCCTTAGAATAGGGAACAAAAAACCCATGAAAGGAGTTATAGAGACAAAGTTTGGAGCTAAGATGAAAGGATGGACTATCCAGAGACTACCCCACCAGGGGATCCATACCATAATCAGTCACCAAACCCAGAAGGAGGCAGGGGGAGGTATGGATCTAAGAACTGTTAGGGGAGGAATTTAGGGTGAATGTGATCAAAATATATTGTATGAAATTCTCAAAAAATGATATAAATATTTTTAAAAGATACATTTTCTAGACAGCTATATTAAGCACATGACCTCTGTCATTTTGGGAAGAACCATCCTATCTGGTTGAAGGAATATATCACTGAAGTGTAAGTTGCATTTCTCTGATCAATACAGAAGTTCAATACTTTTCTGAATACTTTTTAGCCATCCAAATTTTACTTAAGTGAATTAGACTCTTTGATCAATGTGTACAGGTTATTATTGCTCTAGATATTCAAGTGTCCTGTCCTTAGTTCTTTGCATATTAATACTGTATCTGATCACTTTTGCAAATATCTATTACCATTTGTAAGATGTCTTGGTTTCAGTTTATCTTCTTTGCTCTACAGAAGTGGTTTAACTTGTGTGACTCTACTTGTCTAGCTTTGTTTTCATTGCTTATATCTTGTTGTGATATCAAGAAAATTATTGCCAATATAAGTTTCTCCCTAGGCAGTCTTAAAAATTTCTATAACTTTGAATTGTCCTTGAAATATTTAACCCAAGTTGCATTGATCCTTTTGTGTGTTATAGAACACAAGTGTTACTTGATACTTATTTTTCTTTCAATATCAAGTTTTCAAAGCACCACTTACTGAAAACTCTAATGCTTTCTTTATTGCATTCTTGGTGATCTTATCAAATGATCAGTAGATGGGTTGGAGAGATGGCTCAGGGGTGAAGAGCACTTGCTACTCTTCCAGAAGACCAGAATTTAGTTTCCAGAACCCAAAGGGTGGCTAACAACCATCTGTAATCCTCTCGCCTGGCCTTTAAGGTCACCAGGCATGTACATAGTGCAGAGACATTCATACAAGCAAAAAATGCATACACATATAATAAAAAAAATAAATCCTTAAAAAGTGATTTTGGAAACGCTCCATAGCTATGTCTAGCCCCACAATCATACATGCATACTCTTATATAAGTGTTTTAGCATTTTGATTAATATGTCTGTGTAATAAATTTGAAGTCAGAAAACCTGATTATTTCTGGATTTGTTTCTTAGTCAAGATTATTTTTGTTACTTGAGTTCTTTTATATTTCCCCTTGAATTTTAGGATTTTTTTTTCTTTTTTAATTTGAGAAAAAAAAAGAAATCCCAAACAAAAGGAAAATTAGCTATTCTGCAGATTCTTAGAGTAGTACAACGTTGCAACTGATTATTTCTTCTAATCAATGAACATTTTAAGTTTTTCTGGCTTCCTTCTGTACCCAGGAGGTGGGGCTGTTCTGCAGACCTCTGTGTACCTTTCTTTTTTTTTTTTTTTTCCTACTTTTATTAGATATTTTCTTCATTTACATTTCAAGTGTTATCCAGCTAGTTCCCTATATCCTCCCCCCTCCCGGCCCTGCTCCCCTACCCACCCACTCCCCCCCCCTTGGCCCCTGCGTTCCCCTGTATTAGGGCATATAAAGTCTGCATAACCAAGGGGCCTCTCTTCCTACTGATGGCCAACTAGGCCATCCTCTTCTATATATGCAGCTAGAGACATGAGCTCAGGGGTACTAGTTAGTTCATGGTTATTCTTCCACCTATAGGGTTGAAGACCCCTTCAGCTCCTTGGGTACTTTCTCTAGCTCCTTCTTCCTTGGGAACCCTGTGTTCCATCTAGTAGCTGACCGTGAGCTTCCACCTCCATGTTTGCCAGGCATTGGTATATTTTCCCCTGAGACCTCTATATCCGGGCCCTTTCAGCNAATAGCTGAGTAGTACTCCATTGTGTAGATATACCAAATTTTTTGTATCCATTCCTCTGTTGAGGGACATCTGGGTTCTTTCCAGTTCCTGGCTATTATGAATAAGGCTGCTATGAACATAGTGGAACATGTGTCCTTGTTGCCAGATGGAATATCTTCTGGATATATGCCCAGTAGAGGTATTGCAGGATCTTCTGGCCTTTCTGAGGGTGAGCTTGCCTCTAGGGAATGCTTTGACCCTTGGAATCAGGAGACATCACCATTTTCTCTCCAGTGACTCTCTAAGGCAGGACCAACCAGGAGCACACAGGCCACAGAAGAAACAGAGCAGCTAAGACAGAGTTCTTCCTGCCTCCATCTGTACCCAGGAGGTGGGGCTATTCCACAGCCCTCTGTGCACTGGTCTTGCAAGGAGAGAGATAATCTCCAAAAAGTACTGACATAGGCTTACAGACCCACAGGAGGAACAAGCTCCAGCCAGAGACTGCAAGAACATCGAACACCAGATATTACTAGATGGTGAAAGGCAAACTCAAGAATCATACCAATAAAAACCAAGACTACTTGGCATCATCAGAACCCAGTACTCCCACCACAGCAAGGCCTGGACACACCAACACACAGAAAAAGCAAGATTTGGATTTAAAAATCTGATACTGGCAGAGTATTTTAAGAAGGACATAAATACCTCCCTTAAAGAAATACAGGAGACAACAGCTAAACAGGTAGAAGCCCTTAAAGAGGAAACAAAATAATCCCTTAAAGAATTACTGGAAAACACAACCAAACAGGTGAAGGAATTGAACAAAACCATCTATGATCTAAAAATAGAAGTAGAAATAATAAAGAAATCACAAAGGGAAACAACACTGGAGATAGAAAACCTAGGAAAGAAGTCAGGAGCCGTGGATGCAAGCATCACCAACAGAATACAAGAGATAAAAGAGAGAATCTTAGGTGCAAGAGATACCATAGAAAATATTGACACAATAGTCAAAGAAAGTGCAAAATGCAAAAAGCGCCTAATCGAAAACATCCAGGAAATCCAGGACACAATGAGTAGACCAAACCTAAGTAGACGAGAGTGAAGATTTCCAACTTAAAGGGCCAGTATATATCTTCAACAAAATTATAGAAGAAAACTTCCCTAACCTAAAGAAAGAGATGCCCATGAACATACAAGAAGACTACAGAAAAGAAATTTGTCCCATCACATAATAATCGAAACACCAAACGCACAAAACAAAGAAAGAATATTAAAAGCAGTAAGGGAAAAGGGTCAAACATCATATAAAGGCAGATCTTTCAGAATTACACCAGACTTCTCACCAGAGTCTATGAAAGCCAGGAGATCCTGGGCAGATGTCATACAGATCCTAAGAGAACACAAATGCCAGGCAGGCTACTATACCTAGCAAAACTCTCAATTACCATAGATGGAGAAACTAAGGTATTCAATGACAAAATCAAATTTACACAATATCATTCCACAAATCCAGCCCTTCAAAGGATAATAAATGGAAAAAATTCCAACACAAGTAGGGAAACAATACCTTAGAAAAAGCAATAAAGTAATCTTTCAACAAACCTAAAGGAAGAAAGCCACATGAACAATATTCTAAATCTAACAAGAAAAATAACATGAAGCAACAATTACTTTTCCTTAATATCTCTTAACATCTTAACATCAATGGACTCAATTCCCCAATAAAAAGACATAGACTAACAGACTGGCTATGTAAACAGGATCCAACATTTTGCTGCATTCAGGAAACCCATCTCAGGGACAAAGACAGACACTACTACACAGTTAAAGGCTGGAAAACAATTTCCAAGCAGATGGTCCCAAGAAACAAGCTGGAGTAGCCATTTTAATATCGAAAAAAACCGACTTTCAACCTAAAGTTATCAAAAAAGATAAGGAGGGACACTTCATACTTACCAAAGGTAAAATCTACCAAGATTAACTCTCAAATCGGAACATTGATGCTCCAAATGCAAGGGCATCCACATTCATAAAAGAAACTTTACTAAAGATCAAAGATAAAGATTTCAGAAGATGGAATGATCTCCCATGCTCATAGATTGGCAGAATTAATATAGTAAAAAATGGCCAACTTGTGGAAGGCAATCTGCAGATTCAATGCAATCCCCATCAAAATTCCAACTCAATCTTCATTGAGTTAGAAAGGGTAATTTGCAAATTCATGTGGAATAACATAAAACCTAGGATACCAAAAACTATTCTCAACAATAAAAGAACCTTTGGTGGAATCACCATGCCTGACCTCAAGCTATACTACAGAGCAATTGTGATAAAAGCTGCATGGTATTGGTACAGTGACAGGCAGGTAGATCATTGGAATAGAATTGAAGACCTAGAAATGAACTCACATACCTATGGTCATTTGATCTTTGACAAAGGAGCTAAAACTATCCAGTGGAAAAAAGCCAGCATTTTCAACAAATGGTGCTCGCTTATCTGGTGGTTAGCATGTAGAAGAGTGCAAATTGACCCATTTTTATCTCCTTATACAATGCTCAAGTCCAAGTGGATCAAGGTCCTCCACATAAAACCAGATACACTGAAACTAACAGAAAAGAAAGTGGGTAACTCGGACCTCGTGCACCAGTCTCCCCTTTAAAAGGACTTGTTTTGTGGTTATCGAATACGAGATTCTGGTTCTTAACTGTTTACCCTAGAGTAATTTAACGTTTCGAAGACATTCCTTGCCCGTGACACTTATGCTGTTTTACCGTTAGTTGTCTAATCTTTTTCTAGAAATGTTTAGGATATAGGTTAATTCCAATTAATGCAATATATACAAAGAACTCAAGAAGGTAGACTACAGAGAACCAAATAAGCCTATTAAAAAGTGGCATATGGAGCTAAACAAAGAATTCTCAACTGAGGAATACTGAATGGCTGAGAAACACCCAAAGAAATGTTCAACATCCTTAGCCATCAGGGAAATGCAAATGAAAACAACCCTGAGATTCCACCTCACAACAATCTGAATAGCTCAGGTCAAAACTCAGGTGACAACACATGTTGGAGTGGATGTGGAGAAAGAGGAACACTCCTCCATTGTTGGTAAGATTGCAAGCTGGTACAAGAACTCTGGAAATCAGTTTGGCAGTTCCTCAGAAAATTGGACATAGTACTACCTGATGACCTAGCTATACCACTCCTGGACATATACCCAGAAGATGCTCTAACACGTAATAATGACACAGGTTCCACTATGTTCATAGCAGCCCTATTTATAATAGCCAGAAGCTGGAAAGAACCCAGATATCCCTCAACAGAAGAATGGATACAGAAAATGTGGTACATTTACACAATGGAGTACTATTGAGCTATTAAAAATAATAACATCATGAAATTCTTAGGCAAATGGATGGATCTGGAGGATATCATCCTGAGTGAGATAACCCAATCACAAAAGAACACACATGATTTAACCCAGAAGCTCGGAATACCCAAGATGCAATTTACAACCACATGAAACTCAAGAAGCAGGAAGAACAAAGTGTGGATACCTCAATCCTTCTTAGAAGGGGGAAAAATTACCCATGGAAGGAGTTATAGAGACAAAGTATAGAGCAGAGATGGAGGGAATGACCATTCAGAGACTTTTACACCTGGGCATCCATACCATAAACAGTCACCAAACCCAGACACTATTGTAAATGCCAATAAGTGCTCACTGACAGGAGCCTGATATAGCTGTCTCCTGTGAGGCTCTGCTAGTGCCTAACAAATACAGAAGTGGATGCTCACAGCCATCCATTAGACTGAGCACAGGGTCCCCAATGAAGGAGCTAGAGAAAGAACCCAAGGAGCTTAAGGGGTTTGCAGCCCCATAGGAGGAACAACAATATGAACTAACCAGTATCCCCATAGCTCCCAGGGACTAAACCCTCAACCATAGAGTACACATGGTGGGACTCATGGCTCCAGCTGCATATGTAGCTGAGGATGGCCTAGTCAGTCATCAATGAGAGGAGAGGCCCTTGATCCTGTGAAGGCTCTATGCCCCAGTATGGGGGAATGCCAGGGACAGGAAGCAGGAGTGGGTGGGTTGGTGAGAAGGAGGAGGTGGAGGGGATAGGAGTTTTTGGAGGGGAAAGGGGATAACACTTGAAATGTAAATAAAATATCTAGTAAAAAATATTTTTCCATTGTGCTTTTTTAATTTGCTTTCACAGATTTCTTTCACTATTTTTAGTATACATCTGTTTACACTGTAAATGGCATTCCTTTCTCTTTTAGAGAGTTTACTTTAGCTGGATATGATAACACACAACTATAACCAGCAACCAGAAGTCAGAGGTAGAAGGATAATGAATCCTGGCTCTTCAGTGTACTTCAGTGAGCAAATATGTTACTAAATTTATCTACTAATATCTTAATTTGATCACAATGTCCTTTTCTCCCAGATTTTCTTTCTGTTGGATTGAACGGGAAAAATATACTCAGCATTCCCCTTTACAGTATGATATATGTTTCCTATCAGTCTCACACTTTCCTCCTCACAGACAAGAAACATGCAATTCATTTACCACGATCTGAGGTCAAACTCTAATGACTGCCAGTTCAGTCACCATGGAGACATACAAACCTTTCTAATCCCTGACTTACTCATTTTGGTGAATAGAGTATATTTTTATTGTTGTTTTAAAAGCTAAGGACATACTTAAGTATTAGTAAACCAGTAATTATCATATTTACACACTAAATCAATTATGTTCTCTGATCTGAACCCCATTAACAAACTAGTATGTTTTCTATGAATAAAAGGAAAAAGAAAAACAGGCTAAGTTAATCATAAAATACAGGACTTCTTTGAGAACTTGGTTGATTGCCCTACCTAATAAAAGACCTTTAGTGACTTGAAGGTCTGTAACAAACCCCTGTCCTTTCCCTTGTAAATGCACTTTTTCTACTGTGCTGGCCTTGAAGATGGAAAAGGAAGAACTTCAGATGTGAGGGACTCAGAAACACACATTAAGCTAGCTGTGGGCCATTCTGATGCTTCTATGCCACAGAAGCATAAAGATCTGATGAATCACTTACACTGTCAGCTCTAAATCTCGGTGATTACGAATCCAGGAAGGAGTGGCCTGGAATTCACATTTGACCAAATCAGGCATGATATTTATTCTTTGACTAATTGTTACAGCCCTGAGATAATAATATGCATTAAATGTTTACTTCTTATACCAAATATACATCATTTCAGTCTTAATAGTCCTAGAAAATAAGTCCCTTAGAATTAAAAAACGCTAAACTCTAGAGATGTTAAGTCACTTAAATCACAAAAGATGATTTCTACTGAGTTCTAAAGTACTAAAGGGGGGGGGGGTCCCAGATGCCAGGAAAGCAAGAGGGATAGGGCCACCCATCCTTCTCAAAAATTTTAATCCAGAATTACTCTTGTCTAAAGGAAATATGGAGACAAAGTGTGGAGCAAAAACTGAAAAAAAAAAAAAAGGTCATCCAGAGACTGCCCCACCTGGGGATCCATCCTACATGTAGCCACCAAACCCAGACACTATTACTGATGCCAAGAAGTGCTTGCTGACAGGAGTCTGATATGGGTGTTCCTGAGAGGCTCTGCCAGAGCCTCACTAATACAGATATAGAGGCCTACAGCCAACCATCAGACTGAGCATGGGGACCCCAATGGAGGAGCTAGAGAAAGGACTGAAGGAGCTGAAGGGGTTTGCAACCCCATAGGAAGAACAACAATTTCAACCAATCAGAACCCCCCCCCCCTTGCAAGAGCTCCCAGGGACTAAACCACAACCAGGGACCCATGGCTCCAGCTGCATATGTAGCATAGGATGGCCTAGTCAGTCATCAGTGGGAAGAGAGGCTCTTGGTCCTGTGAAGGCTTGATTCCCCAGTGTAGGGGAACACCAATGTGGTGAGGCAGGAGTGGGTGGGTAGGTGGGGGAGCACCCTCATAGAACCAGTGGGAGAGGGTATAGGGTAGGGGATTTCCAGAGGGGTAATCAGGAAATGGGATAACATTTGAAATGTAAATAAATAAAATACCCAATTTAAAAAAGAACAAAGAAAAAGAAATATATCGGCATGCTACGGATTGAGCAATAAATGATAATAAATGTAAAAAAAAAATAGATTAAACTGGCTGGACACTGTGAGGGTTTTAATGATGCCAGTTAGCATCAGAGCAGTCGGACTCAGTGGCTACAAACTGTGCTCATCTGAATGAATGCCACTGAGCTGGAAATAATGATGGGACTAAAATGATGCTAACTGTACCCCTCTGCCATTCCAGTGAATAAAATGTACTGGTTTAAGCTTAAAAAAAAATACTGTACTTACATCTGGAAATACTACTCCAGTGATGGTGATCAGAAAAGTCTTTGAAGTTATATAAATAGAAAGCAGTCAGACTCAAAAGTCACAGCAGAACCAGCAAGATGGCTCAGTGAAGAAGCACACTTGTCAAGCATGATGTCCTGAGTTTGACTTCACCAACTCTCAGAAGTTCTCCTCTAACATTCTAACATTCCAACACCCACCTCTCTGTCTCTGTCTCTCTAAACACACACACACACACACACACACACACACACACACACACACACACACACACACACACACAGAGTTGCAGGATCTCAGGTACTATCTCAGAGTCTGTGTTGATGTTCATGGCCCATATTACCACCAAAGGTCATGAGGATATCTGTGGTCTGGACTGCTGGCTGTGCTGCCACTGGGCACCATGCTGAGCTAAGCACTGTCACCTGAGGTCATGGTGATATCCAGATCCATGCTTCCAGTTAGGGCCATGACTGGGTCCAAGGCCCTACTGCAGCTGGGTTCTGTGTTGATGTCCAATGCTCATATTACCACCTGTGCTGCTGTTAGGGGCCATACTGACATGAGTGGCATGTATTGCCACCTGAGTCTATGGTGATATCTGGGTATGCACTATTCCCAGAAATCAAGTGGAGGCCCATAATCTAGACTCCAGCTGACTATGAAGAACAAGGAAGCTACTTCTGCAATGATATTGATGATTGCAGATGTACAGTTGAGAAGAAAGAACATGGAAGGCTTCTGTTACAACCCCTACCCTTAATCCACCCAAAAAAGTAGCAGCCTAAACAGAAAGTTATCCAAGAGAACTCTTAAGAAGTATGATAGAGATGCTGAAGTGTAGCTCCCAACAACTGATGGCTTCTGGCAGCGGGTAAGGAGGGGAATGACTCAGTTCTATTTAAGAGAAATGTCATTCAGAGTGTAAAGATGCTCCAGTGAGTATAGAGATAACACAAATTGCACCTGGGAGGTTTGGGGAAGATCACAAAGATGGGAAGCATGAAAAGACTGGGAATTGAGTGTGATCAGGATACATGATGTAAAATTTCCAAAAAAAAATCAATAAAAATATTATGTTAAATTTTAAAAAAATCTAAATTACAGTAACTGTAAAGAATTTTAAAGTAAAAAAAAAAAACCCTTTAAATTAAATAGCATAACTTCTGCATCAGAGAAAGCAGCCTCATGAAAATGTCACTATTGAAACTAAGCACCTGCATATATAAGACAGACCATAATTGTCCAATTTAATAAAGGGCTAAAAATTGGAACTGGATAACTTATGGTGCTCACTTTTTTCCCTAGAGGAGGGAACTACTGAGAACTGAAACAAAGACATCCTAGATGCTACTCAAGCCCTCTACATGAGCGAAATCCTTAGCCTGCTCACTGTGGCTGATAGTATGGTTTCAGTTTTTTTTTTTTTTTTCCAAAAGAAGTCCTATCATGTTCCTATGCATGAATTCTATCCATGTGCATTTTAATATATCTGCTCCATGGAAGAAAGGCTGAGAAATATGAAAATGTAAAGATATGCTCTGAGAAACAGGTGTTGTGGTTAGAGAAACAAAAGCTGCAGAACACTGGTTTTACAAAACAGGAGTGTCTTATATCTGCTAGGTAAATTGATCTCTTCACTCATTAGTATAAAAAAGAGGGAATTTCAGACTAAAATAATAATCAAAATTTTAAAACAAGAAATATCAAATATATCACTTACTCAAATACTTGCAAGAGATTCAACAGAATCAGTGACAAATGAAGTTTAAAAGGGTAATACAATTGTACTATGGATAAAGCAGGATTTCCTTTCTGTTCTAAATGTTTTGTTTTCCAAGTAAATATATTTTCCACTGAAAAGAAACATTATTGCATAGTTGTTTCTAATTTCTTGAATTCTACTCCAAATTCAACCAAAGTCTCCTATGTTCTTAACACAAAGTTCCAACAGTTGTAAAATTCAAACTGTGTCTTCACAACTTTCCCTGGGCTAACTTGTATAATCCATGTCTCATAATAAATCAGTTTTATTGTCCAATTTCACCTACCTTTCCATTTTTCAAGTGTGTTTTCTGATATAGTCACCACAATGAGTAGTGTCCTATTTCTCTGCTATTTTATATTGTCAATTCCTTCAAAAAAGCAGCTGGCTCCTTGGTTAGAGCAGGAAGCAGCACATATCTCAGGTCAAAGATGAGGATATGTAAGGTTGATAAGGTGGAGAAATTGCTCATATTCCTGTGCTCCAGTTTTGCCTGTTAGTGTATTCATGAAGCTAATAGCATCAGGTGAATTTTACAAGTGTTTGAGGGAGTCTTCTTATATTTCAAAGGACAGACTTATAGTCATGAGATATCAATGATAGCACAATCCTTCATAACTTCAACAGACTTCCATAGAGGAACTATTTTGAATACTTTGTCAAAAAACTCATAGATTTCCAAGTCAGTTGCTGGGGTTTTATTATATTCCTATGATGCAGTTAGAGTTTCCTCATTTCGGGGCTCCTTTTGTCTCTGTATTGGTATTTGGTTGTTTTTTAAAAGTAGTCAATTTGCCCAAGTATAATAGCTGCTTCAGTAGTAGAAGACCATCCCCCAGGGATGTGGCTATAGAAGCACTGATGGGGATAAGCAAATAGAAACATATACTGACACACAAGTGTGGAGTACATACACTCTGGGTCTAGAGCTTTGCAGTATACCATGGCAATCTGATGGCTAGTGTGAGTAACATCAATAGCTACCAGTGTTTACCAGGTACAAAAGATTCTGGATATTTGCAGTACCCGAGCAGGATGCTCTCCTCCACAAGAGCACATCTGTGCTAAGCAGTGCCAAGTGCTAGTAAATAAGGGCCAAGGCGGGAAATGGTAGGGGCCATAGAATCTGGTTTGAGTACACATATGACAGTAGGGGGTTATTTACACAGACTACAGTACTGGTACCATACATGTACCCAGTGAGAACAACTGAGGGCTTATGCCTCTGAGATTAAGGGAGATGGCCACAGATACACTCAAGAGTAGCAAAAATCTAAGCCAGAGCAGGGAGCAGGGCTAGCCCCACAAGCAGGTACACAAAACAAGCCAATAATTTCAACTTCAAAACCCTCCTAGCAAGTAATTCTGTATTTTGGACAGGCCTACCCAAAGAAATCTTCCAAAGAAAATGGCAAAAGACAAAAAATATCTTTTAAAAACCTTGCAAAAAAACCAAACAAACAAACATGAAACTTAATAAGGAAGACCAAAGTGTGGATACTTCATTCCTTCTTAGAATGGGGAACAAAATACCCATGGATAGGGTTACAGAGACAAAGTTCGGAGCTAAGATGGAAGGAAAGACCACCCAGAGACTGCCCCACCTGGGGATACATCCCACATACAAACACCAAACCCAGGCACTATTGCATAGGCCAGAAAGATTTTGCTGACAGAACCCTGACATAGCTCTCTCTTATGAATCTATGCCAATGCCTGGCAAATACAGAAGTGGATGCTCACAGTCATCTACTGGATGGAACACAAAGCCCCTAATGAAGGAGCTAGAGAAAGTACCCAAGGAGCTGAAGGGGTCTGAAACCCTATAGGAGGAACAACGATATGAACTAACCAGTACCCCCAGAGCTCGTGTCTCTAGTTGCACATGTAGCAGAGAATGGCCTAGGTGGACATCAATGGGAGAAGAGGCCCTTGGTCTTGCGAAGATCATATGCCCCTGTACGGGGGAATACAAGGGCCAGGAAGCAGGAGTGGGTGGGTTAGGGAGCAGGGTGGGGGGAGGGTATAGGAGGCTTTGGGGATAGCATTTGAAATGTAAATGAAGAATATCTAATAAAATATCTAATAAAAATAAATTTTAAAAAACTTGCAAAATATCCATGTACTAGATAGTTAGGAAAGACAAACTCTTAAATAAATAAATAAATAAATAAATAAATAAATAAATAAATAAATAAATAGCTAGCTAGCAGCCTGAAACACTGTCAGAACACTGTTGTTTTCTATAACACATATTTTTATGACCTTTAGTCTCAGGACAAAAAAACCTATTTGACAACAATTCACCAACTTATGATTATCATTTTATTTTTAAAAGTGTAAATGCTCACCCTTTCTATTAACTTTTGAAGCTTTAGTGTCTTCTCTTCGCGTAGCTTTTCCCTTAATTGTTGAGCTTTCATGTGTTTTTCTTCATATTTCTTCTTAGATTCTGCGATTGTCCTATTAATACACACAAATGAACAAGGCTAAAAACCAGGGATCTGTGGACTCCAAACTTTTCAATGTATACAAGATCATTTCTCCTTTGTGCTTGTCATTTTTGATAGATATGGAATGTCCTAACAGAAGATGCCAAAGACAGAATCATGATTTCTTACTATCAATTGTTTCAAGTGAAGTTTCAAATGTCAGACCTTTTACGAGAAGGTGAAGAAAGTTTTTCATGCATGTGAATTCCATGCCCTGGAAGTCTGGCAGGCTCCTCTTCTACAATATCTCCCCAGGATGTATTTTGACGCCACGATTCACGAGCTGACAGGGGACAATCAAATAAAATGAGAAAACAGTTATTATTTAGCCATATTCTTCTTTAAAGCTAACTTTAGAGAATTTTCTTAATATACATGTATGTATATTTATGTGGGCACTGGAGGACAATCTTGGGTGTCATCCTCAGAAACCGTGTCCCCTTTCTTTGACACTAGATCTCTCATTGGCCTAGAGTTCACCAATTAGGCTATATTGCCTAGCCAGAAAGCCCCAGAGATATACCTGGTTCCACTTCCCAGGGCTGGGGAAATAAGCACACATAACCATGGCTGGCATATGTACTTCGGGTTTGGGGACTACTTCCAGTCCTTATGCTTGTAAGACAAGCACTCTACTGACCAAGCAATCTCCATAGGAAAAAAGACTTTTAAAAGAATTTCTGCCTCAAATGACTGCATATAAGATGATCTAGTATCTCCCACTGTGCCTATAAACCAAATATTCAAAGACATTATACACACAATACCTTCATAATCTGCAAGAACATCATTCCAGTCCAGAGAAACACCGCAGAAAGATAGACTTCCACTGCCCATACTGGCCTAGAATGTAATAAAACACACACACACCAAAAACCAAACAAAAAAAAAACTTATTTTTGCACATAAAATTATTATCTTAAAAATGAACTACTTATAAAATTCTCCTATCAACTTTTTTTCAATTTTTTTATTAGATATTTTCTTAATTTACATTTCAACTGCTATCCCGAAAATCCCCTCCCCCCTCCCCCCTCCCTGCTCCCCTACCCACCTACTCCCACTACTACCTGGTGTTCCCCTATATTGGGGCATATAAAGATTGCAGTACCAAGGGGCCTCTCCTCCCAATGATGGCCGACTAGGCCATCTTCTGCTACATATGGAGCTAGAGACATGAGTTCTGGGGGTTCTGGTTAGTTCATATTGTTGTTCCTCTTCTAGGGTTGCAGACCCCTTAAGCTCCTGGGGTTCTATCTCTAGCTTTTTCAATGTGGGCCCCGTGCTCCCTCTTATGGATGACTGTGAGAATCCACTTCTGTGGGAGTCAGCTATATAAGGGTCCTTTCAGTAAACACTTGCTGTCCTATGCAATAGTGTCTGAGTTTAGTGACTGATTATGGGATGGATCCCCGGTGGGTTAGTCTCTGTATGGTCCATCCTTTCATCTTAACTCTAAACTTTGTCTCTGTAACTCCTTCCATGGCAAACAAAACAAAACTACATCTCTTATATAGTCATAATTTCCAAGTTAAAATACTCAGACTATGTATTTTAAGAGTTCAGTAGCCATTCACAGGAACCAATGAATTATATTTCAAAACAAGTAAACTAGTCTTACACAAAGCATACACTGGAATTAAAAGTTACTTGGTAGTTACTAATAGAAAAAATTTAAATATAAAACTTATGGTTGTTTTATTCTCCTCCATTAACACATGTACCCTAAGTACTTAGCAACAAAGCAATTCATCATTCTCTATTCATCAGTAGAACAAACCAAGAATAATACTTTCTTCAGTCCCTAGAAATTACAATCTGAAGAATACTGGGTTCTTCCTTTCTGATAGACACAATTTCTTAATTTTTAAAATGACGATGACAAACTTTCTACTTATCAACTGCATCACATATGAAAATATTTTGTAATCAGTAATGCTAAAATAAAGCTTTGCAGCTGGGCGTGGTGGCACATGCCTTTAATCCCAGCACTTGGGAGGCAGAGGCGGGCGGATTTCTGAGTTAGAGGCCAGCCTGGTCTAAAAAGTGAGTTCCAGGACAGCCAGGGCTATACAGAGAAACCCTGTCTCAAAAAACCAAAAAAAAAAAAAAAAAAAAAAAAAGGAAGGAAGGAAGGAAAGAAAGGAAGAAAGGAAGGTAGGTTTGCTACTGCTCATTATCTAAGCCACCACAACAAATTTTACTATTACTCAAGATTCAAAAACACTAAAAAGCTCACAGAAAAATCACTGTCGTTGTCAGTCTCGATGTCATTGTTTTCTTCAGCTTCAATTTCTCTGGTTAATTGTTCTTCTTCAGCAATAGCACTGGCAATGGCTTCTTCATTGGCCTTTTCTAGACGATCTGCTAGCTCTTCCTTTTTGGCGAGAACTTCTGCCATAGACTTTATTTTTTTAAAAAAAGGGTAGAATCATGAAACATTAATAAATATTATCTTTCTTTCTATGCTGTTCAGAAACTAGTTATACACACACACACACACACACACACACACACACACACACACACACCAAGAATCAGTAAAACTGGATCAAATACAGGTTCAAGCATTTGTTAGCAATATGACTTACAAGGTGCATGAAGCCAAGAGCTTCATTACTGCACCATGAAATCCAACAACAATCCATGTCTAACCTTCTTTACCAGACTGTTTTGTATGACAAATTGTCAAGTTTGTAAATAACAGATAACATCCATGAGGAAGTGCAAATTTCACCTAGATGCCCAAATTAAAAGCAGGTATGAATCAAATATTTTCCTTAAAAATGAAACAGGAATACTATACTACAATAGGAACATAATAAGCATGTAGGCTAGACATAATTTTTTTTATTTTTGAAGAGGGTTTTGTAACCTAAAGATATTTTATAATTAAATAATTTACCTGAGAACTATCCATTAATAAATCCTATGACTAAAGTTTATTCTATAAATCCTAAAGCAGCAAATAAAATAATGAAGTAAAGACTTATGCTTAATAAACTAACAAAGGATATAAAACATAATTTTTAAAAGCAAAGGAAGGAACAATATACACACAAGTCAAAGGGAAAATGAATACTAAGCTGATAATTGTAACCAAATCATATTACATGTAGTCTAAATATCACCAATGAACAAGAAGAGAATGTCAAACTAGATCAAAAGCAACACCCAACTGTGTTTCTCATAAGAAACTTAAAAATATAGATTACAAGATTTTAAAAGTAAATAAATAATAAAGAATGACTGGGAATGGCTGTACAAAGGAAAGTTAAGGGGGAAATTATGTAATTATATTTTCATTTTAAAAGTACAAAGAATGAGATAGTCATATGAAAGCCAGATTTCAGAGCAAAAACTATAACTAGGAACAAAGATGTTCACTTCATAAAGGAACATATCATCATGAATTCAAGTCTCTTAAAAAACTAATAAACTTAAAGAATTTCAAACTACATGAGACAAAGCCTAAGCTGTAAAATAAAAGAGAGCTAAGAACAAAAACTGTGTAACTTCTTTAGAAAACACCCTGACCGTTCTTTAAATGGTTAAGCATGCAGTATATATGGTCCATCAGATATACATGTCCTATATATGTATACAGAAGAAATAAAAACATATATAGGCATAAAACTTGTATGCAGATACTTAAGCAGAGTTACTCAGAATAGCTAATAGCCAACAACAAAAACAGCCTAAATGTACAACTGTAGAATATAAAAGTACAGTATTGCATATTCATACAATAGAATATTATTTAGTCATAAAAATTAGTAAATACTTTAAAAAGTCTATTACTGTATTCTATTGCTCTGATGTCCCAAACAGGAAAAAGCAGACAGAGAAGGCAAGTTAGGAAGCCAAGAATGATACTCAGTTTCTCTCTTTTTTTTTTTCTTTTATTAGATATTTTATTTACATTTCAAATGCTATCCCAAAAGTTCTCTATACCCTCCCCCCACCCTGACCCCACACCCGACCACTCCCACTTCCTGGCCCTGGCATTCCTCTATACTGGGGCATATAGTTTGTAAGACCAAGGGGCCTCTCTTCCCAGTCATGGCTGACTAGGCCATCTTCTGCTACATATGCATCTAGAGACATGAGCTCTTGGGGTACTGTTGAGTTCATATTGTTGAAGAACCCTTCAACTCCTTGGGTAATTTCTCTAGGTCCTCCATTGGGGGCTCTGTGTTCCATCCTATAGATGAATGTGAGCATCCCCGCCTGTGTTTGCCAGGCACTGGCATAGCCTCACTCGAGATAGTTATATCAGGGTCCTTTCATCAAAATCTTGCTGGCATATGCAATAGTGTCTGGATTTGGTGGCTAATTATGGGATAGATCCCTGGGTGGGGTAATCTCTGGATGGTCCATCCTTTCGTCTTAGCTCCAATCTTTATCTCTGTAACTCTTTTCATGGGTGTTTTGTTCTCTATTCTAAGAAGGAATGAAATATGCATACTTTGGTTTCGTTCTTCTTGATTTTCTTGTGTTTTACAAGTTGTATCTTGAGTATTCTAAGTTTCTGGGCTAATATCCACTTATCAGTGAGTGCATATCAAGTGACTTCTTTTGTGATTGGGTTACCTCACTAAGGATGATTTCCTCCAGATACATCCATTTGCCCAATACTTTCATAAATTCATTGTTTTTAATAGCAGAGTAGTACTCCATTGTGTAAATGTACCACATTTTCTGTATCCATTCTTCTGTTGACGGACATCTGGGTTTTTTCCAGCTTCTGGCTATTATAAATAAGGCTGCTTTGAACATAGTGGAGCATGTGTTCTTTTTACCAGTTGGAACATCTGGGTATATGCCCAGGAGAGGTATTGCTGGATCTTTCAGTAGTACTATGTCCAATTGTCTGAGGAACCTCCAGCCTGATTTCCAGAGTGCTTGTACCAGCTTGCAATCCCATGGCTATCCTGCCAAAAACAATCTACAGATTCAATGCAATCCCCATCAAAATACCAACTCAATTCTTCACTGAGTTAGAAAGGGCAATTTGCAAATTCATCTAGAATAATAAAAAACTTTGAATATCAAAAACTATTCTCAACAATAAAAGAACCTCTGGTGGAATCACCATGCCTGACCTCAAACTGCACTACAGAGCAATTGTGATAAAAACTTCATGGTACTGGTACAGCAATAGAAAGGTAGATCAATGGAATAGAATTGAAGATCTAGAAATGAACCCACACACCTATGGTCATTTGATCTTTGACAAAGGAGCTAAAACTATACAGTGGGAAAAAGACAGCATTTTCAACAAATGGTGCTGGCACAACTGGCAGTTATCACGCAGAAGAATGCAAATTGATCATTCTTATCTCCCTGTACAAAGCTCAAGTCTAAGTGGATCAAAGACCTCCACATAAAACCAGAGACACTGAAATTTATAGAGGAGAAAGTGGGGAAAAGCCTCGAAGATATGGGCACAGGAGAAAAAAATCCAAAATAGAACAGCAAGGGCTTGTGCTGTAAGATCAAGAATTGACAAATGGGACCTCATGAAATTGCAAAGCTTCTGTAAGGCAAAAGATACTGTCAATAAGACAAAAAGGCCACCAACAGATTGGGAAAGGATTTTTACCAATCCTAAATCTGATAGGGGACTAATATCCAATATATACAAAGAGCTCAAGAAGCTGGACTCCAAAAAATCAAATAACCCCATTTAAAAATGGAGTACAGAGCTAAACAAAGAATTCTCAACTGAGGAATACTGAATGGCTGAGAAGCACCTGAAAAAAAGTTCAACATCCTTAATCATCAGGGAAATGCAAATCAGTTTCTCTTTAGGGGAATGGTGTGCTATCATCTATTATAGTAATGGATAAATAATTCTGTAAATGTGTTTTAAGAACATTTCATTCTCAATGGATTTAGATGGGTCCATTTAAATGGATAAATTATGTTCTTTAAATTACAACTCAATCAACTCTAATCAAGGAAGTGAAAGATCTGTATAGAAAACTACAAATCTCTGAAAAAGAAATCAAAGACCTCCGAAGATGGAAAGATGTCCCATGCTCAAGGATTGGTAGGATTAATATAGTAAAAATGGCCATCTTACCAAAAGCAACCTACAGATTGAAAACAATTCCCATCAAAATTCCAACATAATTCTTCACTGACATGGACAGAACAATTCTCAACTTCATATGGAAAAACAAAAACACCAAGATAGCCAAAATAATTCTCAACAATAAAAAAGAACTTCCAGGGGAATCCCTATCCCTATCTTCAATGCAACAGTGATAAAACCCATATGGTGTTGGTACAAAAACAGACAGGTCAATGAATGGAATAGAATGGAAGACCTAGAAGTAAACAACACCTGTGGACAGTTGATCTTTGACAAAGATGCCAAAATCATACAGTGGGGAACAAAAGAAAGCATCTTCAATAAATGTTGCTGATCTAACTGGCGTTCTATATGTAGAATGAAAACCGATCCATATTTATCACCTTCCACAGAGCTAAAGTCCAAGTGGATCAAGGACATCAACATAAAACCAGATACACCGAATCTAATAGAAGAGAATGTGGGAAAGAGCCTTGAACTTTTCATTAAAACACTCATAGATATATTGAGAGGTCAACACTGTCCTCTAAAATGATAAGAGCAATAAGTAAGGCTACAGAAGACATGAAAATATTATCAACAAAATTGAACTAGAGATTTTTCCCAAGGAAAATGAAAACACATATTCACACAAAGGCACATGCAAAGGACTGAGGATCTGGTTAAGTGGCAGAACACTTGCCTAGAATGCATAAGGCACTGGTTTCAATCCTTGGAACAGCCATATTAAGAAATGTACAAAACTATTCATGTGATTTTTAACCATGAGAAATAAAAACTAGAAGAGCCTTGGATATTTATAAACAAATGAATGAACAAGCATTGTGCTGTGCGTACAAAACAAGTTACTACTGAAGCTGAAAAAGCAACAGACGATTACACATACTTCATGGATGAACCTAGAAACAAGTATGCTGTTGAAAGGTGCCAAACAAAGAACATATGACTATTTATATAAAATTCTGAAAGACAAACTTCAACACCGAGAAAGACAGGAGAAGAGGATACAGTGGAAGAGGAAGAAGAGAAAGGCAAGGCTGGAAGGAAGGTTGTGGAGAGGAGCAGCACCCACTGTGTCAATGATCTTGAATATAGTGATGGTTTCAAAGGTATAAGCACAAGTCAAAATTCATCAATTTGCATACATTAAATATGCAAAGACTACTAAAATCAATTATAACTCAATAAAACTACTGCAAACTGCAAATTATTAAACCCCAGATTATAAGTAATTTGGAACAGAATCTAGGCATCTTTAATTTTTAGACTTCCTTTCCTCATTCATTAACGGGCTCCTAATCAAAACATGCAAAGGACAAGGTTGTTCCCAAGAAATATAATTAATTAGGAAGTTTAAAGACTATTTATGAGTTTCATAAATTCTTCCTAAAAGTCTGAAAGTCCTATAGAAAGTACCTGTTATTAATGTGCCACACAAACATAAAAAAATACCTAAATTCCAAATGTCAAAGTGTGTGTGTTTACAGAAGGTAAGTTAGTACATACATTTATTCTGTTTCTTCATTTTCTCAAATAATTTTATGTTTCCTGAAATATATTTTTATTTATGAAAACCTGAAGATTCAAACCTGTGCCAGAGTTTATAAAAGACAGATACACTGATTAAATCATCCATACACAACTTTGTATCGAATGGTGATATATAAATAATTTATAATTATTTTAAAAGACTTTTCAAGAAAATTTGACAATGTAACTCTAAAAAGTTGGGTTAAATAGAAGCTAGATTTATAATGGCATATTATTATTATAATCCTGGCAGAGGTTAGTTGTTACTTTTCAAATGTTTCCATTAGCATATAATCATTAGGAATAATTATGGGCTCTATAATGACATTTTAATGCATGCATATAAAATGTTACGTATATTTATTAAATCTTTGAGAATCTCATAAAATATATTAAATTCCCATTGACACCTCCCATCCCTTCACACCTAAGTTGGGATTTCTTCTTCCTTTTTTTTTTTCCTTTCACCATGCAGTTGAGTTTGTGTTGCCCAGCTAGTCCTGGAAGTAGGGCCTGCCTATAAAGTGTTTGACTTCATTGAAGAAATATTATCACATCATTTAAAAAACAACTGACTCTCCCCCTTCTAGATAGAAGCTGCCAAATGCTATAACTCCTGCGCTAGTGATAGAATTTCATGTCCTCTCCCCGCCACACCCTATGCTGCGATTTTAGTCTGGCTAGAGCTCAAGACAATCTTGTGAGTACTGTCGCACTGCTGTGAGGTCATATGTGCAGCTGCTTTGTTGCATCTGGGAGAATATTGTTCTCTTGATGTTACTGACTATATCTGGCTCTTACAATTTTTCCAAGGCTCAGGAATTTCTGTAGAAAAGATTGACTTTTTAACATTAGAAAGATTACCAATCAATTTTTGGTAATGGTTATATTAATCAGGTGAAAGAAAAAAAATTGTGTTCTATTTTATTTGAGCCAGGCCTATGACAGTATCATACTGAGAAACAAAATAAAAACCAGTTTTCTCATCATTGTAAGACATCTGTTCCTCCCAACCTAAGAAACTAGATGTGGCATTAGTCTAAAGCAATTCATGAGAGTCTCTTCCCATAATCAAACCACAAGAGAGACAACTTAGTATGCTTTCTAGCTGCAGAAACAGAAAGTATAAATATGATAAATAGTACAACTTAGGTTGAAGTAATTACTTGCTTGCTCTTAATTATGTTCATTTTTTAAAAGTTCATTCCTAAAAGCAGAAGCAGCAACAAAAGAATAGCAGGCGTCCTTTCTCATTGATGGGAATACCAGGTATGGAAAAAAAAAAAGCCTTAAAAAATTCATGTTCTTTATGTTCTTTTCACTTCTGAATTATTTTTTAATGTGGATGATAGGTTGCTAAAATGCAATTGATGAAATTGTATATAAACTGATTCTGAACAACTGTTATATTATCATTTTCATCCTCAACAAATCAGTAAGAATTTTAAATATCTGAAAATATTATTAGAAAAATGTTAAAATGAAATGACATATAAATAAAACCTGTTCTGTAAAATATGAGGATATAATTTTGATGAATGATACCTAAATTTATACTTTTTAACATATTCATACAGGATTCCGATAAGTTGTTCTTACCCAGTCAGCAGCACTCACATTTGAAATGTCTGAAGGGTCCGTCGTCTCAGTCATCATTCCTATTGTCTCTGCTGGAACTCTGTCTGTTGGCAAAGCTGTGGTGTTTTGTGGAGCAACACATACTGCATCACTGTCAATAGCTGGTTTTTCAGAAGTATGCACTGAACTGTCTTGACTACTGCCAGAATTCTTGACATCATCCAATATACTCACTGTGAACTAAAACACATACTTTTAGAATAAGCCAGGAATGACTTTCAAATGGAACAAATATTAGATTCTGTAAGAGCTAGTTCTACTTAACCTATCAAGTGAAGTAGCAATTACCTGTCTAATTGAAAATTTCTCTCTCTCTCTCTCTCTCTCTCTCTCTCTCTCTCTCTCTCTGTGTGTGTGTGTGTGTGTGTGTGTGTGTGTGTGTGTGTGTGTGAAGCTCAGCAGAAGGAAAGAAACAATTCAGCTACAGAAACTTTATCTGCATGCCTACTATGTGTTGAGCTTCATCTGTGGTATACTCAGAAGTGATGTTTTACATATTGCAATATTTCCTTTTAGTAGAGTGGTTTTTAATTATTTTGACATTTATTTATTATGCATGTTGGCATGAGTACAAATGTACACACATGTCACTGAGCTTGTGTGATCAAAAGACAACTTGTATGAATGGATTATCTACTACTATATGGGTTCTGAGTATTAAATTCAGGTCACTGGGCTTGGCAGCAAGTACCTTTTCTCGCAAGTCATCTCGACAGGCCCAGTAAGCTGGTTATAAATAAGCATATCATATCTCCTACAAGGAAATCTAGTCATATGCATAATACTGACCATTGTACACGTTTAACCAAAGGCATTATGCAGTCTTTTGTGAACTATCAAATATCAAATGGGAAGAACCAGTATCCTGAAAATATCCTAAAAACATTTCTTACTACAATTTATTTTACAGGAGTTTACTCAAAATTATCAAATTTGTCCTCTTTAAAACATAACCTCATCATTTTGCTCCCTCATCTAAGTAGGACTGAAGCATCCACACTTTGGTCTTCCTTCTTCCTGAGTTTCACATGGTCTGTAAGTTGTATTATGGGTATGCTGAGCTTTTTTCCTAATACCCACTTATCAGTGAGTACATACCCTGTGTGTTGTTTTGTGACTGGGTTACCTCACTCAGGATGATATTTTCTAGTTCCATCCATTCGCCTTCGAATTTCATGAAGTCATTTGTTTTTAATGTCTGAGTAGTACTCCATCGTGTAAATATACCACACTTTATGTACTCATTCCTCTGTTGAGGTATATCTCTGTTGTTTCCAGCTTCAAGCTATTATAAATAAGGTTGCTATGAAAATAGTGGAGAATGTGTCCTTGTTATTTGTTGGAGCATATTTTGGGTATATGCCCAGGAGTTGTATATCTGGATCTTCATGTAGTACTATGTCCAATTTTCTGAGGAACTGTCAAACTGATATCCACAGGGGTTGTACCAGCTTATAAGCACACCAGCAGTGGAGAACTATTCCTCTTTCTCTACATCCTTGCTAGCATTTGCTCTCACCTGAGTTTTTGATTTTATTAGATATTTTCTTATTTTACATTTCAAATGCTATCCCAAAAGTTCCCTATACCCTCCACCTGCCCTTCTTTAAATATTGACTATATATTAGATATTGTAGAATGTTGAAGTCCAGACCATCTGTGGTCCCCGATATTCAGACTGGGTTCCCTGGAAGACAGATAGGAGCTGGAACAAGACTAGGGTGGGAAAATAAATGGATGCCAAGACGAATCACTCCATTCAAAGCGTATAATTTTAATTAGGATTCTTCCTTGGTTTTTAGAGGGAAGGCCCCGCTCCCAGTCCTGCACACAGCCTAGGGTAGGCTAAAGGAGGGAGTCTACAGTAGAAATGTTATATTCACTTTATAACATAACATAAAAGAATCCATCTGTTTCTAGAAGATACATATTATGGTATAAAAGTAAATGGCTTTCAGGTTGTCACATTAATCTCCAGTGTTTAGCATAGTATAGACAGACACACAGGCAGTGTAAAAAGATGTAATAAACATTAAATTGTGAATATAAGTAGAAACTTTCAATCTAGTCTGAAACTTTTCTTAAGATCTCAAATTATAGGAACAAAGGTTGAAGTGAAGAGGATAAGTCAGTCTAGCACACACAGACATGTTTAAACACAGTAATGAGGATTTTCAAAATGCATTACCTGAGTTCTCTCAGAAAGAGGATGGTCAGAAGAATGTAATAATGAGTCTTTGGATAGCGATTCACCAGTAGAACATCTGTCTTCAAGTTTTCCTTTCTGTATGCTTTCTTCAGGTAAAAGGCATATGTTTTCCTTATCACTGTCATCCTTTGACCTTAAGGTTTCTGTCACTAGTGAAACTTTAGGCATCACTGCTGTCGATCGGGAACGAACTGGCCGACCTCTCTGAACAGTCTCCCATCCCTCAGCATCTTTCCGTTCTATGTAATTAAGGGAAGAATTAAATCAAATTTTCCTTAGATGATAAAAATATTAAGAGAACCTATAAAAAGAAATGTTTTCCATTTTAATTTCGTTAATTTCTCCTTCCCTATTGTTTTTCCTAAAATATATTTAGTTCGTTTGTTTTTGTTTTTGTTTTTGTTTTTCGAGACAAGGTTTCTGACTGTCCTGGAACTCACTCTGTAGATCAGGCTGGCCTGGAACTCAGAAAATCACCTGCCTCTGCCTCCCAAGAGCTGGGATTAAAGGCTTACACCACCACACCTGGCTCCTAAAATATTTTAAGGCAAATTTTAGACATTATTGCCCTGTAACTATTTAGTCTGTTTCTTTTTCTTTTTCTTTTTTTCTTTCTTTCTTTGTTTTTTTGTTTTGTTTTTCAAAACAGGGTTTCTCTGTGTAGCCCTGACTGTCCTGGAACTCACCAGGTAGACTAGGCTGGCCTCAAACTCAGAAATCTGCCTGCCTCTGCCTCCCAAGTACTGTGATTAAAGGCGTGCGCCACCATACCCAGCTTTTAGTCTGTTTCTTCACAGAAAACATCTTCAATACTATTAGTATACCCAGCGAAAGGAACAATGGTGTAAGTCCTATCAATTCTATACTCAAAATTGAGTCATGCTTTAACTTTATCAAAACATACTACATGTTTTTAAGTATATCATGTTTATACTTAAATATAATGCAAATAAAACAAAAATCATAAAATGAGTAAGAACCACACAAGGAGAAAAAACTGAACTGCAAAATTAAAAGTTTAACAAAAGATTTCAGTTTCTAGTTAAGTCAGCCAGTTCCTCTTCAAACCATGGTGACTAATCACTCCATTCTTTAAAAGAAAGAAAAGCACTACCAGAATGTTGGACCTAATCCATTAGCCAAGACAGCCAGCACAAACACTATCATATCATTTAAAAACGGAAGCAAGTGAAAAGGGGTATTTCCAAATAAAAACTATACCACGGTCTCTTGGAAACCAAAAATAAAAGGCTACAAACAAATTACATCTTCACTGAACCTTCATTGAAAACTATATTGATAAAATATTCCCATAATAATGATTGTTTAAGGACAGCAAATCATGTGTTAAACTGTCTGAGCCACTCAAAACAGAATATTAGAACAAAAGCAGAAAAACTAAAATTTACATCTCCTTTCACAATCTTATACATATACATTTTTCAACATTACAAATATCATTTGTAAAGTTGCATTAAATTCAACTCAATATAGCCACTATTTGAAGAATAATTAAAATATCCTAATTGGTTGTGATACATCAATGTACTTATAACAGCATTTAATGCATTAATGCTTGGTTAGAATATTTAATCAGTGTTTAAGAGACAACCTTCCTATAATTTCCATATTAGGTCTTGATGTTAAGACTATATTAACATAAAATATGACTTTTTAAACTTTAGGATAAATTACCAGAGACTTGATATTTTTACTTTTACAAGTGTAGAAAAACTCATGGGTATAGCCATCTTGATATAAAATCATTTTGGGAAAAGGTATTTCAGATTTGTAATTTTTCAAAATAATTATAAAGTCCCTTCAATCTTCTCCTTTTTTTTTGTTTTGTTTTGTTTTGTTATTTGAGACAGGGTTTCTCTGTGTAACCTTGGCTGTCCTGGAACTCACTTGGTAGATCAGGCTGGCCTCGAACTCAGAAATCTGCCTGCCTCTGCCTCCCGAGTGCTGGGATTAAAGGCATGCGCCACCATGCCCGCCTTCTCCTAACTCTTATTAGGTAAATTTGAAGTTGTATTTTAAAATTTTTTTCAATTTCTCCTGATTTTCTAAATGTGAGGTATAACGCTGCTTTAATAGTCTATTATTACCTTGTCAAAGCTGGCAATTTCTCTATATTATTTCCTAGCTTTTCCTGACACATACTTTTATCTCTTCTATTCCTATATCCACATTACTAGAGATTAGTCATTTTGTTCATTTATTTGAAAAATACCTCTTAAATTTATAGCTATCTATTTTTCTTTCCTTGGGCTTTAATTTTTCTTTTGTAAGTTCAAAAGGATATTTTAGTTTTCCTTCTTCATCTCCATAATTCTTTTTTTTCCAATTTTTATTAGATATTTTCTTCATTTACATTTCAAATGTTATCCAGAAAGTTTCCTATACCCTACCCCATCCCTGCACTGCTCCCCTACCTGCCCACTCCCACATCTTGGCCCTGTGTTCCCCTGTACTGGGGCATATAAAGTCTGCATGAAAAAGGGGCCTCTCTTCTCAATGATGGCCAACTAGGACATCTTCTTCTATATATGCAGCTAGAGACCTGAGCTCTGGGGGTACTAGTTAGTACATGTTATTCTTCCACCTATAGGGTTGAGGACCCCTTCAGCTCCCTGGGTACTTTCTCTAGCTCCTTCCTTGGGTGTCCTGTGTTCCATCTAATAGCTGATTGTGAGCACCCACTTCCGTGTTTGCCAGGCTCTGGTGTAGCCTCCCACGAGACAGCTATATCAGGGCCCTTTCAGTACTATCTTGCTGGCATATGCAATCGTGTCTATGTGTGGTGGCTGATTATGGAATGGATTCCCGGCTGCCGCAGTCACTGGTTGGTCCATCCTTTTGATTCAGCTCCAGTGTACTATAGACATTAAGGAAGTTACACACGAAACAAGAATTGAGATCCTTCCCCGTTTCACAGGTGTAAAACTAAAAGTAAGAAGAACTCAAAGTACACAAATCATTTAACATAGAACCCATCAGATTCAAAGACCCGATTATAGGTGAATAGTCACTCATGTACAATACACTCAAGAAAACACTAACCCAATGGAGTCTTAGGATGATACCCTTCAGATCCATCCTTTTGCCTGGGAATTTCATATATTCATTGTTTTTAATAGCTGAGTAGTACTCCATTGTGCAAACGTACCAAATTTTTTGTATCCATTCCTCTGTTGAGGGACATCTGGGTTCTTTCCAGCTTCCGGCTATTATGAATGAGGCTGCTATGAACATAGTGGAACATGTGTCCTTATAACCAGATGGAACATCTTCTGGATATATGCCCAGTAGAGATATTGCGGGATCTTCCGGTAGTACTATGTCCAATTTTCTGAGGAACCGCCAGACTGATTTCCAGAGTGGTTGAACAAGCTTACAGTCCCACAAACAATGGAGGAGCGTTCCCCTTTCTCCACATCCACACCAGCATCTGCTGTCACCTGAATTTTTGATCTTAGCCATTCTTACTAGTGTGAGGTAGAATCTCAAGGTTGTTTTGATTTGCATTTCCCTTATGAATAAGGATGTTGAACATTTTTTCATGTGCTTCTCAGCCATTCTGTATTCCTCAGTTGAGAATTCCTTGTTTAACTCTGTGCCCCAATTTTTAATGGGGATATTTGATTTTCTGGTGTCCACCTTCTTGAGTTCTTTGTATATTGGATATCAGTCCCCTATCTGATTTAGGACTGGTAAAGATCCTTTCCCAATCTGTTGGTGGGCCTTTTGTCTTGTTGACAGTATCTTTTGCCTTACAGAAGGTTTGCAACTTTATGAGGTCCCATTTGTCAATTCTTGATCTTACAGCACAAGCCTTTGCTGTTCTATTCAGGAATTTTTCCCCAGTGCCCATATCTTCAAGGCTTTTCCCCACTTTCTCCTCTATAAGTTTCAGTGTCTCTGTTTTTATGTGGAGATCCTTAAGCCACTTAGACTTGACCTTAGTACAAGGAGGTAAGAATGGATCAATTCCCAGTCTTCTACATGATAGCCGCCAGTTGTGCCAGTACCATTTGTTGAAAATGCTGTCTTTTTTCCACTGGATAGTTTTAGCTCCTTTGTTAAAGATCAGGTGACCATAGGTGTGTGGATTCATTTCTGGGTCTTCGATCCTATTCCATTGATCTACCTGTCTGTTGATGTACCAGTACCATGCAGTTTTTATTACAATTGCTCTGTAGTACAGCTTGAGGTCAGGCATGGTGATTCCACCAGAGGTTCTTTTATTGTTGAGAAGAGCTTTTGCTAGTCTAGTTTTTTTGTTATTCCAGATGAACTTGCAAATTGTCTTTTCTAGATCCTTGAAGAATTGAGTTGGAATTTTGATGGGGATTGCATTGAATCTGTAGATAGCTTTAGGTATGATAGCAATAAAATGATATAACTAAGACGGTTAGGTACTCGTACCTTCTAGGAAGGTAGAAGACTCTAGAAGGAGTTAAAGAAAGAAGTCTCTGAACTTCAAGAACAGTATGTTTAGAAAGTGAAGGAAGCATTCTCAGTGTGGTTCTATAAAATATAACAATCACTGATAACACTTCCCACTACAAAGGGACTAGAGAAAGAGTCCCCATTTATCCTTTGTATAGAGAAATGCCATCGATTTGTTTGCGTTAATTCCATATCCAGCTACTGCACTGAAGGTGTTTATCAGGTTTAGGAGTTCTCTGGTGGAGATTTTGGGGTCACTTACATATACTATCATATCATCTGCAAATAGTGATAATTTGAGTTCTTCCTTTCCAATTTGTATCCCCTTGACCTCCTTTTGTTGTCGAATTGCTCTGGCTAGGACTTCACACACTATATTGAATAGGTAGGGAGAAAGTGGGCAGCCTTGTCTGGTCCCTGATTTTAGTGGGATTGCTTCCAGTTTCTCTCCATTTAGTTTGATGTTGGCCACTGGTTTGCTGTAGATTGCTTTTATCATGTTTAGGTATGGGCCTTGAATTCCTGATCTTTCCAAGACTTTATCATGAATGGGTGTTGGATTTTGTCAAATGCTTTCTCAGCATCTAAGGAGATGATCATGTGGTTTTTATCTTTGAGGTTGTTTATATAGTGTATTACGTTGATGGATTTCCGTATATTAAACCATCCCTGCATTCCTGGGATGAAGCCTACTAGGTCATGATGCATGATCGTTTTGATGTGTTCTTGGATTCGGTTGGCGAGAATTTTGTTGACTATTTTTGCGTCGATATTCATAAGAGAAATTGGTCTGAAGTTCTCTATCTTTGTTGTATCTTTATGTGGTTTAGGTATCAGAGTAATGGTGGCTTCATAGAATGAATTAGGTAGTGTACCTTCAGATTCTATTTTGTTGAATAGTGTGAGAAGAACTGGAATTAGGTCTTCTTTGAGGGTCTCATAGAACCCTGCACTAAACCGGTCTGGTCCTGGGCTTTTTTTGGTTGGGAGACTATTAATGACTGCTTCTATTTCTTTAGGAGATATAGGACTGTTTAAGTCATTAATCTGATCCTGGTTTAACTTTGGAACTTGGTATCTGTCTAGGAAGTTATCCATTTCATCTAGATTTTCCAATTTTTTTTAATATAACCTTTTGTAGAAGGATCTAGTGGTGTTTTGAATTTCCTCAGGATCTGTTGTTATGTCTCCCTTTTCATTTCTGATTTTGTTAATTTGGATGCTATCCCTGTGCCCTCTAGTGAGTCTGTCCAAGGGTTTATCTATCTTGTTAACTTTTTCAAAGAACCAGCTCCTGGTTTGATTGATTCTTTGAATAGTTCTTTTTGTTTCCACATGGTTGATTTCACCCCTGAATTTGATTATTTCCTGCGTCTACACCTCTTTGGTGAATTTGCTTCCATTTGTTCTAGAGCTTGCAGATGTGCTGCCAAGCTACTAGTGTATGCTCTCTCCATTTTTTTTTTTTTTTTGTAGGAACTCAGAGCTATGATTTTACCTCTCAGGAATGCTTTCATTGTGTCCCGTAATTTGGGTATGTTGTGGCTTCATTTTCTTAAATGTTCACCTTCATTTAATTCATTTTTCAAATTTTCACTGAGATGTCCTTCCTAACACTGTCCAGATGTACCTTATGAAGTCCCAAATTTTTCAGAATTACACAGCTATATTTTTGTATTTTTTCTAACTTAATTCCATGTGATTAGTAATAAAATATGCCTTATCTTTATTTTATGGAGGGTGTACTCATATGAAGATCATAGTAATTTTCAAGAGTTGGTTCTTCCTACTATGTGGATTTGTCCCATTTACTGAACTTAGGTCATCAGACTTGATGGCAAGTTCTTTACACACTGAGCCATCTCACCAGCAGCACTCCCACCCCCTATCTCCCAAATGATTTAAATCACTTGAAATTTCACAAGACTTTCTAACAACTCAGCATGTTTTAATTTGAGTAAATGTTCCATGTATGCATGTATACGTATTTAGGCCATAAAAAAATAACTTGAATGAAAATTGGCCTTTTTCTTGCCAAAAATAGCCATAAAAACTAGACAAAATATATAAATGAACTGTTTAAAGGTGCTGGAAAGCAACCAGCATAAGCATGTCTTGAGAATCTACAGTTCCTGAGGGAAGGGAATGGCAGCATCAGACTCATGTTCATATGAGCATTCTGACTGAAGACACTTGGCATTGAGAGTACAAGTTACGGTGTTCTAGCAAAGTCAGCATTCCTGCCTGGCACTAGAGTCCAGAGACAGCACCTTACAGAAAGTGGGGGATACTACAGACAAATAAGCCCCTCCAAAAAAAAATCTGCATTCAATCTTCCCCGAGGTGCTGACAACTACTCAGCTTTTTGTATACAAGGCAAGACTCCAAAAAAGCAGCAGAAAGAAGCTGGGGTGTTAACGAGCTAAGCAGAAATTGAAGTAACTATAATTCTTGGAAACAAAAACTGAAATTCAGGGATGTAATGGGCTTTCTAAACATTCGGGGTGGGTTTCACTGGAAATCTCAAAAGGAGTAATAGACTTTAATACAATCTCAAACCAAACTCTGTTACAATTAGGAACACAGTACTCTGCCTCTTCTCTATCATCCTGTGAGACAGAAAAGAAAAACTTATAATTCTCTCTCTCCCTCTCCCACAGAGAGAGAGAGAGAGAGAGAGAGAGAGAGAGAGAGAGAGAGAGAGAGAGGTTGATTGTATGATTGTGGGCTCCCCCCTATTTCTTTTATTAGTCAAAGAACAAGTTTCAGGAGTCATTGCTCTCTTTCCACTAAAGTACCAAGGAACTGAATTCAGGTCATCGGGTTGCCTGCTATTCAGGCCTAGATAGCAGCCTTCTCATTGTTTGGCTATAACCACTACCACTTGTTACTGTTGTGGCTGTTATCAACATGACAACCACTGTCACGGTCTCCTACTCATATTATAGCTTGGCCCTCTGATTATATACAGCCTGGAGGGACTGGGATATAAATGTAGGACTATATTTTTGAACCATTCACAATACTGATCCAAGTTCCACTCCAATCTCAAGTCTGGCATAGGGTCCAAATATAGTCTTTCAATTATAACAACTCAGGGGGCTTCTTTTGAAAAGAGGACAGTTTATTCTCCCAGTCAGGCCTTAGTGAGAATTGTTACAGGAGAAAAGGTCACCAAAGCTAGTGATAGCTGAAGCTGGTGTAAGTTGCCTGGAGTAGCAATGGTTAGTGTGGGCCTTCTGAAATAGGAGTCATAGCTTCAGGTAAAGTGGTCCTTATAGCTGAAATAAAGCATCCCTGAATGGTAGATAATGAGTTAAAACAACAGGCTGACTTGGAGGCAAACTCTTGATTTGTCAAGAGCTGTTTGTCAGCTTCACACCTGAAGCAGTCAGACATTAAAATGGGTCTGATTCTCTCAGGAAGTGGAGTGGTAACTTCCCAAGCATACAAATGTTTAATGGTTGAACAGACAGTTACTGTGCTAACTGGATTGATGCATATTCACATATGGATTGGAATAAACCACACAAAGAAGCACCAGCTCTATGAATTAGGAAAGCATGATAAGGACAGCTAAAGAGAAAGTCAGAGAGTTAAACTTACTAAAACCTCTTTTAAAGAAAGTGCATCATGCTAAATGAGGTAACCCAATCACAAAATAATACACATGATATGCACTCACTGATAAGTGGATATTAGCCCAGAAATTTAAAATACTCAAGATACAATTTGCAAAACACATGAAACTCAAGAAGGAAGACCAAAGTGTAGATACTTCGTTCCTTCTTAAAATGGGGAACAAAATACCCATGGAAGGAGTTACAAAGACAAAGTTCGGAGCTGAGACCAAAGGAAAGACCATCCAGAGACAGCCTCACCTGGGGATCCATCCCATAAACAAATACAGAAGTGGATACTCACAGTCATCCATTGGATGGAGCACAAGGTCCCCAATAAAGGATCCAGAGAAATACCCAGGAAACTGAAGGGTACTGAAGCCCCATAAAAGGAACATCAATATGAACTAACCCATACCCTCAGAGCTCCTTGGAACTATACCACCAATCAAAGAAAACACATGGTGGAACTTGTGGCTCTAGCTGTATTTGTACCAGATAATTGCCTAGTTGGTCATCAATGGGAGGAAAGGCCCTTGCTCCTGGGAAGTCTCTATGCCCCAATATAGGGGAATGCCAGGACCAAGAAGGGGAGTGGGTGGGTTGAGGAGCAGGGGGAGGTGAGAGGGGATAGGGAATTTTCGGAGGGGAAACTAGGAAAGGGGATAACATTTGAAATGTAACTATCTAATAATAAAAGAAAATATCTAATAATTAAAAAAAGAACATTCGGAGGGTAGACTGTGGGGGGTGGGAATAAAATCTGGAGTGTAAAAATAAATAAATAAATAAATAAAAAACAAAAACAAAACAAACAAAGAAAGAAAGAAAAGAAAGTGCATACACTTCCAGTGTTTAGGGTGTTTGCTTATTTGGGTAGTTTTGGGCTTTTTTCAGGTACAGCTCTTACAAAATATCTGTGAGGCATGGAAAAAGACCCAATAGGAAAAAGACAGAGATGACTAGTAGATGCTGAAAGCCTCTTACTTTACAGCTGATTCAAATCCTAATGTGCACCAAAACATAAATACATGTCTGTGAGAAAGTAGACTTTTAAGTTGGGCACACTCTTTGACTTGTCCATGTTTACTCCTTCTGAGGCTCCCCACTACTCCCTGCAGGCCTAAGTGTCCATCAGGGATGATTTTCTTTCCATCCCAAAAGCTCTCTACAGAGAAGTGTGCTCTAAGCACAGTTCTGCTGTTTACACCTTGATTCTGTACATTTTTAAAAGCTCTGTCTTCCAGCATTCTAAACATATTGCTCCACTGTACTTAGTACTCACAGTTCCTCTTGTAAGGTCATCTACCCAACATTATTTTCATTCCTTTTTGGTATTTATTTTCTCTAACTATTTGTACAGATTTTCTATTTCTTAAATTTTCAGTATTTTTATTATATTGTATTCAGATAAAATTTATTTTGTATTTTTCCTGCTTGGGACTCAGAGTCTTTCTTAAACATAGCACCTGATTTCGTTTAGCAGTTTGGGAAATTTATATAATTTCTTCTAATGTGGCTTTGTAATATCCCTACACACTTTCTGTAGATTTCATGTATATCGCTTCACATTCTTCTCTTTATATCTTTCCTTTCTTGTCTCTCTTGGTTAGTCTGGATATTTTTGCTGTGTTCAGAGTAAATTTATTTCTTAAATGTTTTCCATTATTGTTGGTGAGACAAGTTTTTTTTTTCAATTTTTATTAGATACTTTCTTCATTTACATTTCAAATGTTATCCAGAAAGTTCCCTATACCCTCCCCCATCCCAGCCCTGCTCCCCTACCCACCCACTCCCACATCTTGGCCCTGGCATTCCCCTGTACTGGGGCATATAAAGTCTGCATGACCAAGGGGCCTCTCTTCCCAATGATGGCCAACTAGGACATCTTCTTCTATATATGTAGCTAGAGACATGAGCTCTGGGGGTACTAGTTAGTTCATGTTATTCTTCCACCTATAGGGTTGAAGACCCCTTCAGCTCCTTGGGTACTTTTTCTAGCTCCTTCCTTGGGAGAGACAAGGTTTTATGACATGACTCAGGCTAGCCTGAACCAGCTATGTAGATCAGACTAGCCTCAAACTCATGATCCTATCTTATTCCCCTAGGGTGCATGCTAACACACCTAGCTAATTTTCAATTTCTTAATATTATCATCATCCTAAATTATTAACTTTCAGCACACTATAATCATAAAAAAAAAGTCTGGACCAGAGGCTCTCATCCTGAGATTATCATCACTGGATAATTAATTAACTAATTAATTAATGAAAAAGTCTGGACAAGTGGCTCTCATCCTGAGATTGTCATGAGTGATTAATTAATTAAATCTTTGGCTCTCTGCGCTGTTTTTTTTTTTCTAGTGGCAACTGGGTCTGAGAAACATAATCCTCTTTTGAGACCTCACATGTTTAAAAGTATAGAAATCTCTTCTCAGTTTTTTTGGTTTTTTTGTTTTGTTTTGTTTTTTTTGGTTTGGTTTGGTTTGGTTTTTCGAGACAGGGTTTCTCTGTATAGCCCTGGCTGTCCTGGAACTCAATCTGTAGACCAGGCTGGCCTTGAACTCAGAAATCCACCTGCCTCTGCCTCCCGAGTGCTGGGATTAAAGGCATGCGCCACCACGCCGGCTCTCTTCTCAGTTTTAATGAGTAATTTAGTTAGCCATAATCTCTAGAGTATGAGTTAATTCTCTTAATGAATTTTGAAGATCATAAAATTTTATTTGTAGCATGTAGACATTGATGGTGCCAACCAATCTTGGATTTTTTTCCCCTCTGAAACTGTAGGTTAAATAAACTTCTTTTGTTTAAAAAGCACATATCCTGATATTATGCTATAGCAACAAAAAAGAGAATAGTACAGAACTCTTGCCTACTACTAATTTGCAGCAAGTTTATTTGTGAAACAAAACAAAAAACACATCAGGACAGTACATTGGATAATTGGATGGAATAATATTTAAAATGAGCCAACATGACTGACATCAAGATAGAAAAAATAAAATGAAATACATTCATAGTACCAAAAAAGAAATGTCTAGGAGTCAACTCAGGATATTCTATTTGCTAGAGAAGCACTCTACCAATGAATTACTATATTACAAGCCTACATTTTATAGTTTTAACTAATAGAGATCAATATGACATAAAATAAGGGCAAGTTTGGGGTTGTTTGTTTGATTGGTTTGGTTTTCAAGACAGGGTTTCTCCATGTAACCCTGGCTATCCTGGAACTCATTCTGTAGATCAGGCTGGCTTCAGACTCACAGAGATCTACCTGCCTCTGCCTCCCAAGTGCTGGGATTAAAGGTGTGTGCCCCCACTGCCCAGCAGGGCCAAGTTTTAAGATATATAAACATCCCTTTATAACTATAGGCAGTTAAAACATGAATAAGTAAAAAATTTAAAAAGAGTAACTCAAAATCACTTGCCATTTTTTCGAGAAGTCTTTTGCACTGTCATTGGTGCACAGGATTGAGCAGGTGTTGCCTCAGAAGTAGCAGAACCAGTATGATGAGCCTTTACCTTGTCAGCCCAACTGACACCTGAAGGAGCCAGACATGGGGCAGTTACTGCACCAGGTAAACTCCTATTGAGAAAGGGAGACACATGTGATAAATTAAATATCAAAGTAATTATTGTGAAAATATCCCATTATATGTAAGTACCTAAATCTTTTCTTTCCATTATTAGTTTTTTTAAGTAACAACACATATCATCCTTGACTCAGTCACTACTAAAACTGTTCCTTCTTCTAAGCATTATAGATGCCTCAGGTCTGAAGAGACACCAAGGCTGTGAAACTACTAAAAGACTGAGTTTTTTCTTGGGTTAAAGTACAATCTAACAGTAACATCCTTCTTCTCCTATTCTGGTCCAAATCTGTCCATGCACTCCTTCTGCAACCGAAATTAGGTCCTGAATTTTAGTGCACTGACATGGAAATAGTTCTTTCTGCTGGGTGGTTGGGGTTAGGGTAACTTCTGACTTCCTTTTCTATGGTGTAGGTAAAGAAAACTTATTATAGGTAAGGAGACATGATCTATTTTTTTCCCACCTTTTCTGTTCCCTGAGTCAATGGCTTTAAAGACTCCCATTTTTTTTCCAGAAAAAAGTGACTCTGCTGTATTCATATTAAATGGTTTATTTCCTATTGAAATTTTGAGTTAAAATAATAAACAAAACTCAACTTTATAACTAACATTACCATTAGTAAGCACAACCTAAGTAGAATAAGATGTGGGTAGGTACTAAAGGCAGCCTATGAACCACATTTGGAGGAAAAAGAAGCAATACATTATACAACAATAATGAATAGGATCACAGAGAGAAAAGGGTGAGAATTTTAGCCATGTAGGGCACTACCATGGTTAATACTGTCAACGTGACAGGTTCTAGAATCACCTAGTAGACAACCATCTGGGTATATCTATGAGGGAGTTTCTAGATAGGATTAACAAATATAATGCTTTTAAAATAGCATCAAAATGGCAAGTGATTTTGAGATACTCTTTTTAAAAAGACCAAATCCAAATAAGACCAGCACCACTGCACAGGTTTGGATATCAGACTGAAGAAAAAGGAGAAAGCAAGCATGAATTAGCATTCATAGTGTCTGAAGACAGGATGTGATCAGACACTTCACATTCCCAGGCAAGATAAACTATGTCTCACCCAACAATAAGCAGAAGCCGCTTTTGCCAGGTATTTGTTAACAGACATAAGAAAAAGTTACCTTGTTAAAGCTCCCTTGTTTGGAAGAATGTATTTGGTTCTCTGTTTATGTATCTTTTCCAACCTGCCTAAGGTCTAAGTATTTTATATTGCTTTAGCCCATTAAACACTCACCAAAGAAAACACTATCTAGAAACTTCACACACAAAAAAATTGAAAGCAAAAATCTAATTCAACTGAACAAGAATCAGTTTTCACTAAAGGCCAGCTACAGTGTTAGGATGCTTAATTTATGCAGATATATCAAAGATCTTGCCTCAAAGATGATAAAAGCACAAAAAATGGGCATTTCAAGTTATAATGCTGAGGAGAAATTTCAGTTGGTAAAGTGTTCATCATGCAAGTATGAGGATCCTTCACAAAAATGTGCACTGTCACATATCCATATACATATGAAAAAAATATAAAGCATGGTGATGCATATTATCAGCACTTGGGCAACTAAAGAAGAATTATCAGTCTAAAGTCACTCTAGCATATACAGTGTGACCCCTGCCTTAAAAACATTGTAATGCTCTGTAAACACAATAATATTACAAACATACCCAAGGTAATAATAGATAAAAAGCTGTTAATTGTGAAATGGTGTGTGTAACAGATAAGGCAATTGTTAAGAATGGTCAGGTTTGGGGACCAGAGATGGTTCAGTGGTTAAGAGCACTTACTGCTCAATCATGAGGACCAGAGTTCAGATTTTGGCACTCACACTGTGAAGCTCACAAGTGCCTTTAACTCTAGCTCCTACGAATATGATGCTCTTTCCTAGCCTCCATGGGCACTATGCATTTATTCATACAGACATGTCCACATACACAAACAAAACAATAAACTTTACGGGGAAAAAAAAGGAAAATTATTTTATTCAAAGAAGAGCTAATACCAATACCTCTCAAATTTTTCATAAAATAGAAAAAGAATAAACATTGTCATATTCTTTTTGTGAGGTCAAAGTAATCTTAATACCTAAACCACAGAAAGACTCAACAAATAAAATCCCATAATCAGCTACCAAATGCAGACACTATTGCATACACCAGCAAGATTTTGCTGAAAGGGCCCTGATATAGCTGTCTCTTGTGAGGCTATGCCAGTGCCTGGCAAACACAGAAGAGGATGCTCACAGTCAGCTAATAGATGGAACACAGGGCCCCAATGGAGGAGCAAGAGAAAGTACCCAAGGAGCTGAAGGGGTCTACAACCCTATAGGTGGAACAACAATATGAACTAACCAGTACTCCCAGAGCTCGTGTCTCTAGCTGCATATGTAGCAGAAGATGGCCTAGTTGGCCATCATTGGGAAGAGAGACCCCTTGGTATTACAAACTTTATATGCCCCAGTACAGGGGAACACCAGGGGCAAGAAGTGGTGGTGGGGGGAAGGGTATAGGGGTCTTTCGGGATAGCATTTTAAATGTAAATGAAGAAAATACCTAATTTAAAAAAATTGGAAAAAAAAAAGAATGCAGACCACTTTCCTTCATAAACATTGATGCAAAAAAATACCATCCATCATGATCAAGCAGGCCTCATTCGAGAGATGCAGAAATAGTTCAACATATGGAAATCAGTCAATGTAATATACCCTATAAACAAACTAAAAAAAATAAACAATCATCTCATTAAATACTGGAAGAGGCTTTGACAGAATCCAACATCCCTTCCTGATAAAAGTATTGGAGAGACCAGGGATACAATGGAAATACCTAAACATAATAAAAGTAACTTACAGCAAGTCAATAGCCAACATTAAATTAAATGAAGAGAAAAAAGAAACTCAAAGCAATTCCACTAAAATCAGATACAAGACCAACTGTCCACACTCCCCATATCTAATAACATGGTACTTTAAGTTCTAGATGAAGCAATAAGACAATTGAAGGAGATCAAGGGTATACAAATTGGAAAAGAAGAAGTCAAAGATTGCTATTTCCAGATGATATATGATAGTATACATAAGTAACCCCAAAAATTCTACCAGGGGACTCCTATAGCTGTATAGCTTCAGTGAAGTGGTGAGATATAAGATTAACTCCAAAAAATAACCCAGTAGTCTTCATATATACAAACATTAAATAGGATGAGAAAAAAATCAGAGAAGTAACACCCCTCACAAAACCCACAAATAATATAAAGTATCTTGGGATAACTCTAACCCAGCAAGTGAAAGACCATTATGACAAGAACTTTGAAGAAAGAAATTGAGTAAGATATCAGAAGATGGAAAAATCTCCCAAGATCGCATAGATCAGTAGGATTAACAGTAAAAATGGTCATATTACCAAAAGCAATCTACAGTTTCAGTGCAATTCCCATCAAAATTCTGACACAATTCTTTATAAACCTTGAAAAAAACAATAATTAACTTGATATGGAAAAAAACAGAATAGTTAAATTCTTTATTGTATAAGGTTAGCCTTATACAATAGAATTTCCAGAAGTATCACCATCCCTTAATTCAAGCTCTACTACAGAACTGTAGTAATAAAAAACTCATGATATTGGCATAAAAACAGAAATACTGATTCATGGAATCAAATCAAAGAGCCAGACATGAATCCATACACATCCAGAAACCTGATTTTTGACAAAGAAGCCAAAACTATACAATGGGAAAAAAAAAAAAAACTTCAACAAATGGTGCTGGTCTAACTAGATATCAGCACATGCAAGAGTGTAAATAGATCTATATTCATATCCATCATTCTGCACAAAACTCAACCTGATAGAAGAGAAAATGGGGAATAGTCTTGAATGCATCAGTACAAGAAATAAATTCCTGAACAGAACACCAACAGCATAGACACTAAGATCAACAATAAATGGGATTTCATGAATGTGAGAATTTTCTGTTGGGCAGACACTAACAATAGGATAAAACAGCACCCCACAGAATGGGAAAAGATCTTTACCAACCTCACATCTGTCAGAGGACCAATGTCTAAAATGTATAAAGAACTTAAGAAACTATACACAACAAATCAAATAATCAAATTAAAAAATGAGGTACGGACCTAAACAGAGAATTCTAAACAGAGGAATCTAAACAGCCATGAAGCACTTGAAATGTTTAATATTCTTAGCAATCAGGGAAATGCAAATCAAAATGACTCTAAGAGTCCATCTTAAACCTGTCAGAGTGGCTAAGATCAAAAACTGAATGACAGTTTATGCTTAAGAAGACATGGAACAAAGGGAAGACTCCTCCATTGCTGGTGTGAATGCAATCTTGTACAGCCACATTGAAAACCAATATGGTGGTTTCTCAAAAAATTGGTAATTGATCTACCTCAAAACCCAGCTATAAACACCTAGACATATACACAAAAGGTGTTCCATTCTACCTCAAAACTCAACTATGTTCATGGCAGCTTTATTCATAATAGCCAGAAAATGGAAACCCAGATGTCCCTCAAGTGAGCAGTGGACTAAAAAAATGTGGTTCATTTACACAATGGAGTATTATCTAGCTGTTTAAAAATAGTAGTATCATGAAATTTACAGACAAATAGATGGAACTGAAAAATCATCCAGAGTGAGGTAATCCAGACCCAGAAAGACAAACATTGTATATTCTCACTTGTAACTGTGTAATTATTGGATATTAACTATAAAGTAAAGGATAATCATGCTACTATCTACAGACTCAGGCTAAGTAAAGACGAGGCTCAAGGGGGAATGCACAAGTCTCCCAGGGAAGGGAAAATAGAATAGATATTGTGAGTGGACTGGGAGCAGGTAGGGACAGAAACAGGAAAGATTGGGTTGAGGAAGGATAAAGGGAGAGAGTACTAGGAGAGTCAATTGGAATTGGAATGGGGAGCAATTCCGGGCAATGCAGAAATTTCCAATGAAAATTCCCAGGACTCTATTAGGGTGATGCAAGCGAAGACTCCTAGTAATGGGGAATACAGAGCCTGAACTGGTTATCTCCTATATCCAGGCAAGAGATTGGGGCACCAACCCAACCACAAAACTTTCAAACTACAGCTTGTCCTGCCAGCAAGATGAGCTGGGATAAAGGTGGCACACAAATTTTGTGTATGGCCAACCAATGACTGGTCCAGCTTGAGACCTATGTCACAAGAGGGAGCCCACCCCTGAAACTGCCTGGACTCTTAGAGTCTTCTCTGCCTTTTCTTCTGTGATAGTTCCTGAGCCTTGATGGTAGGGGACACTGATACAGATGTTCCATTTAGAATTGAGCACACACAGTTGATTGTTCCTTTGTGTTTGTATTTGTGTTTGTGCATGGGTGTGTTGAGTTCTGAGCAGAAATTGGTTAATACTTCCCAGAAATGATAGATGGTTTTTCATATATAAAGTTGACACCTATGAATATTTTTCTCTTGAAATACTAGTTTTATAATATTATGAGCATTTTCTTCTCACCCAAAGTTTAAGCTTCTTCTTGCAGTTGATGTTACATTCATTCTATCTGTTGATGGGCTTTGAATCACATGACGTCCTGGAGACATCTTCTTTACTTCCCATGCCAGTGAGGTTGGTCTGACAATTTAGAACATATAGTAGATGACTTTAACAGAAGAAGGAGAAACAAACTAATCTTTGCTTTTGATTGTTAATGAGTAAAAATATGGTCAAATCCTAACTTCTGCATGCAATCTTACCTACCAGAAAGGTACCACAATAACAAGCAAGCAATCTTTGATGGTTTATGGTACAGAATTTTCCACAAAGAAACAACTGCCACTATTTCCCTCAAAAAGATCATGGGGTTACAGAAGACATGAGACGCACTGCTTGTTTGCAACAGGATACATTATGCAGGTCTGGCTGGCCAGGAACTTGCTATGTAGATCAGATTGGCCTGGAACTCAAGAGATCCTCCTGCCTCTACCTCTTGAGTACTGAAATTAAAACAGCATCACCATACCCAACTGAGATAAACCTGTTACAATCTACAAGCTTCTCCATATGCCCAAAAAAGGTAAATTAAAACAATACTACTAATTCAGGTTAATCTGTCTGATTTTCCAGATAACTAGGTATATGAAAAAAATCAAAACAAAGAAAATAGTGAGGGTTCAAAGAAGAGCACATAAGAATACATGAAATTTCCTTCTCTACCTCTTAATCACCATAGAGTAGAAACACAAAGACACCATTGCTCTTTACTGGAGAAGCTATGTGGATTAAATGACCTTCTCTTCCTCTTTATTCTCTGTCCCACAATCAGCTGACAGGATACATATCTATGAGAATATTTTTAAGCAACAGCCTGTATTCAAAGCCCATCATTCCAGCCAGTCCTCTATAGCTTACTTTCCATGTAATATAGTCATTAGATATTTTAACTCCTCAATAAAAACACAAAACCATACAAATCTGATTATTGAGAGAAAACAACAAAATTCAGACAAAATGGTATTCAAAAACCCAAAGATTTGAATATGTTATAACCAAATCACCTTTCTGAAAGAAGTTATAGCCCTACCAGAGGAAGGAGTCTATTCCCATCAACTTTGCCAACGTTTGGTATCTTTTATTAAAAAAAAAAAAAATCAGCAAAATGGTTACATGGTCTTATTTTCTGTTTTTAATTGTGTAATTTTTTAGTATAACTAGTAAAAATAACATGTTATTGCCATTTGAATATTTTCTTTGGAAGTTTACATATTGGTATGCTTGGCTCACTGTTTCTATTAGAATTTGTGTCATTTTCCAAGTGATTTAAGAAACTATATTGCTGTTATTATCATGATTATCATGACATACGGCTATAGAAGCATTATTAGTGCTGTTATACGAATGTTTTATATTTTAAATTTACATATAAGTTTATTCTTGTTAAATCCAGTAAGCCAAAATATTATTTGGTAATTTCTAATTTTATCTCAAAGCCTTTATTTAAAAATATAGCTATATAAATGCTTATCAGTATTTTAATAAATTATATATATGTATATATTTCAATCCTAATCTTTAAACCCCAAGTCAAGCATGACTTGAAGAATATGCTAATAAAGACTAATACCATCAACAGAAAATTTAAGGTTGTTTTCCATATGTCGGAGCTCTTCTTGAGGCAAAGAGAAGACATGATGGTAACTAGTTAATGTAAAGGCCAATGTGTGTGCTTGGCATGGTGATGCACACCTTTAATCTCAGCACTGGAGAAACAAAAACAGGTAGATATAATTTGAGACCAGCCATACAAAGCAAGTTCCAGGACAACAAGGGCTGTTACATGGAGAAATTCTGTCTCAAAAAAAAAAAAAAAAAAAAAGATGCACTGAGTGTTGAGAAAATGACTCAGTGGGTAAAGTAACTGTCACACAAACATGAAGACCTAAATCTGGATCCCCAGTATTCCTATGAAAGCCCAGTACAGTGGTGTGCATCCATAATCCCAGATCAGAAGGAACAGAGACAGGCAGATCCCTGGTGCTTTCTGGCAAGCCACTCTAGCTAAGCCTGATAAGCTCCAGGTTCAATGAGAGACCTTTCTCAAAAAATATGGTAGAAAATGATAAAGTAAGACACCCAATACCAATTTCTAGCCTCTGTATATACACATAGAAATTCACATGCACAAATACTTGCATACACTCAAACAACACACACACAAACATACACACACACACAAAATATTGGGACTTGAACATAATTCATATTCTGCCCTGTTCAACTGGTAACTTACTGCAGTAGGCTAAGAAAGCTGCTGAATGCTAGAATAAACAGTATCACAATAATTTTGAACAGCTTATGAACAATAATGGTAAGAGTTTTGATACACATTTCTCTCATTTCCTACCTTGTCACCAGTAACTTTTAAGGAATTTATGTAGATAGAATGTACATTTTTTTAATTTGACTCAAAGAATAAATGTCTCAAGTATTCTCATGAGCTTAAAGTACCTTTAGTCTATAAAATGAAATAAAATAACCTGAAGTAATATGAAGAGAATACTAAATAGTTTACTATAGTATAATAATTAGCATATAATTAGGCTTTCTATATTTCTAAAATTATAACAAATGAAATATTGATGTAGTATTCTAGTAGCAAGCAAATGTATCTAGAGAAACTAAAAACCAATCAATTTCCTCATTGCCTACCATGTTGAGAAACTGTACCTTCCCAGAGACTGTGTTTACTTTAAGTATTCCCTACACTTACATAACTGTTTGATTTGTTGTCTTTGTCTTTAAAGCAAAAGTTCCACCCTTCAAAAACCATATCACCCATATACAGCATTATGTATAAGTTCCATTTTGTTATACTATTAGATAACAAAAATCTATGTGTCAAATGTAGCAATTTAATTTCTGTACTAAACGACTTGCACTAGCAAGGGCATTAATAATAAATATTTTTTACTGAACCAAATAAGAAATATTATATTGTTACAGGTTTCAAATCAACCTGGTACAAAATCCACTATCTACTGTCAATTTCAAACTAGGGTTTCAAACTTGCTACTGAAACTAGGGTTACTACCAATATAAATACCAGAGTTCATTACCTGCTTTGAGCATCTGTCTTCTCTAACTTTTCCTGAAGTTGAATCCAGTCAATCAATGCTTTGAAATCTCTCACATAGTAATCCAGCATCATTAACACCTCCTAATTTAAATAACAAAACATTAACTACTATTATGTGAAAAAAAATTCTGTGGGGGGGAAAAAGAACTTTAGGAAAAATTATCAAAGCAAAGAGCTTTCATGTTAATATTTTTTACATTTACTTTATTTACACTCATTAAAGAAGATACATAGTCTACTGATCTTTTTTTTGTTGTTCTTTTGGAACTGTTGCTTGTTTTTCATTCTGTTGGTGAGATAATGTAACATAATTTGAATCCCGTGCTTAAATATCAAGAAATGACAGTAATACATCTTTTCAAGGTCTTATTAACTAGCAATCATTTAATTTTTTTATTGTGCAGTTTCTATACAGAAAAGTACATAAATAATACATGTAAAGTGTTAAAAGAAAAAAGTCATGTGACCAACACCAAACACACACACATATAAGTCACTGTAAAGACCTTACAACCATCACACATGACAAAGAATACAATACTAATCTGAAAGTTCCTTGGTGTACCCTCCAGAGCCCCACCTCACCCTCCCTCCTGGTAACCAGTGCTTCTAGTATAACACTGAGTACAAGTGACCAGAGGAGCCCTAACTTTCTGATTCCTTAGAGAGAAAGCTTTCAGCTTTTCACCATTAAATATGACTTTTGTTCAGATTTCTCACACATACCCATTATTGGATTGAGGAACTTTCCTTCTGTCCTTCCACCTCCATCTTTACATGAATTCCAGGAAATCAAATTTGGGTTGCCAGGCTTGGGCAGCAAGTACCAATACCTTCTGAGCCAACTCATTTGCCCTGTCCTTTAATTCTAAAAAGTTCCTATTACATATAACTCAGTCTCTATCCCATACATACTGTTTTTAATAATTCACATTTTTATTTCTAATTTCTACCACAATATCTTCTTTAACAAATAAATTATTCTGAAATGTTCTCCTGAGTTACCTATTTTCTGGGTCAAGCCCCCTATAACTGCTTAGTTCATAAGAATCTTTCACTACTCTAAAGCTTTCTGAAAATTTACTACAATTCAGCTAGACTCTTATCTTCAGTGGAGAACTGGATTTTATTATACATTCTATCTGTCTAGAAAATTTTATTTAAATAGACCTGCTATTAGAAATTTTAAAACACACAGACACAAGCAACCCAAGTCTTTACAAAGAAAGTAATATTAGTCAAATGCACATTTGTACATAAAGAAAGGTACAATATCTCAAAGAATTAAAAGCAAAAAGAAATTATTATAGAGCTGTTTTTTTTAAATAAAAAATTCAACATTTTATTCTATTAAGTATACTTGTGCATTCTTTTCAAAAGATTATATTTTTTATTTATTATGATGGATGTATGAGTGTTTCACCTGCATGCATGTCTCTGTATCACAGGTGTGAATGGTACCCACACAGGCTCAAAGAGGACATTGGAATACCTGGAATTGGAATTACAGTTATTAGCCCCCATAGAGATTTTGGGAATTGAACTTGGGTCCCCTGGAAGAGCAGCCAGTACTCTTAATCACTGAGCCATCTCTCCAGCCTCTTCCTATGTGCTATTATGTATTAAAACAAAGTTATATATGAGAAAGAATTTAAATTACTGTTATTATAAGGACTACTATAAACTAGATTATTATGTGAAAGTAAAAGTGTTCATAAGCCTATATTGCAAGTTCTAACAACTAAAATCACTAAATTCACAACAACATAGAATAATCTAAAAGGCATTATGCTAAACAAAATAAGCTAAATGAAAGGAAAAAGCAGTATATTATGGAGAGGAAAATTAGCACAATACACAGAAACAGAATTAAGGTTACCATGGACAAGAAGCAGACATGGGTAGGCTATAGGACAAAAGATACGAGTGTGTGTGGAGGGGGTGCCTATTGTAAAGCATGAAGAATATAAGCTAAAAGTACTACATTATATACTAAAAATTAAATAGATTTTGATGTTATTACTACAAATACACACAAAATAAACAATAAGGTAATGACTATTAATTGGCTTATCTGTAAAAATAATTTCATTATAAGTAGCAAAACATAAATATATAACTTAAATGTATTCATAATAAATACAAGTATACATAAATAAATAATACCATTACAGTTAGATCCAAAAACTATGGGATATTTATAGATACAAATCCAATAAAATACATAAAGACCTATAAGGAAAATAACAGCATGCAAATTTTAAAAGTTTTTTAAAAGGGATGGAGCTTTTCTATTTTTGTGAACAAGGAAGAATTAATAGTCTTAAGATGTCAGTTCTTAAAGTTCGGAGCAGAGACTGAAGGAGTAACCATCCAGAGACTGCCCCACCTGCGGATCAATCCCATCTACAACCACCAAACCCAGATATTATTGCAGATACCAACAAGAGCTTGCTGAAAGGAGCCTGATATAGCTGTCCCCTGAGAGGCTCTGCCAGTACCTGACAAATACAGAAGTGGATGCTCACAGCCATCCACTGGACTGAGCACAGGGTCCCCAATGAAGGAGCTAGAGAAAGTACCCAAGGAGCTGAAGGAGTTTGCAGCCCCAAAAGAGGAATACTATGATACAACCAGTACCCCCAGATCTCCCTGGGACTAAACTACCAATCAAAGAAAACACATGATGGGACTCATGGCTCTAGCTGCATATGTTCAGTGAATGGTCTAGTCAGTCATCAATGGGGGTCATCAATGAGAGGAGAGGCCCTAGGTCCTGTGAAGGTTCTATGCCCCAGTATAGTGGAATGCCAAGGCCAAGAAGTGAGAGTGGGTGGGTTGGGGAGCAGGGGGAGTGGGGAGGTGAGAAAGAATAGGAGATTTTCAGAGGGGAAACTAGGAAAGGGATAACATTTGAAATATAAAGAAAATATTCAAAAAAAGATGTCAGTTCTTAATTCTGATCCTACTTCTGAAAGATGCAATCCTGAATATAATATTCCTGAGGAATTAAAATACCAAATGTTGAAATCCTAAAACCTAAACCCTTGGAAAATTACAATTCTCATTTTTAAAAGACTATGCAAATAAGGGGGCAGGGAATAAGTAGAACTCTGAGGAAGAGATAGCCCATATGATATTTTAACAACAGCAACAAAAACAGTTTAAAATGCATAGCTGTCTGTGTACAGCACTCCTTGCAAGTGATGATATCCTAGGAGCACTTAGTTAGTTAAGCTATACTTGCCCAAAGAAACAGGGTCTTTCTCACTGGTTCAAAAGTAACACATGTGCACAGAGGCAAAAACCAATGTAGTGTTGGTACTATTTCATGACCAGTGATGTTTCTGCATGAGAATGCACTTAAAAGTATCCAAAACAACACTGAACCATACCATAGAAGATGAGTAAATTTAGTAGAAATTGCTTTTGTCAGTATATATCTCAGGAGAATCTCAAAAAGAATAACAATGTACAGAAAAAAAAAAAGCAAACATTCTGTCTGAGGAGAGTCATGTCCCTTACCCCAAATGAAGCTCTTCATAATAGAGGACTTATATGGTTAGTGATCTTGAAAATCAGCCAGTTCTTATGAACTACCTGTAGATAAATCACCAATTATCTATCTCTGTTAAACCTTTTCATGTATCAAAACTTGATTTTTCAGCTTTTTTTCTTTTTTCTTTTCATTTTTTAAGAATTTTGTTTACTAGTGAAAAATCAGCATTATTAGAATAACTTACCTTGTTGTATAGATTACCAGGGCAGGAAGAATATGCTTCTGAACTGTCCTCTAACTTTTGCTGTGAGCCTAAAAGTGTTAGACTCTAAACTAGAGGTTCTCAACCTTCCTAATGCTCCGAGACCCTTTAATACAGATATTCATGTTATGGTGACCCCTAACAATAAAATTACTTCATTGCTACATAATAACTGTAATTTTACTACTTTATGAGTTATAATGTAAATATCTGAGATGCAGGATATTTGATATAAGAGACCCAAAGGGATAATGACTCAAAAGTTGAGAACCATTGTTCTAAATCTTATCTCTATATCAATATACAAGTCTCATCAAAGAAGCCTTTCTTTTTTTTTTTTTTTTTTTTAAATTTTTATTTTATTTTATTTTATTTATTATATGTAAGTACACTGTAGCTGTCTTCAGACACTCCAGAAGAGGGCGCCAGATCTTGTTACGGATGGTTGTGAGCCACCATGTGGATGCTGGGATTTGAACTTATCACCTTCGGAAGAGCAGTCGGGTGCTCTTACCCGCTGAGCCATCTCACCAGCCCCCAAAGAAGCCTTTCTTTATAGCAAAGGAAGACAATCTCAAAACAAAAACAAAAACAAAACAAAACAAAACAAAAAACAAAAACCATACCTGGACCAGTGCAGAGGTCAATAGATCACTGAGAGGACAGCCTCAAGAGATACATCTATATCATAGCTACTGCATCTATGGCTGAAGGAACATGACAGAAGAGGAGGCAGAAAGACTGTAGGAGCCAGAATGCTAGGAATTATGCTGTTAAACAGTCTCTCTTAGAAACTGATGTATTAGCAGAGGCAGGCGGATTTCTGAGTTCGAGGCCAGCCTGGTCTACAAAGTGAGTTCCAGGACAGCCAGGGCTATACAGAGAAACCCTGCCTCGAAAAACCAAAAAAAAAAAAGAAAAAAGAAACTGATGTATTAACTGGAACAACGGCAGTAACAATGGGCATGTTAACATAGTAGTAGTTCCAGCACCCCTAGACACACACACACACACACACACATAACTATAAACACACTCACACACATGCACACACAAGTAACAATAATAAAGAAAAGGAAACTATCAACTCAAGACAGGGGGTCACAGAAGGGGCTGGGGCTGGAGGGAGGAAAGTGAGGAAGAAAGTGATGTAATTGCATTTCAATTAAAAAACTTTTTAAATAGGAGAGAACCAATCAAATAAAAATGAAACTCCTGACTCTGTAAGGTCCACGGAGAGGACCTCCCACTCGAGTCTCAGGAGTTCGCACACCCAAAGAATCACGAGAGACCGTCTTGATGCAATGAACACGAGGTGTTTATTTCACGAAGCTCTGCAGGCCGACACGCTCCCCATGCAAGAGGTAGAAGGGTCGACCACGAGGCTCGCAAACTAGAAGTTTATATAGGGAATGGGGTGGGGAGGTGGGAAAATCGGGGTAGGGGATGGGGAAATTGGCACGGTTTCACATGATTGGCTAGTTCAAACATCAGCAAGAGCCCCAGGTAGCAGCTTGAGGTAATAGCTAACTCTAAGAGACAAGGGGGCGCCAGGATGGCCAGTTTTTTCATCCTGGCCAGTTCTTCAACTTAAACAATAGTTATCTTTTTTAAGTAGTTAGTACTTAAAATTTTACCATCATTTCTTATGTGCTTGGTACAAAGGCAAATGAGACAGGAGGCAAGATGATGTAACCACAGAAATTGCAGCTTTAGCTTAGCAGTTACTCCTGGTTGGGCAAGAAGACAGAAGTGAGAAAAGAAAAAAAACAAAACAAAACAAAAAAAAAAAAAACCTTACTGCTGCATCCCCTACTGGTCAAAATCTCCCTTTGTACTTCCAAAGACAAATACTAAATTCATTGAATAGGATGGAAACATTTTAAAGCCAACTTAGTGTGGATGAATATACCATCTATGCTCTCTGACCACATTACCATTATTACACTCTAGGTTTCCTCTTTTATGTTTGTCTGTATGTAATGTGCACATGCATGTGTGGGTATACAAATACATGTATACATATAAATACAAATTAAGTATCTTGCTAACCTAGAAGTTCACTGTTTCAGCTAGGGTAACTAACCAGTAAGTAACCTTTCAGGAGATGCTTCTTTTTGCCTACAAATACTGGGGTTACAACTATGCCTAGCCATGCCCAGGTGCTAGGGATTCAAATTTAGGCCCTCCTGCTTGAAAAGAAAGCACTCTGTGGTGATTTGAATAAGAATACCACCACCACCACCACCACCCCCCAGCTAACACATTTGAATGTTTCTTTCTCAATTGGTGACTGTTTGGGAAGGACTAGGAGGTATGGCTTTGGAGGAAGTGTAGGTGAGAGTGGGCTTTGCAGTTTCAAAAGCCCTGTCAGTCTCTGTCTCTGTCTCTGTCTCTCTCCCCCCACCTCTGCCTCCCTCCCTCTCTCCTTCCCTCCCTCTCTGTCTCCTCTTTGTGGAGATCTCATGAAAGTTCTATACTACTGCTCCAGCACCATGCCTGCCTATCTGCTGCCATGACAATCATGGATAGACTTAATATATAAACAAGTTCCCAATTAGTGATTTACTTTATAGGTTGCCTTAGTCATGGTGTATCTTCACAGCAATAGAACAGTAACTAAGACATGCTCTTACCCACTAATCCATGTCCCCAGCTCACTGGGGCTGGAGCTCACTGACTGTCTACATGGGTCAGCCAGCAGAAACCAGGGACCCTCTTGCCTCTGCTTCCCAGCACTGGGATTACAAATGCATGCTGCCAAGTTTGGCTTTCTATATGTTTGCTGGCAATGGTAACTTGGGTCTCTCTGTTTGCACACTTACTCTCTCAGCCATCTCCCCAGGTCCCAGTTTTCTTCTTTGGTAAACCACACTTATACTACTTTGACAATATATTCTATATATCTCACAAAACTAATCTTTTGCAATAAGTTCATTATGCATCTAAATCTCAAATTTTACTTTGTGTAAGAAATGGATGTAAAGCATAGGTCACGAACTATATCCCATTCCCCTGTAAAGAAACTGATAAAGTATAACTAAATATGTAAATATTGTTTCACCAGCCAAAGCTGTCATTTAAATGCATAAAACAAAGAAATGTAAATTATATCCATTTTACTATCCTACAACATTCTCCCTATAAGAAATGTCAGTCACAAAGCTCTAGAGGTGACTCACCAGGTAAGAGTAATTATTGTTCTTCGGAGGAGTAGAATTCAGCTACCAACACCCACATGGTAGCTCACAACCATTTGTAACTCCAGTTCCAAGAAACCCAAGGCCTCTTCTGGCCTTTATCAGCACCAGATATGCATATGTTGCACAATGTACATGCAGACAAACATACATGAACATAAAAACGTTTTTAAAAATCTTTTTAAATTCACCAGTCTCTGTTTACTATAAAGACTTTTCAATAGGCTCAGGTAGTATTTAAAAATGCAAGATTTTTTCCATATCTAAGTTTAGATTAACTTTGTAGAATCTATAGCAAATATCTTAAAAGTGTGCATAGAGATGCATTTCATAAATCAGACCCTGTATTAATAAATTTGTCAAGTTATTTATAAATGAAATAAAGTGCCACCCTGAATAGCCATAAAAGGTATATTTTACTTTACAAGACTTCTGAACAGAGAAGTATTGTTTATTTCCTTTCAAAGATAGGAAGTACTTAGTGCCAAATTACTGGTAATGAAAAGTCTTCTACAATCAGGAAAGGGAAAAATTAAAAGAGTTAGTTGGCTTCCTTCTTTCAATTCTACTAATATAACTCAAATTGTCTAATTAAATTCATTCTACTTAAAACTACCTACATTAGGGCACAGAAAGATTTAATTTTGCATGATTTATTTTGGAAATTTTCAACTGATTTCCCTTTTGCTTGAAAAAAAAAAAAAAAGTCCATGACAAGACCATAGCAGCAATATTTCTGATACTAGTTGGCAGAGAGAAAAGTACATTTGATTGTTAGACAGCATATTTTAAGGAATGTTTAGCTCAATGTTATCAAAAATGATCAGAATGGTAGCATGCAGCTGTAACCTGAGTCATGTTTGCACATGAGTGAATACAAACAGACTGAGGAGCTGCCAGCGCGAGCGGCCTCACAGTCACTGATGCACATCTTTCTCCCTGAAGCTATGAAGGCCATTTGGTCAAGCAAGATGAAACAGAACAAAAGTGGCTCTGAAAGCAATCTTACAGGCATTCAGATAACTATATACAGAAATACAGCTAAAATTACCAATTAGTTTACCAATTGGCTGCAACGGATTCGATTGGTTCATAATTAATTTGAGTTACTGGCACAGAAAGCAGGACGGTTGACGCCATCCTTTGTCCTCCAGACACACAATACTGGTGCATAGGCCCCTGGGTCTGGAACATCAATATAGCCCTCCACTTGAGCTATAGGAATGAGCACAGCGGGTGTCAGTGCTGATGAAGAGGTAGAAACATCCATCACAAGAAATCAGTGCCAATAGAGAACTTTCTAGAGAGGTGCTTCAGCAAGATAAGCATGAAGATTTTTTAGTTTATTTTTGGTTTTGTTTGTTTTTCGAGACAGGGTTTCTCTGTCTGTCCTGGAATTCAATTTATAGACCAGGCTGCCCTCCAAGTCTAAAAGCTCCATCTGCCACTGCCTCCCCAGTACTGGGATTAAAGGTGTGTGCCAACCATCACCCGGCTGATGAACATGAGGTTTAAGCTGCACTGCTTTGTAATACCTCCTTAGTTTCAGAAAGGCTAATACTAAAACCATAGTTCAAAAAGGAAATCCGCAAAAAGCAAAATGACAGGTAAATAATTTTAGTTTTCAAAACTATCTCATAACCATGCTTTTTCAAATATTTTTTCTTAATTTTCAATATAACAACCTAGAATGACACATAAATCTATTTATCAAACTCCTGAGGAGAAAGAAAAAAAAACAAGAAATTAAAATCTGCTAATGAAAGCCATTCTCCCATAATCTCATCACTTCCAGCACTTCTGTGAGCAAACTAAAGCTGCTGCTGTCTAGGTAATAACACAGAAATAACACAGAAATATTTTACTGTAATTGCCAACCACTCTTAAACTCAGCAGCAAGTTGTCTTCCCAAATGTTTTTCTTACAGAATTCCCCACTGCTGTGGTGTTGCCAATTTAAAGTGTGCCCCTAATGTAAAATGAATGATCACCAGGTGGCAATAAGAAAGATGCTCGAACTTTAAAAATTGAGTCTTTTTTTTTTTTTTGGTTTTTCGAGACACGGTTTCTCTGTATAGCCCTGGCTGTCCTGGAACTCACTTTGTAGACCAGGCTGGCCTCGAACTCAGAAATCCACCTGTCTCTGCCTCCCAAGTGCTGGGATTAAAGGCATGTGCTACCACGCTCGGCTTAAAAATGAGTCTTAGTAGAAGGTCTTTGCACCAAATAAGTCGTGTCCTCAGAGGATGTGGATTCCAGTCTCTCTAGGTTCTAGTTCTGAGATGAGATTCCTTACACACACACACACACACACACACACACACACACATGCTGCTGCCATGACAAGAGACACAGACATGTGATACAAAAGGTTATACAACAGAATTGAACTGATTCCAAATCTTTAGAACTGTGAGTTAAATTGCCCTTTTTCTCTATAAACATTTCTCATCTATGGTATTTCATTATAGTAACAAAAACTGAATACACCTACTAAGAAAATGTAAAGAGCTAATGCCCATGAAAATGAAATAAAAGTCAATCAACACACTCAAACTCAAATTCACCAATGCTTATCTATAACGATTGCTTAGGGCATTTATTTTGCCTGAAATAGTTTCCCAAATAACAAATATTTCACCTAAATAAGTTTATACGAACGATGAAACATCCTCAGACATCATGTAGGCTAACTGCTCATCTAAAAATTAAAGTTAAATAATGTTATTGACTTTTATCCAAAGTCATACAAATAGGAAAGTCTCTTTTCCTTTCAGGAACCAACAGATTTCACATACACAAACTTTCCAGTGAACAACAACCTGAAATGACCACTCTTAAAAACATTACCAAATATAAGCCGGGCGTGGTGGCGCACGCCTTTGATCCCAGCACTCGGGAGGCAGAGACAGGCGGATTTCTGAGTTCGAGGTCAGCCTGGTCTACAAAGTGAGTTCCAGGACAGCCAGGACTATACAGAGAAACCCTGTCTCGAAAAACCAACCCCCCCCCAAAAAAAATTACCAAATATAATAACAAATATTAATACATGTTAAAAACTCATAAATGCCATGTAAATAAGTATTTTCTATTTAAAACTACTTAACTTATATTAATATGTCACATTTTCTAAGTTACTACAAGAAAAGTGTTTTTCAGAAAAACCTTTCCCTTCGTTGTACAGGGCATGAAAAAGCAGAAAATTATTCTGTCAGATAAATACTGACTTTCCCCAAAAAGGCAAATCTGAACTTGAGTTATGCAGGGAATGATGAGAATATTAGAATTACACTCTTATAGTATGGAGAGGTCTGAGAAACAAGAACAGCTTTCTATTCAGAAAAATTTGAAGTGCCAAAAAATAAATCTGAACCTTTCACCAAAAAGTGTAGCAAAAGATCATATCCTATAAAAACAATATGAACATGGAAAACATGGCTATTCTTCTTTAGCAAAGCCTGCACATAAATAAAAAAGAAAACCTGTGGTGTTTGAATCAATATGGGTTGAAGGTAATTTAGGGGTAATTTAATTGGAGTTACACTTTCTTCAGGTCCTCTAAGCAGCATCATGAATAAATGTTTATGGAATAAGTAAACGTTGAGTCAGGGAGGGTGGCACACACCTTAACCACTGCACTCAGAAAACAGAGACAGGTGGACCCTATGAGTAAGGCCAGCCTGGCTATATGGCAAATTTCAGGACAGCCAGGGCAACTGAGGGTTAGTGACACTGTCAAAAAGATAAGTAAATAATATTATTTTATTTATTATAACCTTTATTTACAATCTTATGAGTTATCTATCAACGACTCATCTGTCTATAGGTGAAGTCAAGATCAGGAGTCCGGACGACGACTGAGTGATAATTAAAGTCTCGACGATTATTCAAATGTCAGGAAGTAGTCATGTATCCTCACTACCTCTGATACTAGATATTCTACTGTAATTGTACAATAATATTATTATATTTCATATTCTGTCCCATTTTTATATTACCAATCATATCCTTTTTTCCTGAAAAATCTAAGCTGCCACATTTATCCAGTATTGTTTTACATTTATTTATTGAGTGTATGTGCATGCATATATATAAATATATAAATATATAAATATATAAATATATATATATATATATATATATATATATATATATATATATATATATATATATGCATGCTATAGGGAGGCCAGAGGACAACTTGTAAGAGTTGGTTCACGCCTCCTATATGGGTGCTGTTAGGCTGAAAACAGGCTCCCAAAATAGCAGTGCTGCTAATAATGTCCTAAATGACAGCCTGAGCTCATCTCAGGCTGGACACTGACTGGGTAAACAGAAAGCTTGCTATCTGAACTCAGCATTCCTCAGAAATCTTGTGAGGCAGATTTCTGTTTTTCAGGGAAAGTCATTACTTCCTTTATCTGCACCCAAAACTAAATACCTCTGACAAAGAAGAACACCTAGTTCCTGACTAACTCAAGCAAGCCTGTAACAGATCAAATTTCCATGCTAGCTCCAGTGTTCTTCAGGCTCATATGCCTTTCCTCCACTGCAACCTGTCTCTCTAAAATTGGCAACGCTTTTTGTTGTCCTGTGCTGTGAATAGAGCTAATCTAAAGGCTCTACACTGATATTAGATAAAACTCCAGGGTTATTTTTTTTTAACTCTATAGCCATCAAAAAAGAGCTCTCTGAGACAAATAAGCACAATTGTATAGGACCTGAAGGTCTTCATGATCCTTTCTCATCTATGTTAGGACCCCAAGATTTAACTGGAATAGACACACTGACCCAGATCTCCAACCTACTTTCAGGTCATAATCATCTTTAAGACCTCTTCAAAATAATTTTGTAATACATACATGAGTCCAGCAACCTCAAGTTTAAGAATTCCTACTCTTCTTAGCCCAGCGGAGGCCAATAGGGCCGCTTGCTCACTCTCCAACACCCCAGACATTAGGTACACATCAGGGTTACAGGTGAGTGGAGCACACCATGGGCTTTGAAATCTCCAAGGGTCCAGGTGTAGCAGCAGCTGGAACAGAGGAACTCTGCCCAACCAGAGGCTGGGACCCCTCCCAGCCAGGTCCTCTCTGCCACAGCTGCCTGCCATCATCCCTCTCTGAGCCCAGGGGAGGCCAATAGGGTCCCTTGCTCACTCTCCACAGCCCAGGACATTAGGTACACATCGGGGTTACAGGGGGAGTTGGACTACCAGAAGTGCTGTCAGAGGCTAACAAAATCACAGGAGGATCAAGCTAAAACCAGTGACAGCTTGGACATTAACATCAGAAATCTCCAGATGCTTTCGCAAAAGGCAAACATAAGATTCCCACTAACAGAAACCAAGAACAATGGGTATCATGAGAACCCAGTAAACCCACTGCAAGGAGTCCTGGATACCCCAACATGCCTGAAAAGCAAGACGCAGACTTGAAATCATATCTCATCATGATGGTAGAAGATCATAAGAGGGACATTAATAACACACTTAAAGAAATAGAGAACAATGCTAAACAAGCAGAAGCCCTCAAAGAAGAAAAACAAAAATTCTTCAAGGAACTACAGGAGAACACTGCTAAAAAGGTAGAAGCCATTAAAGAGGAAATACAAAAATCCCTCAAGGAATCACAAGAGAACACTGCTAAACAAGTAGAAGCCCTTAAAGAGCTACAGGCAAACAATGCTAAACAGGTAGAAGAAACACAAAAAAATCCCTTAAAGAACTACAGGAAAACACATCCAAACAGGTGATAGAATTGAAGAAAACCATTCAAGATCTAAAAATGGAGGTAGAAACACTGAAGAAAACCCAAAACGAGACAACACTGGATATAGAAACCCTAGGAAAGAAATCAGGAACCATAGATGTGAGCATCAGCAACAGAATACAAGAGATAGAAGAGAGAATCTCAGGTGCAGAAGATTCCATAGAGATCATGGACACAACAATCAAAGAAAACGCAAAATGCAAAAAGATCCTAACTCAAAACATCCAAGAAATCCAGGACACAATGAGAAGACCAAACCTACGGATAATAGGAGTAGATGAGAATGAAGATTCTCAACTTAAAGGGCCAGCAAATATCTTCAACAAAATCATAGAAAAAAACTTCCCATACCTAAGGAAAGAGATGCCCATGAACATACAAAAAACAACTCCAAACAGACTGGACCAGAAAAGAAATTCCTCCCGACACATAATTATCAAAACAACAAATGCACTAAATAGAGATAGAATATTAAAAGCAGCAAGGGAAAAAGGTCAAGTAACATATAAAGGCAGGCCTATTAGAATAACTCCAGATTTCTCACCAGAGACTATGAAAGCCAGAAGATCCTGGACAGATGTTATGCAGACACTAAGAGAACACAAATGCCAGCCCAGGCTACTATACCCAGCAAAACTGTCAATTACCGTAGATGGAGAAACCAAAGTTTGCCACGACAAAACTAAATTCACACAATATCTTTACACGAATCCAGCTCTTCAAAGGATAATAACTGGAAAACACCAACTCAAAGAAGGAAACTACGCCCTAGAAAAAATAAGAAAGTAATCCTTTAACAAAACTAAAGGAAGACAGCCACAAGAACAGACTCCCATCTTTAACATCAAAAATGACAGGAAATGCAAGCTGGTTCAACCACTCTGGAAATCAGTCTGGCGGTTCCTCAGAAAATTGGATATAATACTACCGGAAGATCCTGCAATACCCCTACTGGGCATATATCCAGAAGATATTCCATCTGGTAATAAGGACACATGCTCCACTATGTTCATAGTAGCCTTATTCATAATATCCAGAAACTGGAAAGAACCCAGATGTCCCTCAACAGAGGAATGGATACAAAAAATTTGGTATATTTACACAATGGAGTACTACTCAGCTATTAAAAACAATAAATATATGAAATTCCTAGGCAAATGGATGGATCTGGAGGCCATCATCCTGAGTGAAGTAACCCAAACACAAAAGAACTCACATAACATGTACTCACTAATATGTGGATATTAGCCCAGAAACCTAGACTACCCAAGATAAAATTTACTAAACACATGAAACTCAAGAAGAAGGAAGATCAAAGTGTGGACACGTCACCCCTTCCTAGAGTTAAGAACAAAGCACACATTGAAGGAGTTACAGAGATCAAGTGTGAAGCGGAATCCAAAGGTTGGACCCAATGACTGCAGCTGCCAGGGATCCATCCCACAATCAGCCACCAATCATAGACACTATAGCATATGCCAGCAAGATAGTGCTGAAAGGGCCCGGATATAGCTGTCTCGTGGGAGACTATACCAATGCCTGGCAAACATGGAGGTGGAAGCTCACAGTCAGGTATTAGATGGAACACAGGGTTCCCAAGGAAGGAGCTAGAGAAAGTACCCAAGGAGCAGAAGGGGTCTTCAACCCTATAGGTGGAAGAAGAACATGAACTAACTAGTACCCCTGAGATCATGTCTCTAGCTGCATATATAGAAGAGGATGGCCTAGTTGGCCATCATTGGGAAGAGAGGCCCCTTGGTCATGCAAACTTTATATGCCCCAGTATAGGGGAACGCCAGGGCCAAGATGTGGGAGCGGGTGGGTAGGGGAGCAGGGCCAGGAGGGGTGAGGGTATAGGGAACTTTCTGGATAACACTTGAAATGTAAATGAAGAAATTATCTAATAAATGTTGAAAAAAATGACAGATCCTGGAAACAGAAACTAAACAGAGATACAGGGTCACTAACAGAAGTTATGAAGCAAATGGATTTAACAGATATCTATAGAACATTTCATCCTAAAACAAAAGGATATACCTTCTTCTCAGCACCTCATGGTACCTCCTCCAAAATTGACCATATAATTGGTCACAAAACAGGCCTTAACAGATACAAAAATATTAAAATTATCCCATGCATCCTAACAGATCACCATGGACTAAGGCTGATCTTCAATAACAGCAGAAATAATAGAAAGCCAACATTCACAAGGAAACTGAACAACACTCTACTCAATGATACCTTGGTCAAGGAAGAAATAAAGAAAGAAATTAAAGACTTTTTAGAGTTTAAAGAAAATGAAGCCACAACATATCCAAACTTATGGGACACATTGAAAGCAGTCCTAAGAGGAAAACTCATATCCCTGAGTGCCTCCAAAAAGAAACTAGAGAGAGTATATACTAACAGTCTGACAGAACACCTAGAAACCCTAGAACGAAAGGAAGCAAATTCACCGAAGAGGAGTAGACGCCAGGAAATAATCAAACTCAGAGCGGAAATCAACCATGTCGAAACAAAAAGAACTATTCAAAGAATCAACCAAACCAGGAGCTGGTTCTTTGAGAAAATCAACAAGATAGATAAACCCTTAGCCAGACTGTCTAGAGGGCAGAGGGACAGTATCCGAATTAACAAAATCAGAAATGAAAAAGGAGACATAACAACTGATCCGGAAGAAATCCAAAACATCATCAGATCCTACTACAAAAGCCTATACTCAACAAAACTGGAAAACCTGGAGGAAATGGACAACTTCCTAGACAGATACCAGATACCAAAGTTAAATCAGGACCAGATTAACAATCTTAACAGTCCCATTTCCCCTAAAGAAATAGAAGCAGCCATTAATAGTCTCCTAACCAAAAAAAGCCCAGGACCAGATGGATTTAGTGCAGAGTTCTACCAGACCTTCAGAGAAGACCTAATTCCAACTCTCCTCAAACTATTCTGCAAAATAGAAACAGAAGGTACTCTTCCCAATTCATTCTAGGAAGCCACAATTACTGTGATACGGAAACCACACAAAGATCCAACAAAGAAAGAGAACTTTAGACCAATATCCCTTATGAATATTGATGCAAAAATACTCAATAAAATCCTCGCAAACCGAATCCAAGAACACATCAAAACGATCATCCATCATGACCAAGTAGGCTTCATCCCAGGGATGCAGGGTTGGTTTAATGTACGGAAATCCATCAACGTTATCCACTATATAAACAAAATCAAAGACAAAAATCACATGATCATCTCCTTAGATGCTGAGAAAGTATTTGACAAAATCCAGCACCCATTCATGTTCAAAGTCATGGAAAGATCTGGGATTCAAGGCCCATACCTAAACATAATAAAAGCAATATACAGCAAACCAGTAGCCAACATCAAAGTAAATGGAGAAAAGCTCGAAGCAATCCCACTAAAATCAGGGACTAGACAAGGCTGCCCACTTTCTCCCTACCTATTCAATATAGTACTTGAAGTCCTAGCCAGAGCAATTCAACAACGAAAGGAGATCAAGGGGATACAAATTGGAAAGGAAAAAGTCAATATATCACTATTTGCAGATGATATGATAGTATATATAAGTGACCCTAAAGATTCTACCAGAGAACTCCTAAAACTGATAAACAGCTTCAGCGCAGTCGCTGGATATAAAATTAACTCAAACAAATCAGTGGCCTTTCTCTACACAAAAGATAAACAGCATGAGAAAGAAATTAGGGAAACAACACCCTTCACAATAGTCACAAATAATATAAAATGCCTTGGTGTGACTTTAACGAAGGAAGTGAAAGATTGTATGACAAGAACTTCAAGTCTCTGAAAAAAGAAATTGAAGATCTCAGAAGATGGAAAGATCTCCCATGCTCATGGATTGGCAGGATTAATATAGTCAAAATGGCTATCTTGCCGAAAGCAATCTACAGATTCAACGCAATCCCCATCAAAATTCCAACTCAATTCTTCACTGAGATAGAAAGGGCAATTTGCAAATTCATCTGGAATAACAAAAAACCTAGGATAGCAAAAACTATCCTCAACAATAAAAGAACCTCTGGTGGAATCACCATGCCTGACCTCAAGCTGTACTATAGAGCAATTGTGACAAAATCTGCATGGTACTGGTATAACAACAGACAGGTAGACCAATGGAATAGAATTGAAGACCCAGAAATGAACCCACACATCTTGGGTCACCTTATCTTCGACAAGGGAGCTAAAACTATCCAGTGGAAAAAAGACAGCATTTTCAATAAATGGTGCTGGCACAACTGGCAGTCAACTTGCAGAAGAATGCAAATTGATCCATTCCTTTCTCCTTGTAAAAAGCTCAAGTCTAAGTGGATCAAAGACCTCCACATTAAACCAGAGACACTGAAATTCATAGGGGAGAAAGTGGGGAAAACCCTTGAAGATTTGGGCACAGAGGTAAAATTCCTCAACAGAACACCAATGGCCTGTGCTATAAGATCACAAATCGACAAATGGGACCTTATAAAATTGCAAAGCTTCTGTAAAGCAAAAGATACTGTCAATAAGACAAAAAGGCCACCAACGGATTGGGAAAGAATTTTTACCAATCCTAAATCTGATAGGAGGCTAATATCCAATTTTTACAAAGAGCTCAAGAAGCTGAACGCCAGAAATTCAAATAACCCCATTAAAAAGTGGGGTACAGAGCTAAACAAAGAATTCTCAACAGAACAATGCCAAAGGGCTGAGAAGCACCTGAAAAAATGTTCGAAATCCTTAATCATCAGAGAAATGCAAATCAAAACAACCCTGAGATTCCACCTCACACCAGTCAGAATGGCTAAGATCAAAAATTCAGGTGACAGCGGATGCTGGCGAGGATGTGGAGAAAGAGGAACACTCCTTCATTGCTGGTGGGATTGCAAGCTGGTACAACCACTCTGGAAATCAGTCTGGAGGTTTCTCAGAAAACTTGACATAGTACTACCGGAAGATCCAGCAATACCTCTACTGGGCATATACCCAGAAGATATTCCAACTGGTAACAAGGACACATGCTCCACTATGTTCATAGCAGCCTTATTTATAATAGCCAGAAGCTGGAAAGAACCCAGATGTCCCTCAACAGAGGAATGGATACAGAAAATTTGGTACATTTACACAATGGAGTACTACTCAGCTATTAAAAACAATGAATTTATAAAATTCTTGAGTAAATGGATGTATCTGGGGTGAGGTAACCCAATCATAAAAGAAATCACTTAACACGCACTCACTGATAAGCGGTTATTAGCACAAAATCCTAGAACACCCAAGATACAATCTCTAAAACACAAGAAAATCAAGAAAGACCAATGCGTGGATACTTCATTCCTCCCTATAATAGGGATTAAAATATGCATGGAAGGAGGTGCAGAGACAAAGTTTGGAGCTAAACGAAAGGATGGACCATCCAGAGAATGCCCCACCCGGGCGGTCCATCACATAATCAACCACCAAATGCAGACACTACTGCACACACCATCAGGATAATGCTGAAGGGACCCTGATATAGCTGTCTCCTGGCAGGCTTTGACAGTCCCTGACAAATACAGAAGTGGATGCTCACAACCATCTATAGGGAAGAACCCAAGGTCCCCAAAGTAGGAGCTAAAGAGTACCCAAGAGCTGTAGGAGTCTGCGACCCTATAGATGGAACAACAATATGAACTAACCAGAACCCCCAGGGCTCATGTCTCTAGCTGCATATGTATTAGAAGATGGCCTAGTTGGCCATTTTTCAGGAGGAAAGGCCCCTGGTCTAGCAATGTTTATATGCCCCAGTACAGGGGAATGCCAGGGCCAAATAGTGGGAGGGGGAGGGTAGGGGAGCAGGGCAGGGGTGGGTATCGGGGACTTTTGGGATAACACATGAAATGTAAATGAAGAATTTCTCTAATAAAAAAATAAATAAATAAATAATAAAATAAAGTTAGGAGTTAAAAAAAGTAAAAAAGAATTCCTACTCTACAAAAACTCAAGTGACAGCACATGCTGGTAGGAATGTGAAGCAAGGGGAACACTCCTCCATTGCTGGTGGGAGTGCAAACTTGTACGCTTGTAGAACCTCTCTGGAAATCAATCTGGTGGTTTCTCAGAAAATTTGCAATAGTTCTACCTGAAGACCCAGCTCTACAACTCTTGGGCATATACCCAAAAGATGCTCCACCATACCACAAGGACACAGACTCCATTGTGCTCATAGGTCATAATAGCCAGAAACTGAAAGCAACCCAAATGCCCTTCAACTGAAGAATAGATATAAAAATGTAGTTCATTTACACAATGGAATACTACTCACCTATTAAAAACAAGGGCATCATGAATTTTTAAGGCAAATGGATGGAACTAAAAAAATAACATCTTGAGTGAAGTAACTCAGACTCAAAAGGGTGTGCATGGCATGTACTCATAAGTGAATATTAGCCATAAAGTACAGGATAACCACACTACACAGACCCAAAGAAGCTAAACAAGTAAGTCCCAAGTGAGCATGCTTAAATCTTACTTAGAAGAGGAACTAAAATAGTTATAGGAGGCAGGTGGAGGGAGGGAATAAGGTGGGATAAAGGATGGAGAGGGGGATAGGGGGAACAGGGTTCAGAATCAAGTGTGAAGAGAGAAAGGAGAGAGAGCCAAAGAGCCAGGAGAATGAATGGAAATCAGTAGCTGGCAATCATGGGAGGGTAGGGGGCATCTCAAGGACTTGCTGGAAACCTGGGATGGGAGAGGCTCCCGGGAGTCTATGGAAATGACTTTAGCTGAGACTCCTAGCAGTGGGGATGAAACCTAAAGCCACCTCCTGTAACCAGGCAGAATCCCCAGTGGAGGGATAAGGACACCAATCTATCCACAAAACTTTCCACCCAAAGTTTGTCCTGTCTACAAGAAATGCAGGGACAAAGATGGAGCAGAGACTAAGGGAATGGTGAACCAAGACCCAAACCATGGGCAAACACTAATCCCTGACTCTATAAATGGTACTCTGTTATGCTTGCTCATAGCATAACTGTCCTCTGAAAGGCTCTCCCCAGCAGCTGACTGAAACACATGCAGAGACCCACAGCCAAACATTGGACAGAGCTCAGAGAGTCTTATGGAAGAGTTGAGAACCTCCTGAGGAGATAAAAACACCACAGTAAGACCAACAGAGAGTCAACTCACCTGGCCCCTTGGAGGGTCTCAGAGACTGAACATGAGACATGAACATGAGACTGAACATGAACATCAGGACAATACATGAGCTGGACCTAGGGTCCCCGCACATATGTAGCAGTGTTGCAGCTCAGTCTTCATGTAGGGGAACAACAACAGGGAGCTGTCTTCTAAAGTTGTTGCTTGTTTGTGGATCTCATTTCCCTAATTGGGCTGCCTTATCTGGCCTCAGTGGGAGAGGATGTGCCTAGCCCTGCAGAGACTTCATATGCCAGGGTGAAGGAATACCCAGGGCAGGGGAGCTCTACCCTCTCAGAGGAGAAGGAGACAGAGGAAGGAGAGAGGGACTGTGTGAAAGGGGACTGAGAAAGGGAGCAGTGATTGGCATGATAGATAGATAGATAGATAGATAGATAGATAGATAGATAGATAGATAGATAGATAGATAGATAAGGGGGGAAGAATTCCAACTCTGGCACCTGAGTAAAAAAAAAAAAAAAACTTATTAAAGTTTTCTCCAATACTGATATCTATTATTCCCTACATTTACTTTCTGAAACCTCTCACTGCCTTAAATGCATATATATTTTGAAATAGTTATACTTTAACATCAGTTAGTTTTCCATTGCTCTGATAAAACACCATGACCAACTTATAGGGAAGGAGTTTATTTGGGGCTTATGGTTTCAGAGGTTAGAATCCATAATGGCAGAGCAGAGTTACCAGGCAGCAGGAAGCTGCAGCAGTGCCTGGGAGTTCACATCTCAAACCACAAACAGGAAATAAACACACTTAAAAATTTTAAAAATCGCCGGGCGTGGTGGCGCACGCCTTTAATCCCAGCACTCGGGAGGCAGAGCCAGGCAGATTTCTGAGTTCAAGGCCAGCCTGGTCAACAGAGTGAGTTCCAGCACAGCCAGGGCTATTCAGAGAAACCCTGTCATGAAAAACCAAAAAAAAAAAAAAAAAAATTAAAAAAATCAAAGCCTACCCCCAGTGACAGTTAATATTAAGAGTTATTAAATAGTGTGTATGTCCATCATTTTTTGCTTTTGTTGCTTGCTATTAAATCTCTATTGATTCAGTGTTCTGGAATTGTTTTTTGTTCCTTATTCCTTCTTAGCTGTGTTTAACTATCTCTTCCCAACCTAAGTATTCCTCCTGGATTCCTCTGCAGAACTAGTTTAAGGTCATAAATTCCTTAGATCTGTTGTTGTCAACATAAAGTGTTTCTTTCTACTTTTGAGAACATCAGAGTTTTGATGGGTACAGAAATCTGTACTGGCATCTGTGGACTATCAGAACTTACAGAACATTAGTCTAAACCTTTCTGGCTTTCATTATGTCCATTGAAAAACTAGTGTTTGAGTTACCCTACTCAGGATGATATTTTCTAGTTCCATCCATTTGCCGGCAAGACTCGGGATATCCTCGTTCTTAATAGATGAGTAGTATTCCACTGTGTAAATGAACCACATTTTCTGTGTCTATTCTTCTGTTGTAAGACATCTAGGTTGTGGTATATAGACAGGTCTGGCTTTTGCGTTGTATATTTTGTCCCATAAAGTTTGGAAGTCAGGAGGGGAATGAAACAATGTTCCCATATGTTGAGAAAGAAACTCAGCACTGTTTAAAAAGAGTCAACAGCTGAAAGAGATGTACAATTAGGAAAGAATTAAAAATAATAATTAAGAAAGCACTTATAAAACCCGAGGGGACCAGTTGAGCTCTGTCCAGGAGCCAATGGCTGCCTAGCTTCGCTCCGAAAATGTGACCAAATGAATCCCATGCAGCCTTATCCCCTCGAAGCGCATGGTTTAACTGACTGCAGAGGATGGTCTAGAGGATTGCAGGAAGCTCTGTTGCTTTCGTGTTCTCTTTGCAGTTAACATTGCTAATGCGCGCATAGCAATGGGTAATTTTTCATGCACTATATAAAGATTAAATTAAGCTCATAGTTACTGTAGCATTTGTTATATTTAGAATGCCTTTAGGTAAGGGAAAGTATGCATTTTGATCAAATTATGGGAGGTGGCTTTTATTTTTGTATCCGAGCACATTCTAAAATGCTTGTACACCTGTCCTGTCCAGTCCTGTGAGTAGATGGGTGCTTTATGTAGTTAATATCCATGTTCAGCATTCCCATGTGATACTGTGTTGTTAATATTTCATGTGTGAATCCTTTTTGTAGATTTTCCATGAACAGGATAGAGAGATAGGGGTCCAGACTCATGTAGACATTCAGCTCATTTCTTTATTGTACGAGATATTTTTAGAGAAACACAGGTTCCGAGGTTTTTGTGATGCTCATATACAAAATGTATATTTTGTATACAGACAACCACAGAAATAAATGTATCATTTTACAAAGAGTTTCACTGAGAAAAAAAAAAAAAAAAAGACATCTAGGTTGTTTCCAGTTTCTGGTTATCACAAATAAGGCTGGTATAAACATAGTGGAACATGTGCCCCTGTGGTAAAAATGTATAGCCCAGGCTGGCCTCAAACTCATGATCCTTCCCGCCTCTGCCTCCTTCAGCAAATCCTACCAGCGTGCGCGTGTTTCAAGAGCAGAATCACAGCCAGTCTGAGGAGCCTGAGAACCATACACAGGCTTTCAAAGGAGAAGAAGGTGGAGGAGGACAAGCCTGCAGACCTCAGAATATCTCTGGACAACTGAAAAAAAGCAGGTCTTATGAGAAGATGCTTTTAAAGAGTGGTTTCACGAACCTGGAAAAAGAATGATGATAGAATGGAGCAGTATGCCCACTGGACAAAGGAGCATGTCCTTGCCAGGTAGGGACAGTCTTCAGGATGCTGGAAGATTGGGCCATCACCAAGGCATCTCATTCTGTCACTTCCTGCTAAGCCAACACAAGTGCTCGGCATGCAGGCCCAGCCTGTGACATGGAGCTGCCAAATGCCTGCAAGCACAATGGTTATGCCCAAGAAGCCAGTGAGGCAGCTGACATCAAGGTCAGGGTAGTATGCAGTGGCCTGGAGCTCAAGCAGGTCCTGCCCCTAGACACGATGCCCAACTGCATAATCACTCTAAGCAACAAGATGTCTTAGATGAAGGCAAATGGTTCATTTTCTGGATTTGGTCTCCTTAAGACTTCTGTGGTCCATGCTGCCACTAGAGGCCATGCTGATGTCTGTAGTCTTTGCTGCCACTACCAGAAGCCACATTGATATCCATGATCAATGCTACCAATGGAAACCATGTGAAGTATAAAATCTGTGCTGCTGCTGGCTGCTATGGGCAAGGAAGCTTCTTTTGCAATAGTATCAATGACTGTAGACTCAGAACTGAGAATGAGACATGATAAAGCTTCTGTGACAATCCCCCACTCCAAAAAAAAATAAAAGAAGAAGACGAAGCAACAATCTAGATAGAATTCATTATAAATGTGATAAAAAGACGGTGAAGTGTAGCTCTTCACAGATGACGGCCAAAGGGAATAAGGAGTGGACATGGGACAGGACAGTTTTCTTTAAGAGGCTGGCCACTGGGATTTTAATAATTTTAACCATGATCTAATGAGTATAGGGGAAATAAAAATTGGACTTTTTTTTTTGAGGGGTGGTACAAAGGTGGAAAGGTGGACCTGGGAGGAATAGAAAGTGAGCAGGGTTCAGTGTATGTAATTCCCAAATAATTAATAAAAATATCCTGTAGGGGAGAGAAAAAACAGCATTTATTATCAGTCTTTGAAAGTGACCTCATCTTTCTCTCTTGCAGCTTTTAATATACTTTTTAATGTGCTTCATATTAGTGCTTTGGCTTTGCTAGATGTGCAGTTTTGTTTACTTGTTGACTTTTTCTGGTCCCATCTGTTCTCTATAACTCTTGAACCTTGATAGGCATCTTTTGGATTAAGGGACATGTTATTATATGATTTTGTTGAAATATTTTCTGTACCTTAAACCTGAGTCTCTTGGTCTCCAAAATCTATTATTGACACACTTAGGTTTTTAATAGTGTCCCAGAATTCATTCATGTTCTATTTCTGGATTCTTCTGGATTTGATGTTTTCTTTGATTAATCCAATATTTCTCCTTGATCTTTATGATTTGTTTTTCTCTCTTCCACTTTATACAGTATGTTGGTGAGACTTTTCTCTGAATTTTTGGTTGAATTGCTGAAATTTTTATCTCATTTTTTTTTGCTTCCTGTCTTTATTAAATTTTTTTGTTTATTTCATGTTTGATATTCTATTTCTATTAAATTTCATTTTAATATCTTGAATTTTCCACTATTGCATTCAGCAATATAACCAGATACAAAATTAACACATAAAAATCTGTAGTCTTCTTATATATAAATGACAAACATACTGAGAAAGAAATCAAGAAAATACCATGACCACTCAAAATAATAACAAAATACATTGAAATAAGTTTAACAAAGGAAGTGGATTATCTAATAAGAGCTTCAGACAGTTTTTTTAAATGAAGGCAAAAAATATTTAAAGACACCCCCCCCCCCGCCATGCTTATAGACTAGACTGGTAGTATTAAAACAGTAAAAATGGCATTCAGAATGGCAAACCAAAAACCTATCAACACAATACCCATCAAAATTCCAACACAATTCTTCATAGACATTAAAAAAAAAACTTAAAACTTCATGTGGAAACACAAATGACCCAAGAGAATCAAGAAAATCATAAATGATAAAAAAGCCACTGGAGATATCATCAATCCCATATTTTAACTTCAGAACGATATTAACAACAGCAGCAACAACAACAATAACAACAAAACAAACGTTACTGACATAAAGCAGACATGCTGATCAATGGACTAGAAATGAAAGCATAAATATAAGCCCACATTCTCAGCTGCCTGACTTTTTTTTTTTTAAAGAGGCCAATGATACATATTGTGGGGGGGGAAAGGATAGCATTTTCAACAAATTCTGCTTGTCAAGCTGGAAACCTATATGTACAAGAATGGAATAGATCCTTTTTTCTAACCCTCAATTCAACCCCAAACAAATCCAAGACCTCAACATAAGACTAGCTGCCCTGAATGTAGTAAATGGAGAAAATAGAGAATATGCTTAAACTTAGCATGGGCATTAAGACCAAGAATTAAACGGGAACCCATAAAACTAAAATGTTTTGTTTGTTCGGTTGGTTGGTTGGTTGGCTTGGTTTGGTTTGGTTTGGTTTGGTGTTTCAAGGCAATGTTTACTGTGTAACAAAGACCATTTGTAGACCACACTGGCCTTGACCTCACAAAGATGTCCCTGTCTCTGCATCCTGAGTACTGGGATTAAAGGCATGTACCACCATGCCTGGCAAAACTAAAGCTTTTATAAAGCAAAAGGTGTCTTAGAGTTATTATTGCAGTAATAAAACACTATGACCAAAAGCAAATTGGGTTAGACCGGGTTTATTTTGCTCACAGTTTCATATAACAGTTCATTATAAAAGTAGTAAGAGAAGGAACTCATACCTGGCAGGAACCTGGAGGCAGGAGCTGATGCAAAGGCCATGGAAGAGTGATGCTCACTAGCTTGCTCCTCATGGCTTGCTCAGCCCCCTTTCTTACAGAACCCAGGACCACCAGTCCAGGGTGGCCCTTCTCACAAGCCACTGGGCTCTCCCATGCCAGTCACTAATTAAGAAAATGCTTTACAGGCTTGCCTACAGCCTGTTCTTATGGAGGCATTTTCTCAGCTAAGGCTCACTTCTTTCTGATAACTCTAGCTTGTATCAAAGTGACATAAAACTAGGCAGCATGCCGGGCGTGGTGGCTCATGCTTTTAATCCCAGCACTTGGGAGGCAGAGGCAGGCGGATTTCTGAGTTCGAGGCCAGCCTGGTCTACAAAGTGAGTTCCAGGACAGCCAGGACTATACAGAGAAACCCTGTCTCGAAAAAACAAAACAACAACAAAAACAAACAAACAAACAAACAAACAAACAAAAAACTAGGCAGCACAACACTATCAAAAAGGAAGGTCTGAGGAAAAAAATCTTTACTAGCTAAACATCTGATGGAGTGTTAGTATCTAAAATATTCAAAGATCTAAAAAATAAGTAAATAAGCATCTGAAGACCAAACATTAAAAGATGGGTACACATCTGAACAGAGTTCCCAAAAAGATGAAATATAAAAATATGCCTGAGAAATATTATTTTTTTTAATTCAAAATCCTTTGCTATCAGGGAAATTCAAATGAAAACTATATTGAGATTACATCTTATCTTGGTCAGAATGGCTAAGATTTTTTTCTTTAAGATTTATTCAGCACTTTAATCCCAGCACTCAGAAGGCAGGGGCAGGCGTATTTCTGAGTTCGAGGCCAGCCTGGTCTACAAAGTGAGTTCCAGGACAACCAGGGCTACACAGAGAAACCCTGTCTCGAAAAAAAAAAAAAAAGATTATTCAATTTTATTTATATGAGTACACTGTCGCTGTCTTCAGACACATGAGAAAGCATTGGATTCCATTACAGATGATTGTGAGCCACCATGTGGTTGCTGGGAATTGAACTAAGGACTTCTGGAAGAGCAGTCAGTGCTCTTAACCACTGAGCCATCTTTCTAGACCCCAAGAATGGATAAGATTTTTTAAAAGAAAAAATAATGATGGCAAATGCTGGAGTATAAGGAAAAGAGGACAGTTATTTCCTACTGGTGTAAGTGAGTAAGTCAATAAGGTAACTGGCAAAGCCATTATGGAAACAGTGTGAAGGTTACTAGCAGATCTACTACTTGATTCAGTTATGCTACTTTTGCACATATACCCAAGTGTTGAGGGTGTGGGAGTGAATGTGGTGGAGGAAAAGGTGGGATGGAGAGCAAAGCACCATAGGCTCTTGGGACTGCTAAAGGAGTTCTGCTCTAAGGTGGCCAGTGAAACAGAACAAAGGACCCAAGGCCAGGGTGAGGGCCACACCCCACCTCCCCCTATCCCTATTTTCACAGAAATCCTCCCAGGTGATCAACTCCCTCCCCTACAGAGTCATGGGCAAATGAATCAGATTCAGCAGGACCACCTGTGTAAATGCCCTTTTTGGCCCTTAATTACATAACTGCACCCTGATAGGCTGAAAAGCTGTTTATTGTACTGAATAGTAAATTAGAGCTGCACTCCAATGCTGATGTTCAGAGTCCAAATCCCAGGAATCTTCATGGGCTCTGCCTCCACCACCCCCCCACCTGAGTTTCCTGGTTCTTTACCCACGCACACCCAAAAGGCTGTATCCTACTAAGAAATAGGTGATCACACATGCTCACTGCTACACTATTCACAATAACCAGGAAATGGGCATAAGTTAGATGTCCATCAACAGAGGAATGAACAATGCCAATATGGTACATTTTCAAAATGGGGTATCATTCAGCTATTAAGAAAAATGAAATTATAAACTTCACAAGTAAACTAAGGAAACTGGAAACAATCTTCCTGAGTGAAATAACCCAGCCCAGAAAAGTACATATAATAGAGAATTGTACTCACTGCTGCACACATGCTAGGGGACTACTGTAGCATGAAATTATATCACCAGTTCTCTTTTCTTTTTCCACTTTTTACTTTGAGATAGGTACTCACTAATATGCCCAGGCTCGCCTTAAACCCACTCTGTAGTCAAGGAAGGACTTAAATGCATTATTCCCCTGCCTCTGCTTCTTGAATACCAGGGATTACAGGTCTCTGGTAGAAGGCCTAGCTCCACTTACATTTTAAACTTGTCTTAACTTACTGAATTGAGAAATCTCAACTCATTGAGATATAAACATAAAATAATTGTTGCTTTTCCCCATAACTACTCAGTTGAATCCTCAATTTGTTGGATTTGATTACTGGAATATTTTTTTTCAGCAACATTCAATTACCAGAACTAGATGATAAGATGACAGATAACTGTATCTTCTGAAGACACCACACATCTTGGTTACATAATATAAAGAAATCAAGCTGGAGTCGAGCTGGAAGATTCTCCCTCATGGCTAGTTTTCATAGTGCAGGAAGTTAATGTACAGGCTGCTGTGGGGAAAGAGGCATCAATGGTCTTACTCAGCTGTGAACCCCACAAACTACAAACTTGACAGGCAGGATGCACCCACTTATGCAACAGTGGCGTAACTTATGGAGGTAGCTAACTGATCTCTGAACAGGTAGGGAGGGTGCACTGAGGAATATGGGAGGGAAATATCAGAATGTATGGGGAAAGAGTGACCAGCATGTATTATAGATATGTATAAAATCATCAAAAAAGTTAATTAATTATTCAACTAATATACAATAATTACATATATATGCGATAGAGTAAGATAATCAAATATATAGTAACTAACATTTGTAAAAATTCGGTTTTTAAATCTCATCTATTGACATCTTCCTTATTAGCACAAATAGTGGAAAAGAACATAACTTTTTACTGGCTCTCTCTTTCCTTTATCTTCCACAATTCCCCTTCTTATCTCTTTCCTTTATATATTTCTATCCTTTGCACTAAGGAGTACCTACAGAAATAGCAACAGTTTACTTACAAAGCCTGCCAGACATTAGTGATGGTCCACCATGGTCATCAGTCAGCCCTCTTCTAGGATCTCAACTGATACAGTCAGCTGCCAACAAAAGTGCTTCCAGGACATAATGTCTTCAATGCTCTTTTCTCTGACTCAATTAGAAGTCAGTGGCCTCAACCTTATCATTATACAGATGGTGGTTTCTACACAGGTACTGGATGTGATCTCCAGTCAGTATGCAACTTCATACTGGATCCCTCTGGTCAAACCTGCCAGAATTCTTCATGTATTCACTTAGTCAAATGTTCAGAAGCATACTGTCCAAGCATTCTTCAAGTGGGCATGGGCTACTACGACAAATCTGTTGTGCCATAAACTCTCTAAGACAGAGGCAACAACAATCTCTGTAGGCAACCCCACCAACAACAACCTACCACACATTTATTTCTTGTTCCCCACACTGCAAACTCAAATGAGAAACACGGAAAGGAAGAAAATGTGTCCTCAGCACTCTTCCTTTTAAAACTCTTTAACACATTCCAGAATACCATAATCAATCCAGAGAAAATTCTATCATTTTCCTCTTTGTGAATTTAGATTTACAAATGTCCCAACAAAATTGTCTTAATATTCACCTCAAACTTTACTGGGAACAAATAGAGGTCTGGCCACCACTAGACTAAATGCATAAATGCCAAAAGCCAATGCCTCTTCAACTCACCTTTTGGCCCACTCTGTAAGTGAGCAAGAGAAAGGGAGGAGTAAAGGTAAGAGTGTGTGTGGTTTTACTGGAGTCTTATGTGAATTACAAAGCAAAGGTGTTTATAACACACTTAACATATGAAACACCAAACTGAACTATGATTACTCAGTTAAGGCACAAAAAGTGCCAATGAATATAAAGCCTTCAATGCTTTAACAAAATACAGGGTAAATCAACTGAAAAATAAGAGAATGGGGCTAGGGATTTTTCTGTAGTTAGCACCAGCTGTTCTCCCAGAGAACTGGGGTTCAATTCCCAGAACCCACTTGGGAGCTCACAATTATCTCAAACACCAGTTTCTGCGGATCAGATACCTTTTTCTGGCCTCTGCAAGCACCTGTATACATGGGGCAAAACACCCATAAACATAAAAAGAAATAAAAATAAAACACCAGGGAAATATCTGAGTTTTATATCTTATAAGTATATTAACCAAATGCAAAATTAAATGGCAGAGTCTTGATAGTGATAAAAGTGAAAAAAAATCAAAAAAGACTATAGATTATAACACAAGATGTACTTAGACTAATTGCCAAATTGTGTCTATTTTCATTATTTTAAAAGTCCTAAAGGCAGAAGAGAAAATAATTTTAGGATATTATCAGCATGAGACTGCCAGTCTGTTGTATACAATCATCACACTAACTTTCTCAAACCTCTCTTCACTCTTAACCTACACCTTACATAACAAATCTTTGTAACTGTTAAACTTGCACAAAACTTTGGAAAAATGAGTGATAGAACCAGAAATGAAAGCCACAATTCCTTACAACAATGAATTTTCCTCAAACAGCAGCACTAGAGGGAGGAGCTAATGTTTTAGTCATCACAAGAGCTGTGCCTGCAACTGGCCAATCTCACTCCTTTACAGAATACATTTCGCAAACAAATTTGACTTCTTCAGTCAGACATTGTTATTTTAAATCATAAAAAAATCAAAGAATCTGTTCACATGATTGAGCTCTAGAAATGACCTAGAAATTATGCAGTCTCATATGCTCACTTTTAGGCTCACATTCTCACTTTTAAGCTCACATACTCACTTTTAAGCTCACACACTCACTTTTAAGCTCACACACTCACTTTTAGGCTCACACACCCACTTTTAGGCTCACTTTTAGGGTCACACTCACTTTTAGGCTCACACACTCACTTTGTAGAAGAAGCTGAACCCAAAACCAAATATAGTAATGTTTTCTACCACAATATGCTGATTACTTATATTCAAATGATATGACTTTAATTAAAAATATTTTTCTCCGGACAGTAAGATAAGTGAGCAAATTAAGGTACTTGCTATGTCTCCTAACAACCTTAGATTGATCTCCAAGACCCATACAATAAAAAGAGAGAATCAACTTCCATAAGCTGTCCTCTGACTTCCACACGTGTGTCATGGCACATATACACAGACTAAACTTAACTTTTAAAAATTAAATACTTTTCTTAAAACAAAAAGGTTTTAAATGATGAGAAAAATTCATTGTAATCACAACACTACATATCTGAATAATTCTAATTATTGTTAAGTTTATAATGTAATTCTGATGAAGAACCATATTTTGAAGCTAGTATAAAACTTACCTTGACTATTTCCAATTAAAGAGGAAACACAAACACTGTTTCAACCTGTAACTTTTCTTTGACTCTTCATGTATTGCAAAGGTTAAATAATAAACCATGGTCACCATTAAAATCATGGTTACTTTAAAAATATAAATTCTATCACATCTTTAATAAATTCTATGAAAATGTACCATTGACTTTCTTAAGATTTTACTAAATAAAAATTAACATAGTATATTACTTGTATTTACTAAAAGACCAGGCTGTTCAGTGAGTTTCCAGAACAAGACTCTGTTTAAAATTCTTACAAAACACAAGATTATCTAAATATCAGAAAATACACCTTTCAGTGATATCCCAATCCCACCCAGAATTGTTTATGGTTAGCTATCGATTTCTTTTTTCTTTTTTTTTTTTTTTTTTTTTTTGGTTTTTCAAGACAGGGTTTCTCTGTATAGCCCTGGCTGTCCTGGCACTCATTTTGTAGACCAGGCTGGCCTCGAACTCAGAAATCCGCCTGCCTCTGCCTCCCCAGTGCTGGGATTAAAGGCGTGCGCCACCACGCCCGGCTTTGATTTCTTTTTTCTAACAAGAATAAATTAGGAGTGTCCTAATTATTTCAACAGAAAGGGAGCAATTCCAAAATGAAAATCTCTAACTACCAACAGTAGCCAAAGAAAATGCAAATAGAACTTTTGAAATCCTGTGTGTGCACCCATGCATATGTGTGTGTGTGTGTGTGTGTGCGCGCGCGTGCATACAGCCTCTGATTCTTTCCCTAGGACTATGAGTTAAGACAGTTTTCCACTAAATCTTTCACAGAAAATGAGGAGACATATATTACATTAAATGAAAAAAATTAAAAATTTAAAAATCTAAAAATCAAGAAAGCCTCAAGCATATGTCAATCTTGGAGCAGGGGTTAAAAGAACAATTCTCATTACAGGTAATGAAATAAAAATTACATTATTAAAACTCAAAAAAAATGAAGTAAGCAAGTCAGATATAGGAAACTTTTTAAAGCATGTGACTTTAGATGAATGACAAGCTACAAAGCAATCCTTACCTTACATTCCACCACACTCTGATCTGATTCACAAGTCACATAGATTTCATCTACTGCCCGGCGAAGATTGTCAAAAAGAAATGCCCAGTAGCGAGCTCTTAGGTCAATTTTTCGTGGGTGCCTTGTTTTTGTAGGACTTTTATCAAAATGCTTCTCTCCAGTTGTGGATGTTATTTTACATTCTACTGCAGTATTCTGATGAAATAAACGAACCATTAAAAAGCTAAATAAAAGGCTTCTAGTGTTATTATTTTTATAAAGCAATCTTTCAATATGAATTTTGAAGACATTCTTTTCAGCTTATACCACACTTGAATTCATCAAATAAATGTCTGCCTTAAATGAGGCAGGTTTTTCTAGTAAAAACTCCGGCATGGAGGGGGAAAGAAGTCCCGAAGTCCCACCCTTAGTTGAGAAGTTCATGGCAGTTATAGGGCGAGTCCATGTGTATGCACTTACATGCACACATGCCACAGTGCAAGTGTCGAGGCAGAGAACAACTGGTGGGAGTCAGCTTTCTCCTTCTGTCATGTGGGTTTCCAAGATCAAAGTCAAACTGTCAGGCTTGTTAGCAAGCATTTTACCCACTGAGTCAGTCATCTCAGCAACCCAGCTGATCTCTTTTTATGAGGATACTATTCCTATGATATTGCCATGATACTTTCTGCCAGGCTGAGAAGGCAAAGATTCTCATCAGATGATTTCTCAGCCTCTAGAACTTAAAAATAAATAAAATGGCCATTTAAATGGCTATTGCTTTTAAATTATTCAATTTGTAGAAATTTGTTACAGTAGCACAAGACAGAGTAAAACAATGGTTAACACTTAATTTTTGTATATCTGAATCTGACTTTAATTCATTTCTGTAATGGACTAACTATCTAACTAAGCAGAGCACTTGAGCAGAAGAGTTCCTTGGGTTTGCTGACCTTCTAACTCTTAGATCCTGCTCCAGTGTCTGTTTGTGGATACAGAGACTACTAGTCACCTGTAATCCTCTGTGTTACTTTTGGTAAGTTTAAAGATTTTCTTTTACCCTGATGTTCTGAAGCCCCTGTGGAACAGATCTAAGTATAAATCTACTTTTACTTAAGCTGCTCAGCTCCCGTTTATGTTCTCAAGTCCCTTAGAACATACAAGTGAAAACCCCTCTCAATGCACCATTTGTTTTCTCCTTTGGAAGCCTGAGAAGACATGTACTAGAAATTCCATCTTCACCCCGCCCCTATGTCTTCAGTCGTCTCCTACTCTAAATCATCCTCAGAGAACCCTCCAGTTTATAAGTTCTTTCACTAATCTCCTTCCAATATGCCATTTATTTTAGTAATTGTAGTTTTCCAAAATTTCACTGATATAAGTGTTTGGAAATTAATAGTTAACTTCATAACTTATCAAATTTCACTCTTTCCCTTCAGAACCTTTAACTCATTTATTTGAAAACTCTTTTTAGAATAATTTATCTTTTACTTTTCATTACCTGAGGAGTAGTATATCTCATTTGTATAAAATATTGATTTATTTTATAGCATTTTCTTCATATGCTTTGATATTTTATTTGGCAAACTTACTTTGAGTTTCATATCTTTCACTTTCTAACTTTGCTCACCTCTAGATATCATCAATCTAGCACACTCTAGATCTACTTCCTGGGGTCTTGTACCAGAGCTTACAGCTCTTTCCCTTAAGGAGTATGGCACACTGAGTCTTCAGAGGGTGACTCCTGAAAACAGTCTCTGCTGATGTTAGGCATCAGCTGTAATCAGCTATACTGGGGATCTTATCTGACTTACCTTTTTCTGTCTAATAATACATAGTCCTGGTGTTGAGGCCTAAGTTTTCAAATCAGACAATAAATTTGTTTCTCACCACAAATGGCATCCAGCTTCTTTGTCTCATTGGAACTCACCTAGATGCTTTGACGTTTTATTTTGTATCCTCAACTCCACTTACTTCTAAACAGAAAGTTTTGTTTCCTTTCTATCTGTAAGTATTTATCTTATTTTTTAAATATTCTTTATTCATATGTCGAAGAAATGTCATTGATGCTTCTGTAAGGTTGCCTCTTTGTGAACTCACAATGATAGCATGATTTAAACTCTATTTTTCTTATACTAAGTTTTTGGTTTATATAAACATATCTAATAATATCAACTTAAAATAACAAGTATAAAAAGAAAAGGCTATGGACAAACTAACTATAATTATCCTGATCATTTTTAAAATAAGATGTTACGGCTGGATTCTATACATCTTTAGTGACTCTATTTGGAAACTTTTTGACTTACTATATTATGACTTCTACAAATTAAAAGCATCATTACTTAAAGAAAGAATATCATAAATCCTTAAAAATGAAATGGATGGCAGAGAGGCTGAGATTATAAACTGAGAATACAGCATTATGGGCTCAAACACTAGCTGGCTATTGTTTGCTGGACTGTTATGCAGCCTCTCTGAGCTTGTTTCTCTTTATACAGTAACATCACTTTCTTGTTGCTGACACTGTTGGAGGTTACACACACGTGTCCATGTGTTTGCTCCTATGTATACACAGATAGAGGCCAAAGGAGGAGCACAGGTGCCTTTCTCTACTACTATTTACCTTATTCCTTTTAAGACAAGACATCTCAGTAAGACTGATATATTAATTCTTAGTACATGGTAATCAATTAGGACGAGGCATATAGTGAATACAGAATCCATAATTTTAAATTTAAAAATGTTACCCTAAATTTTTATATAAGTAAGATATATAATATTCAAATCCTGAAATTTAAATGTGTATAATGGATATTATTCTCAGTAAATGAATTAAAACAAATTAGTAAAAATTATATATGCTGTACCTGTTTAGTGGTTTTATGAGTGCCTTGAATCGTCCTCTTAGATTTTCCACCAGTTTGACATTTAGGTTTTCCTTCAAGACATAAAAAGTAAATAGACATATAAATCAAAAGGGATAACATGTAACTAAACTTTAGGTAATATATAACATACAACTAAACAATACAATGCATTCAAGTATCCCTTGTACATAATTTCTACCTGAAAACTACAGAACAGTATAATTTTATTCATTGTCACTGATGAATGTCAACTAATGACGAAGGATTTTTTTTTAATCTCATTTTGCTTTTTAAATCTATATTCTCAAGTGCCAGAGAATGCTTTATTTAAAAGATTTCTCAGAGAGGACTCTTTAGCCCTATATGTAATTTTCTTTTTAAGCAAGACTTTAAACACAAGCATTCTACTACTAAGATATAGCAACAGCCTAATGCATTCTTAGTTAGCTTGACACATCCTATCATCTAAGGTTGGTCTCAAAGAAAGAAAAAAGGATATCTGAAGGAAACAGAGGCACCAAGAATCTCCACTAGTTAAACCTAAGACAATCTGAGCACCAAGTTAGAGTCAGAGATTATATTCCATTAAATAAGAAGTCATGAATCTACACAAATTTAAATTTATAAATATATATATATATATATATATATATATATATATATATATATATATATATATATATATGTTTAAAATTAAAGGGAAATGGAGCACTATTCTTAATGTTAGAAGGCTAAATGATAAGCACAGAAAAAAATTATGAAGTTAATAAATCACTATTTCAACTACCAGAGTAACAGCTTAATAATTTCATTATTTCTTAAAATAGCAAATCAACAATAACACTTCTTAAACAATTTTTGTACAAAATCAATTTTATTTACAATGCCAATTTGCTGGAGAATTCTAAATGTGAACATTCAGTTTAAATCTACTTACTTTCTCAAACTAAATACATGCTTATATATTTTGCTTTGTTTCATTTTGTTTAGATAGGGCCCTGTTATATTGCCAAGGCTAGCCCTGAGCTCCTCTTGCCTCCAATTTCTATACCACTGGGACTTGCACCAGCACACCCACCTGTCCTTCCAATTTATATTAAAGGAAAATGTAACTTGTAAAATGCATACCATCATCATCTTTGCTTTCTAGTGGAACACTCCAAGCTATCAGGTTTCTTGCGGTACGACCCTCCTCAGCAACAATTCTTCTCACTTTGTCATGACTATTAGAGCGCTGGAAGGAAGCCTATTGTATTAAAATAAGAATATTTATGAGACTATTAGGTATCAATCACATTTATTTCTTATTCATTATTCTTCATACTTACTCAGAAAGCAAATACTTAAAATCTAATTTGAGGGGTTTGACTCACTGGAATAAAGTACTTGTTGCAGAAGCATAAAAAAATGAGTTGAAGTCTCCAAAATCCATGTAAAAACTGAGCGAGGTGGAGCACAAAAACAATCCCAGGATAGGAAGAGGGGAGACCAGCCAACCAGTTGGGTCAAAATAGGAAGTTCCAAGTTTAGTAAGAGACTCTATCTCAAAAGATAAGGTGGGGGCAAGGAGATGGCTCAGTGGTAAATATTCCAGGCAACAAGTCTGAAGACATGAGTACAATCCCTATTACTCATATAGTAAAAAGAAATTAGTAGAAGCAACTTCCATAGTTGTCATCTAACATTCACAAAAGTTCTGTGGCACTTATATGCATGTGTGCATGGGCAAACACGCAAATAAATACATAATACATTTAAATTAAAAGAAGAAAAGGCTTGGGTGGTGGCTAAATGTATAAAGTGCTTACTAACACCAAGAAAGAGCAGCAATTTTTTAAAGACAATAGCATATCATATTTTTATGTTTCCTGAAAGAATCCTATGGAGAAAATTTGTCAGCTATATGGGGTAAAGGGAATAAACATGCAAGGTAAATCTATAAATATGAGGAACTCAATTTAGATCACTAGAACCCAGGTGAAAAAATAAAAACAAAAACAAAAATAGGCATGCCAATATATAGCAGAACCCTAGCACTGGAAGCAGAAACGGGGAGATCCCAAGGGCTCCTGGCCAACAGGTGAGCTTCAGGTTCAGTGAAAAACATTATCTCAAAAAACAAGGTGGAAAACAAGAGCATGATACCCAATGCTGACTTCTGTCCTACACACACACACACACACACACACACACACACACACACACATCAACACATTTACAAACATGCTTATTTCCAAACATTCACCATAATAACAATGTAAAGAAAGACAAGAAGACATCCAATGTCAAATTCTGGCCTCCACAACATGCACACACAAACAAATCTGAAATTTGGAATGTGGTTCATTAGATATCAAAAAAAAAAAAAAAACTAAAATTAAAATTTTAAATTATATCCAAAACAACTACAGTCTGGAGTTCTAACAGCTGCACCAGCAGCAGAACTGCCACTCTGCACCTCTGCCAGGGCCACATCTTACATATAACAAGTCTACTGGGTGGAGTAACAATCAAAATCCCAACAAAAAAACAAACAAACAAAAAGAAACAAAAAGAAACAAAAGAGAACGGTGAATAGGGAATGTACATGAGACACTAAAGCTAAAATCTTTTGGAATTTGACCTTAAAGGAAAAAAAATGGGATTTTTTTGTTGGTGGTGGTGGTGGTGGGGTTTTTTTGTTTTGTTTTTCGAAACAGGGTTTCTCTGTGTAGCCCTGGCTGTCCTGGAACTCACTCTGTAGACCAGGCTGGCTTCGAACTCAGAAATCCGCCTGCCTCTGCCTCCCAAGTACTGGGATTAAAAGCGTGCACCACCACACCCGCCTAAAAAATGGGATTTTTAAGATAGCATATTTTTATGCTCATGGGAAGAATCTGGTAGAGAGAAAATGTGTTACATAAGGGAAAGGGAATAAACATGCTTGCTAAATCAATGAGTGACAAAAATAGTTTCAGTACACAAATGAGTGAACTAACTGCTACTAAAACATCCAAATGACTAAAACAAAGAAAAAATGATCCTACATATCTGAATACTCTGTTCATATACTAATCCATACCTTTCCTCCAGAAGTCTCAACCTTCTACTTAATGTCTATATTTACATCCCTCATTCTTCTGGCCTTAGCCTAAAAATCCCAGAGGCATCTACCTAACTTTTTGAAGCTTTCAAGGGAATTTGTTATACTATGCTCTCTAGATTTGCAAAATTCTCAAATCTCTTATTGACTTACTCTCATGCTTCCCAATGATATAACACTGTAAAACAATATCACTTAGATTACCTAAACATAGTTTTAAACAAAAGTATCACTATTACCTCTAAGCCAAATGAACAAGTTTAAATAGATGCTTTACTAACTTTCAGCTTTTTCGGATAATTCTCTTATTCTCCTGTAGGAAATCTTACAGGAGTAGACATCACTATTCCTACAGCATATTCTAACTTGAGTGATCATAAAGAAACAAGCTTTCAAGAATCAAAGCAGATGACCTCACAGTCCCAAGACTGTAGTAATACTAAACTTGAAACTTCAGACTGAATGCTCCTTTCTCCTATGAAGAGCAGCATTACCAACTTAGTGCTTTTATACTTAATACAGAAAGACATAGTCAGAGAAAAAGCCACCAACTTGAAACTTTGTTTTTACTCTTTATTCTAAATTTTAACATGTAAAAATATTACTATTCATCTTGTATTTGCCTGGAACACTATTGAGTTTATATTACATATGTTTTCTGTAACATGCTGAATGGGCTCCTTTCAGTAAAAACTCAAAATCTGATCATTTCTAACAATAGAATTGTTAGAAATTGTTTATAAGATATAAACATGTCAGTAACATATATATTTTAATCATCTTACTATAAACACCGAGGTTTGAAATGCAGTCAGTGAGTCTCAGATACTTTATTACCTTACAGCGGTCTATTTCAATAGCATTCTTACTCAGGCTCAGAGACCAACAAAATTTTTACTCAAAGTTAAAGTGTGCCATCTAGTGCTACATGGAGATTTTACAGTCTTGTTCAAATAGTTAATGTTTCAAATAAAAGCAATAAACATCAGCATTAAGTTATACTCAAATCCTGCATGATACACTCTAAGAAATCAAATATTCGAAATTAACCACAGTCTACATACTTCTGAGACTTACTCCTATCTTCCAATCTACCAAAGGCGGGACTTAGGCAAGGCTGCATTCCCTCTTCCTAAGCCCCCCATTTGAGTGGCTTAAGCCCTATAGAAGTGCCTGAAAATACTGGGTAGTAAAAGTGTAAGGAATGAGAACATGTTTGCTTCTGTTCTCAGGACCCCCTACATCAGTGGCCATCCTGGATTAAACCAGCCCAAAAAGATGGCTTTCATCTGTTTTCTACATCCCCCACGTGTCAGACCAGACCAAGGCAGCAGCAGTTCCTCAAAGAGCAGTAAGACTGAAGCTAAAAGAGACAAACAGATGGCAGGGAGTAGGAAAAGAGAAGCAAACAACAAGCAAGAGAAAACCTAAAGTTGGTTTTTAAAACAGCTCCATCATAGTGGCTAGCGAGACAGCTCAGTAGGTAAAAGCACTTGCTGTCAAGCCCAATGACCCACGTGATGAGAGGAGAGAATCAACTCCCGTAACCTGCTCTCTGATCTCCTCACAAACACACTATGGCACATGTGGACATAGATAAACAAACAAATACATAATTATGATAAAAATAGATGTATTTACCATCATTCTTTAATTCTCTTTCGAGGCAAGATCATTTACCACATAATCCCATGGGTTATAATTCCTACAATTAAAAAAAATTATATATTCATCCATATATATGTGAATATATACATATATGCACACATATATATGTAAATATACTTAGTCATAGCTTTAATATCAAATCATAATATAATCATTAAAAGGTAAAAATCTCTCACCTTCCAAGTTCTTCATTACATTAAATACAAAAAAATGAATAAAACTACATTTTTTGTCTGTTAGGATATATAAGATACAACAGGCTTTAAACACTTCACACTGAATAGTACCTTCATCTCCAAAATTTAAAAACAAAATAGGAAAGAAACAATACTAATTAGAGGACAAGCATAGTATATCCTAATCCAGAGACATCAAGCTTCTTTTTATTAAAACTAAACACAAAATGCACATATACATTTTATGTTTGGTTGAAAGTTATATATTTAATGTGTATAAGAGTGTGCCTGATGATTGTGCAAAGCATATGTGTTGTAATGACCAGAAGAAGGCTTCATACTTCCCTAAAACTAGAATTACAGGGGGTTATAAGCCACCCTGTAGCTACTAGGAACCAAACCTGGAGTAACAAGTATTCTTAACGCTGAGCTCTCTCTAGCCCCACATTTTATATCTTGACCCAATTCATACTGTTTAACTAAAAGAAAAAGGTCATGAATATTTATCCCTATTGTAAGAAATCCAATCTTGCCTTCTCTATTCTACTTCATTTTTAAATAATGCTCACTCAACTTAATAAAGAAAATAATGTGTACCCTTTCCTTAAGAATTTCCATTAAATGGAGGCTGAAGAGATAGTCCAATTGTTATGGAAACTTGTAGCTCTTCCAGAGGACATTGGTTCTGGTCCATTCATAATTTCAGATCCAGTAACTCTAACTCTCTTCTGACTTCCATGGACATCAGGCACACACTCATGGTACATACATAAACATATAGTCAAACTCATTAATATAAAATAAAAATAAATCTTTAAAAAAGAACTTCCATAAATTGAACCTTTAGCTAGATATTTTAATCACCTTTAATGTTAGTATCCACACATAACAGACCTTACCTTTCAAGAAATCTATTTAATGTAGTCAAATTTTCACTAAAAAAAAATGCAAAGCAGAGAAACAAGACTCTGTGTCTGTGTGTGTGTACATGTGTGTGTGTGCATGTGTGTGTACACCTAACATTGTAACAGGTACCACCGAACAAAAGAAAGTAGCAATAAAACCAAACATTCGAAGAACCTAAGTCATTTAGCCTCAATCAAGTGAATATGCTCGTTTAAAATACATTCCAGGCTGGGGGGTATGGCAAAAGGGGAGAGTACTTGCCTAGTGTACTTGAGACACTGGACTCAGGTACCTGCACTATAACAAATATACTTCTTTTTTTTTTTTTTTTTTTTTTTTTTTGGTTTTTCGAGACAGGGTTTCTCTGTATACCCCTGGCTGCCCTGGAACTCACTTTGTAGACCAGGCTGGCCTTGAACTCAGAAATCCGCCTGCCTCTGCCTCCCAAGTGCTGGGATTAAAGACGTATGCCACCATGCCCAGCTACAAATATACTTTTAAAGCAGCACCTCAAATGCAAACATATGCTCACACACACACACTCACATAACTTAAACACAAATGCTCATAATAGCATTATTAACCAATAATCAAACCAGCATACATACCTATCAGCTAAATATTAAACACAATGTGATATAACCAAACAATATAATAAATTATTTGGCTGTAAAGGGGAATTAAGTTCCCATGTTTCATCACAAATGAACTTTTGAAAATATTGTACATTGTGAAAAATTATAAAAGATCACATATATGATTTCATTTATATGAGATGTCCAGAATAATTAAATCCATGTAATTTAAGGTAGAGGAATAAAGAGAAAATGGAAGTTACCTTAAATGAGAACAGGTTATCTTTCAGGATGATCACAATGTCCCAAAATCCACGGTGGTATAGAAACACAAATCTGTGAAAACATTATACATGAGTTTTAAGTATGATATGACACGGTACATGATTTGAGCATGGGTAAACTGCTGTATTTTTTTTTTTTTTAGTGTATTGACAGTGTTCACAAATCTACAACTCCACTACATCTCACTCAGTGAAACACAGTCTTCACAGTCACCTATCCCATCCCAGTTTTCTCCCATTCTTTACAGCTTCTTCCCAGTATCCATTCCACATGAGCCTCAGAGGTTTATGCCTGGCCCCTCTCTATCTTTGCCAACTGTGACTCTCTCAATGAGCCCTATTTAAAATTGCAATTCTTCCAAACAAGCAAGGGCTGTGGAAGTTCATCACCACCAGATTAGCCTATAAGAAATGAAAGGGTGATAACCACATGAAAAATAAAACAATCATAGTGATGGTATAAAATAACTTTAAAAAGAAAGCTAAAATACAACATTACAAATAACTGAAGCTGAGTGAGTGGCATATGGGAAACTGAGAAAGAAGGATCACTTGAGGCCAAGAGTTCAGTACCAGCCTTGACAATAGAGCAAACTTTGTCTCAAAAAAAATGAATAAAAAACCCTACCAACTGGGCTGGTGAGATGGCTCAGAGGGTAAGAGCACCCGACTGCTCTTCCGAAGGTGATAAGTTCAAATCCTAGCAACCACATGGTGGCTCACAACCATCCGTAACGAGATCTGGCTCCCTCTTCTGGAGTGTCTGAGGACAGCTACAGTGTACTTACATATAATAAAAAATAAAATAAATCTTAAAAAAAAAAAACCCTACCAACTCCAACAATTTATTAAGATACACAATATATGGAAAATGTAATCTGTGACATCATTAACATAAATGGTAATGCAATTTTATTTTTCTGTTTATTGTTTTTGCCTGGTGAGTTTTTTTATTTTCCTTACTGTTGTTTGTTTGTGGGGTTTTGGGGGGACAGGAGGAGAGAAGGTTGAAACAGGGTCTCTCTATGTCAAGCTGACCTAGAACTCATAGAGATTGAACTTCCTCTGTCTCCCAACTGATGGGATTAAAGGTATGCTGCACCAAGCCTGGATGTTTTTTGCTTTCTTAAAAGGTCTTGCTATTTTACCAAAGCTAGCCTCTAATATGTAATCCACCTGCCCTGGCTCCCGGAATGCTGAAATTAGAGGCATAAACGAACTGAAGTTAAATTTGTAGCAGCCGGGCGGTGGTGGTGCACGCCTTTAACCCCAGTACTTGGGAGGCAGAGGCAGGCGGATTCCTGAGTTCGAGGCCAGCCTAGTCTACAGAGTGAGTTCCAGGACAGCCAGGGCTATACAGAGAAACCCTGTCTTGAAAAAAAAAAATTTGTAGCAACACTATAGATTTTTATAACACTCTATAACTACAGCATGTTTTATGTAAGTCTATAGTAACCACAAATAAAAACCTATAGTAGATACACAATAGAAAGAAACAAGCAAAAAAAAATTCAAAACTTATTACTTGAAAAAAAATCACAAAGGAAAATATCAAGAAAGAACCTGAAAGTGATAAAACTACAAATCAGAACATAATTATAATAGTAAGGACCTTTATCATTAACTGTAAATGGATTACATTCCCCAATAAAAAGATAATAGCTAAATCAATTTTTTAAAAAATCATAATCAAACACTGAGGCTATGGAGCGCTCACAAAAAGGGACTTATCATGACTGCCCTCTGAAAGACTCAACAAGGAGCTTAAAGAGTCAGATGCAGATGATTGCACCCAACCAATGGACAGAAGAAGCTGACCCCTGTTGATGAATTAGGGAAGGCTGAAAGAAGCTGAGAAGAAAGGTGATCCTGTAGGAGGACCAGACGTCTTAATTAATCTGGACCCCCTAGATCTCTCAAACACTGGACCACCAAACAGAAAGCATACACTAGCTGATATGAGGTCTCCAACACACATACAGTAGTGGATGCTCACTGTCAGCTATTAGATGAAACACAGGGTTCCCAATGGAGGAACTAGAAAGTACCCAAGGAGCTGAAGGGGTCTTCAACCCTATAGGTGGAAGAACAATATGAACTAACCAGTACCCTCAGAGCTCGTGTCTCTAGCTGCATATGTAGCTAGTCGGCCATCATTGGTAAGAGAGGCCCCTTGGTCATGCAAACTTTATATGCCCCAGTACAGGAGAACACCAGGTCCAAGATGTGGGAGTGGGTGGGTAGGGGAGCAGGGCAGGGGATGGGGGAGGGTATAGGGGACTTTCGGGATAGCATTTGAAATGTAAATGAAGAAAATATCTAATAAAAATTGGAAAAAATTTTAAAAAAAGAGAGAGAGACTGGAGGTCCCAGGGAGTTTAGAGTTTGGGTGGGGTGGGAGGAAGTGTGGAATGTGGAGCAGTCCGAGCGTTGATTGGAGCGGGGGGGGGGGGGGGGGGGGGGGGGGGGGGGGGGATGGAATATGGAGTGTAAAAAATAAATTAAAAATAAAATTAAACTTAAAAAGGAAAGAAAATAGGCTGAAAAGTGAAAGGGTTAAAAAAGATATTTCATGTAAACAACATCCTTAAAGAAAGCATAGGTATTTTACCAGATTAAACAGATTTTAAGTCAAAAACTTCCACAAAAAGTCATGAAATAATAATTTAAAAAGTCAATTCATCAAGAAAATATCATGATCATAAATATATCACAAACTCAGAGTAACTAACAAAACAGGACAAATGTTAACACTGTTGAAGAAAAATTACAGAGAACTAATACTAGTGACTTCAATATTCCACATTTTAAAAAATGATTACATTTACTTATTTGCTGGAGACATGCATGCATGCCACAGCAATTCTCTCCTTCCACCATGAGGGTACGAGGGTGCTTTACCTACTGAGTCATCCTACCAGCCCAATACCCTACTTTAAGGAAAGGCTAGATCATCTGGGCATACAATCATTAAGGAAAAAATACTATAGCTCAAATGATCCTATCAAACATATTTAGAATATTATACTCAACAGCAAAGTACACACTATTTTTAATCACAAATGGAACATTTTCTAGGATAGATTATGTGCTAAACCACAAAACAAGTATTAATAAATTCAAGGTTTTAAGTAGTAATAATTTCTTTCTGACCATAGATGTTATGAAACTATTATAAAAATCAATAATGAGAAAATTTTTAAATTCAGAAATATGTGAAAACTGAGCAACAACATATTCCCCCAATAACATAGAGGTTAAAGAAATTAAAGGAGAGCTGGGCAGTGGTGGTATGTGCCTTTAATCCCAGCACTCGGGAGGCAGAGGCAGGTGGATTTCTGAGTTCAAGGCCAGCCTGGTCTACAGAGTGAGTTCAGGACAGCCAGGGCTATACAGAGAAACCCTGTCTCAAAACACCCCACCCCACCCCACCCCCAAAAAAAAGAAAGAAAAAAAGAAAATAAATCAAAGGAGAAATAATAAAATACCATGGGATAAACCAAAATGAAAATATAAATAGCAAAGCATATGTATAAGAAGACAGTCCAAGAATGGAGTCATGTGAGAATTCTGAGTGTTTGTTAGAAACTGCAGGAAGAATAGCTAAGATCAAAAACTCAGGTGACAGCAGATGCTGGCAAGGATATGGAGAAAGAGGAACACTTCTCCATTGCTGGTGGGATTGCAAGCTGGTACAACCACTCTGGAAATCAGTTTGGCGGTTCCTCAGAAAATTGGACATAGTACTACCTGAGGACCTAGCTATACCATTCCTGGGCATATACCCAGAAGATGCTTTAACACGTAATAATGACACATGCTCCACTATGTTCATAGCAGCCGTATTTATAATAGCCAGAAGCTGGAAAGAACCAAAATGTCCCTCAACAGAGGAATGGATACAGAATATGTGGTACACTTACACAATTGAGTACTACTCAGCCATTAAAAACAATGAATTTATGAAATTGCTAGGCAAATGGATGGATCTGGAGGATATCATCCTGAGTGAGGTAACCCAATCACAAAAGAACACATATGATAAGTGGGTATTAGCCCAGAAACTTAGAATACCCAAGATACAATTTGCAAAACTCATGAAACTCAAGAAGAAGGAAGACCAAAGTGTGGATACATCCTTCCTTCTTAGAAGGGGGAACAAAATGCCCACAAAAGGAGTTACAGAGGCAAAGTTCGGAGCTGAAACTGAAGGAAGAATCGTCCAGAGACTGCCCCACCCGGGGATCCATCCCATAAACAACCACCAAATCCAGACACTATTGTATATACCAACAAAATTTTGCTGACAGGACTCTGATATATCTGTCTCTTGTGAGGCTATGCCAGTGCCTGGCAAACACAGAAGTGGATGCTCACAGTCATCTATTGGATGAAACACAGGGTCCCCAATGAAGGAGCTAGAGAAAATACCCAAGGAGCTGAAGGGGTCTGCAACCCTATAGGAGGAACAACAATATGAAATAACCAGTAACCCCAGAGCTCATGTTTCTAGCTGACTATGTAGCAGAAGATGGCCAAGTCAGCCATCAGTGGGAGGAGAGGCCCTTGGTCTTGCGAAGATTCTAGACCCCAGTATAGAGGAATGCCAGGGCCAGGAAGTGGGAGTGGGTGGGTTGGGGAGCAGGGGGAGGGGGGAGGCTATAGAGATTTTTGGAGAGGAAACTACGAAAGGGGATAGCATTTGAAATGTAAATGAAGAAAACATCTAATAAAAAATAAATCTTAAAAAAAAAAAAAAGAAACTGCAGGAAGACAATTATCTTGTGACTCAGTTTCTTCAAAAACACTAAATCATTCTTAGAACATGCTTTTGTGGATCTTGCAGGTGTAGGAGATAGGAGTGAATTTACTTCAGATTACTCATTACATTGGCTATTGTTATTTGTTTATATGCCTCTATGGGAAAACATGGTTTTGCCTTGTGCGACTTGCCCACCACATGCAGCTTGCCCTGTAGTTGCACTTTACTCATATGTGCATGTGAACTCATGTGACTCCTCTTAACCCAGAGTATAACTGTCTGATGCTCTGAATAAAGTTGACTACTGTATAAGACTTTAGTTCCCCTCACTGTCAGATCCATTCTCCCAAGTCCCACCATCTCTACACATAAGAACATGTGTTTAAAAAGCATTTCTAAAAGGAAATTTTAAAACAATGAGTGGAAATTTTCAAAAGGAGAGGGAGAGGGGCAGGAAGAGGGAGAGGGAGAAGATGAAGATGAAGAAACAACATCAAAAAGAAAACTAAAAATCAAAACAGAATTTTTAACAAGTCTAGAAAACAGGTACGATCAATTAATTTAAAAAATTAGTGTTTCAAAAAGAAAGAGAAAAATGTCTGATTAGACTAAGAAACATGGCAGGAAACTGGAAACAGAAACTGAAGCAGAAGCCATGGAAGAACATTGCTTACTGGCTTCCCATGGCTTGCTCAGCTTTTTTTTCTTATACCACCTAGGACCACCTGCTGAGGGGTAGCACCACCTCCCAGTGGACTGGGCCCTCTCTTATCAACCATTAATCAAAAAAATACCTCCTCATGTGGGTCCCCTAATAAATGAATTGTCTCTGACTGTTACCTGCCTTTGGTTCCCTTTCCTCTAGCTGGGCTGCCTTGTCTGGCCTCGGTGGGAGAGGATGCCCCTAGTCCTGCTGCTACTTGATGTAACAGGGCAGGTTGGTACACATGGGAAGTATGGGAGGAGGAGGGTTGTGAGAGTGGGACTGGAAGGAGAAGGGAGGGGGCTGCAATCTGGATGTAAAGTGAATAATGTTAGACAGATAGATAGACAGACAGATAGATAAAAAGTACTCCCACAGACTTGCCATTAGGCAATCCGATGAAGGTATTTTCTTAATTGAGTTTCCTCTAGCCCAGTGGTTCTCAACTCTCCTAATGCTGCAACCCTTTAATACAGTTTCTCATATTGTGGTGACTCCTCACCATAAAATCACTTTCACTGCTACTTCATAATTGTAATTTTGCCATTATGAATCTTAATGTAAGTATTTTTGGAGGCAGAGGTTTGCCAAAGGTGAAGAATCACCGCTTTAGCCAGATATGTCTAGGTTTGTGTCAAATTGACCAAAAAAAAAAAAATCAAACAAACAAAAAAAACAATCAGGAGAGAATCTATATATAAATTCTCAAGATTATACCAAAACCTATATAGATTAATTGAGAAAAGTTTCAGGGGCTAAAGCAATGGCTCATCAAGTAAGAGCAATAAACTGTTGTTCTAGAGGTAGAAAAACATTACAATAGCTCTCACAGTAAATACAGAAGACCACTGGGCAATACTATGAATAGCCTAGAATATCTATAGGAGTGAATAAATTAACAGACACTTAAAACCTGCCAGAACAGAATCATAAAAACACAGAAAATCTGAACAGATAAATACTGAGTGATAAGACTGAATTAAAAGCCTCAAAACAAAGAAAAGCCCAGGACCAGATGGTTTTACTGCTGAATTTTACCAAAATTTAAAGATGACTGCTATGAATTATCAAACTATTCTAAAAATCTGGAAGAGAGCCATTCCAACCTCAGTCTATATTATTAATATTACACTGATGCCAAAACCAAACATATGCAGAGGAAGGGAAATGTGGAGGAGACTACAAACCACTATACTTGATTAATATAGATGCAAGAACTCTAAAAACTACTGAACCCAAACAACCCATCAAGAAAATTATACTCTAGCATCAAATGGTATTTATCTCAAAGACTCTACGAGAAAAAGAAGTCATTTACACCACTATTTGGAACATAAATCAGCACAGCCTTTATGGAAAAGAGCACAGAGATTCCTTAAAATAGTTTTCAAAAATACTATATGACTCAACAACCACCACAACCAGTAAATATCTAAAAGAAATAAAATAATAATGTCACAGTTATAGCTGCATTACATACTCTTTTCAGCATTAATCACAATCCAAGATAATCAACCAACGTGCCTGTCAATGAATGATACATAAGGAAAATGTGATAATTGTGAGAGGGTATGGTATAGTAATCAACCTTTAAAAAAGAAAATCTTGTCATTTTCAACAACACAGGTGAACCTGGAGGATATTATGCTAAGAAAAAAAGCCAAGAACATAAAATAATTATTTTGTGATTTTATTTGTGAAATATAAAATAACTGATCTCATAGAAGCAGAGAGAAGAATCGTAATAGCCAGGAACTAGAAGACTGGAGTGAGAAGTAGGAAGATACAGATTAAATGACACAAAATTCAAGAGGTTTATTGTACACAATAGACACTATAGTTAATAGTAATACTTGAAAACTTCTAAAGAGTTTAGTTCTTAAATATTCTGTGATGGTTAGCTTTAATTGTCAACCAGAATTGTCAATCTAGAATGATAAGGAAGACAGTTTTGGTGAGGGATTGCCCACATTGTGTTGGACTGTAGTAAACGCATCTGTGCAGAATTGTCTGAATTATGTGATGTGGGATGACCCAACCCACTGTAGGTAGGTAGCACATTTCTCTTGGCACTTGTTACCAATTCAAATATCAATCAACAGAATAATAATCAAATTGTAGTATATTCATGCAACAGAATACAATTCACCAACAGAAAGGAATGAACTACTTATACACATAACTTTGGAATACAAGATATTACACCCACAGAAAGAAATGACAAACAAGAAAATAGTCAATGACTCCATTCATATAAAGCTACATATTAGGTAGGCAAAAGTAAACCTAGCTTTAAAAAAAAAAAGGTGACTATTATAAATAAGACTGCTATAAACATAGTGGAGAATGTGTCCCTGTTATATGTTGGAGCATCTTTTGGGTATTTGCCCAGAGCATGTGTCCTTGTTACATGTTGGAGAATCATTTGGGTATATATGCTCAGGTAGAACTTTTTCCAATTTTCTGAAGAACCACCAGATTGATTTCCAAAGTGGTTTTACCAGCTTTCAGTCCCATCAACAATGGAGGAGTGTTCCTCTTTCTCCACATACTTACCAGCATCTGGTGTCACCTGCATTTTTGATCTTAGCCATTCTGACTAGTGTGAGGTCATTTTGATTTTCATTTCCCTGATGACTAAGAATGTTGAACATTTCTTTAAGGGCTTCTCAGCCATTCAAGATTCCTCAGTCGAGAATTCTTTGTTTATCTCTGTACTCCATTTTTAATAGGATTATTTGGTTCTCTGGAGTCTAACTTCTTGAGTTCTTTGTATATTTTGGATATTAACCCTCTACCAGAGGTAGGGTTGGTAAAGATCGATTCTGTAGCAGGATTTCTCCTATCTAATACTTTATAAATTACAAAATGGTAATAGTTGTGCTCGATTTATATTTTTGAGAGAAAAGGTTTTTTTTTATATTTACTTAAACATAAAGAGTGATATGTGGTAGGATTTTTCCTATCCAATTACATTAAAATAGTAGTACAGCAGGAGGCCTGTGATTGGACAGGGAAAAGGGAAGAGGAGCAAAGAGTTGCAGAGACAGAAAGCGACTCAAAGGAGAGAGGAGAAGCCAAAATGGAGGCAAACAGATAGGAAGAAGATTCTGATCCTGTGGTTTTAAATAGCCACAGATAGCTATGATTGCATAAAGGCTAGAATAATTGGGATAATTTGTCTAATCTAGATGGGCAGCTTTTATCATTATCAGTTAGTTCTAAAATTATTGTACTGGCATCTTGTGAATTGAAAATTTATTGATATATAAATCTGACTTGTTAATCATAAGCTTCTAGAGTTCTGTTTCTACAGGGTTGCTAGGTATTGTGGCAGTTGACTGGATGGTCGTTGCATGGAGCTGTTGTGGCAGTGAAGGAAGCTCCAGCCCCTCTGGAGAGTTGGTGGTCAGAGAGTACATGGATGGAGCGCAGGAACATGGCAGTTCTTTTTTTAATATTTCCCGCAACACTATTCCAGTAGATAGACATGGGCCCCAGTTGAAGGATGGTGCCACCCACACAGCTCAAAATTTTTAACCCAGAAATGTTCTTGTCCAAAGAAAAGACAGGGACAAAAAATGGAACAGAGACTAAAGGAAAGACCATGCAGAGACAGCCCCACCTAGAGATCCATCCCATCTGCAGACACCAAACTTTCACACTACTGCTGATACCAAGAAGTGTTTGCTGACAGGAACCTGGTATGGCTGTTCCCTGAGTGGTTCTACCAGCACCTCACCAAACAGATGAATAAATTCACAGCCAACCATCAGACTGGGCTCAGGAACCCCAATGGAAGAGCAAGGGGAAGGACCAAAGGAGATGAAGAGGACAAGAACAATGTCAACTAATTGGACCACCCAGCGCTCTTAAAGACTAAACCATCAACCAAAAAGTATACATGGAGGGATCCATGACTCCAGATACATATGTAGCAGAGGAGGGCCTTATCTGACATCAATGAAAGGGGAGGCCCTTGGTCCTGTGGAAGTTTGATGCCCCAGCATAGGGAGATGCTAGACTGGTGAGGCAGAAGTGGGTGAGTGGGTGGAGAAGCACCCTCATAAAGGCAAAGAGGAGGGGGGAGAGGGCAGGTGGGATGGGGGGATTGTGGAGGGGTAACTGAGAAGGTAAGTATCCTTTGAAATGTAAACAAATAAATTATAATAAATATTAAATAAATAAAAAGATGAACTTCTTGGAGGGATTGAGATGAGACACAAACCTTCTGAAGGATAGATATATTCAACAAATGGGCTGGGAGATAGCTTAATGGTTAGGAGCACTCTTTACTCTTCCAGAGGACCCAGGTTCAATTGTCAGCATCCACATACAGGCTTAGAACCATTTATAACTCCAGTTCCAAGGGAACCAGTGCCCTCCTCTGGTTTCTGTAGGCACTGAATGAATGTACATGGTGTACAGACATAAATTCAGGCAAAACACCCATACATATAAAACAAAAATTACAGAAAAAAACAAATGTTTTACAAATGGAGTAGTTGCTCACAGTTATTGTAAATTTGTCACTGTTAAAGGAACTATTCACTTAGAGTGGTTACATTTTTCTTAGGTGAATTATACCTGAATGTTTTTAAAGAGCACAATTAGAAAATTTAATAGCTAACCCTATTAAAAAATCTATCAGGAAACTATATATGAAGATACATATATTTTGAAATAAACACATACATCAGGGAAGAGTATATTCTGAGGGACTGACTTCCAATTTAACTATTTACCATTATCATAATTATATAATTTTAGATATGTTATTATTCCTCAGGACTTCTTCCCTTCCACAATATAAAATAACATCTTTACAAAGTTAAATGATAGTGTTCTAGAGTGAGAATTTCCACCAGATGACATATAGGTCCCCTAATAGTTTCTGAACTATTAGAGAAAACCAGGCGCTCTTTCTACCAATTCCCTCATATTTCAAGGCCCTGGGGGTCAATATCAATATCTGAAGACCTCTCCCCTACTGGAGTTCCTTAGAGTAGGCACTCAAAAGACTCTACGAGAAAGAACACAGCACTGTACAGCTCACTGGTTAAGCATAAATATCTCTTTTCAGTCATTCCAGAACTAGTCTATGAAGCTGTGAACTCTACAAACCTTCCCAATAAAGATAGCTTTAGTGTACACACACTTTGGAAGCAGACACAAAATCCTAAGACCATGAACTTAACTGTAAGGAAAGAGAGAAGATTGTGGTACCCACTGAAAGACAGAACTGTCAGTCACAGGAAATAGTAAAAAAAATGTGATCTCTAAAGTCAGACTCACATATACCCCAAGGCTGCCGTGTACAAATTAATACAAACTTTAGGAAAGTTATCTAATTGCTTTTAATTTCTAGTTCACAATTAGACAATGAGAGTAAAATATCTACCTCATCAGGTTATTTTCAAAAGCAATGAAATTTTGTGTGAAAAACCTAACACAAAACCACCACTCAAAACCCGGTAGCTGTATAATATACAGATTATAAGGGAATGTTTACCAATAGTTTCCTTATTTTCTGAATAATAACTATCCTACAATTGCAAAAACCAAAGATCTATAATTATTAAATTTAGATACACTTTCAAAAAACAGAGTAAGAATGGCTCAAAAGGAATCATAATCTCTTGAATCCCTACCAGTCTTATCACTGTGCCTTGAATACTAATGTTCAATTTCATACTTAACAGATTTTCATCCCTATCTCCACATTGAAATCAGTCACAATGCTGGGGCAGAAGAATTCTAAGAGGGCAGCCTGGGCTACATAGCAAAACCTTTTCTTAAAAGAAAATCCAAGATAGGTCTTTGCACCAAAAGAAAACTACTGTAATGTGTGCACTAATAAACACAAGTAGATAATATGTGCTTCACAACAGAGCATCTCAAGATTACAAGGATCTCTGGGAAGCAATTCCTTTAATGACATGGATTTAAAAAAAATAATTCAAAGAGAGCAAAAGTGTGAAACACATTTCAAATTAAAATAGTAGCACTATTTAGGTCATGTCCTCATTTTTGCAAAAGAGATATTCAAATTACTAACAAGCACAAGAAAAGATGTTCAAATCACTAGCCATTAGAAAAACAAATCAAAACCACAATGACATATCACTTCACATCACCCAAGTAGTTACAGTCAAAAAAACAGGACTAGAGTGTCAAAGGAAACTGAGAAATTGGAACCTTCCCCACACTGCAGTGGGAATGTAAACTGGTACAGCTAACCTACCAAAGCATGCATTTAGCAGTTCCTCAGTGAATTAAGCATACAATTACCAAACAACCCAACAATTCCACTCACATGGAATGAAAACACAACACCACACAAAACTTATACAGAATGTCCACAACAGCAATGTCCTAAAAACTAAAAATATGAACATACAGATGACCAAGAATTATCCAACATGTAAATAAAATGTGGTATACCTACACAATGGAATGCTAGTTCTCATAAAAAGGAGTGAAGTGCTAGTACATGCTGTGATATAAACAATTCTTTAAAATGTGCCAAATAGAAGCAGTAAGATACAATGAATTATATATTAGATAATTTTATTACTGTGCTATGTCCCAAATGGCAAACCCACAAGTTAGTACTTGGCTGGGTTAGAGGTCAGGGAGGACTGGGGCAAAACAGTGTCTTCTGGCCATGACAGGAGCACCGCACGCATGGACTGCTTACAGCAGTTGTGGTTGCCTGCAGCTGACCTGAACAACATAAAGCCAGTCAACATTCTAGCACAGAATGGAAAGTGTCATGAGCTCCCACTCCTGAGGAGCTATGATCACTAAATGACATCTAGGGAAGGGAAAGTCAGTTTTCTTTAGTAGTGGAGCTCAACCTCCCCTCCAGTGGATGGTCCCACACCCAGGAGTTATAGGCAGCACAAATTGGAGTCAGTGAGCCATTAAAAATAAATAAAATGTTAGAAAAAGAACATAAAATTGGGGGTAGTAAAGGGATGAGTGGGTACTTTTTTAAAAAGTATTAATATTTTCCTGAGTTTGGTACTTAATCTTGTTATAGATATATTCTAAAGCTATCAATTTTTCACAATTTTGATTAGTACAAACTTAAGTGTATTAGAGCAAAAATGAGCATCTCTAAGAGTAATGCTGAAACTTTCCTTACTGTTTTAAGAGTTTTTCAATTGCTTCCGTATATACCACCATAAATACATCAACCAAAAAGTATTTTTCCTGTCAATATGGCATGACCCACTAAAAATAGCAATACAATCTCTTGTTTGCTACACCGTATTTAAAAGCAGGCCAATATACCAAAATCTTTACAAATAAAATGTACAGGTAAGTAGCTTTTATGGGAAAATATCAATCATGTAATTGTTCAAATAGACTGATATATAGCAGTTCATTCTCCACTTCTGCATGCCTCCAAAATATATAATGAACCTACTATTTAAATTAAGGTCACTCTGCGCTACAAAGACCTGATTCAAAGTAACAGAAACATGAGCTGGGAAGATATCTCAACCAGTAAAGTGCTTGTCACACAAGCATGAGTATCTGATTTCAACTATCAGTATTAAAAGACAAAACAAACAAACAATAAACAACAAGTGTGTTTGCCTATAATTGTAATCCCAGGAGCAGGGAAGCAGATACAGAGGACTGCTGAGACTTGCTTCTCAGCCAATCTGCCTAACCAGGTAAGCAAGGCCCAGATCCCAGTAAAAACCCAGTCTCAAAAACAAAGTGGCCAGCTCCTGGGGAATGGCAGCTGAGGCCCACCTATCTCCTCCTATACCAGTACATACAAATAAAAAGGAGCTACTTTGCAACATTAATAAAACCCTTAATATGTAAGAGATGGAATTTTTTTAAGGGCAGCTCCAGCATTGAACCACAAATCTTTTCTGTCTAAATTTGTCAGAGTTTCCTTTCTATTGCTGTAATAAGACAGCAAATTCTGAGGGGGAGTGTATTTCAGCTTAAAGCTTATAGTCTCTCATGAAGGAAAATCAGGGTAGGACTCAACCTAGACACAGGAACTGAAGCAGAGGTCACAAACACTACTTACTGGCATGTTCCTGGCTGGCTCACATGCTTTTTAGTATTACCTTGGACTACCTACCCAAAGGTGACAACACCCACAGTGGGCTGGACCATCTCACATCAATCATCAACTAAGAAAATGCCCCAAAGACTACTCTATTTTTCTCAATTTAGGTTCCCTCTTCCTAGATGATTAGTCAAGCTTATAATAAAGCAAAACAAAACAAAAAATAAAGCAAAACTAACTAACTAGCACCATATTAGGACTTAGCCAAAAATACTTGTTTAAAAAAAAACACCCCCCAAAAACTAAAAAATATGAAAAGAATTATATTGATTTAATTTTTATTGAACAAGCCATTTTTTGATCTTTTTAATTTTTAAATTTTTTTTATTTTATTCTTTGTGCATGGATGTTTGCCTACAAGTATGTCTATGCATGACTTGCATGTCTAGAGAAGACTAGAGCCTCATAAGACCAGAATAGGTGCTAGATTCCTACAGAACTGGTAAAGATCCATTAGACTGGTAATGAACCATTCATCATATGGTTGCTGGGAATTGAACCTGGGTCCTCTGGAAAAGGAAATTGTGCTCTCGAACCTCTTGGCCATTTCTCCAGCTCCAGCCACTTGTAATTTTTATGTCTACAGTTTCAGAAATGATAATTCCACAATACTTATATTGTACCATTAGAGAAGTCTGTTATATTACCTAGCATATAACAGCAGTGTGTAGGAATATGTATATGTGCATGGGTATGCATATGTGTGGATGACAACAGTTAATGTGAGATGTTTATTCACTCACTCATTTTTATTTTCAATCATTTATTGTTTGCATGTGTTGAAAGGGACAACAAGTGTATGCATGCATGTGCAAATGTGAAGGCCAGAGGTCGACATCGGGTATCTTCCTCAATCTTGTTTGATTTGGTTTGGTTTTTTTAAGACAAGGTGACTCTGAAGCTCCCTGTTTCACCTCAACTGGCTAGTTACCAAGCTCTCTGGGATCTGTCTCTGCCACAACCACCATCACTCCAGTACTGGGGCTACAGATGTATACTGCTACATCTGGCTTTTAAATGACTTGTGGGACTCAAACCCCAGTCAAGCACTTTACCCAATGAGCCATCTCTCCAGTCCCTCTACCTTTGGGTAGGGAAATGTGGGTAAAGGGTCTCTCAGTGAATTAAGCTAGCCTTGCTGACCAGAGAGCCCCCAGAGATCCTTCTACCTCTGCCTTCCAGCACTGGGGTTAGATGTGCTCCCATGTGCCTGACTTTTACACGAGTGCTGAGGAGCTGAACTCAGGAACTTATGCTTACACTGCATTCTACCTACTAAGAAATCCCCCTAACCCTGACACCATCCATTTCTAGTGATTCAAGAATATTTACACGTAATTCACAAATGAATTCTGCTTTTCTTTTTAAAGTGCTTTGGTTTGAGGGAGAGGGGGAGCATGAAGATGAAAAGAAAGCATCTGAATTCCATCCCCTTATCTTTAAATCATTCCTACATAGCACTCATGAAGGCATTAATGAAGGTTCACTATCAAGTCAATCCTCACCGATTCTTAAGATCTATGGAGCACAATGGAAAAGAAAAAAATGTATATAAAACAATAACACCTTGGGAACCTAGCCACCGAAATTATTTATAAACCATTTATATAGCAACCCTGGTTTTGACATAACACATCAGGTATTTGATCACAATGCTATGTGCTCAATGTTTATGTTCCCTCAAAATTCATGCTGAAACCCTAGCTTTCCAAAGTGATAGTATTAGGTGAATACTTTGGGAGGTAATTAAGGTCTCCATAAATGGGATTGATGCCCTTTTAAAAGAGGTTAAAGGATAAGCCCCATCCTTCCTCATGTGTGGGTACAGAAAGTATCATCTATAATCAGGAAGCAGGTTATCACCAAACACAGAATCAGCTACCACCTTCATCTTAGACTTCCCCAGCAGAACTGTGAGAAACCAATCACTATTTTTTATACATTTTCCAGTCTAAGATAATTGTGTTATAGTGGCCTAAACAGACTAACAAGAGAGAATTTTACAAATGCAGCTCAAGGGAATGAAGAAAGAGGAAGGATGGGGTATTTGCTGAAGGCTTATGATGAACTAGAAGCAGTTCTTTGTAGAAACATTATTTCTGCTAGTTTTATGACATGGATTGTATCCAAATGAGGGAAACCAAAGGACAAAAGCCACATCACACTTTCTCCCACCAACATAATTTCCCACATAACATTTTTAAATGGCTCTTGTATTAATGATATTTGGATGTCAATGGACATTCTCAAGTCATTTTGGTGTGTTTGTTGTAAGTCAATCTGCAAGCATTTTGCAGAAAGTCATGCTTAACAGGAAAAAAAATACCAATACAAAGCACCAACATAGGACAGGGTGGGTTAGATCTGTGCTTATTTATCTATCTTAAATCAGAAATCTACCGCATCACAGCAAGTGATCAGGCTAAGCAATGATCTCTTTGAGCCCCAAGTTTCCTATTTATAAACGTCCACAGCTTCTATCTCACTCTCCTCCTTTTTGATGTTGATAAAATAAATCTGTAAATTGTAGTAGGGTATTATTTTCTGTTCAGGAAGATGATTGTAGTGAATTGGTATTCCACAAACAATAACGTGACACACGTGAGAAATACAATCCATCAGCAGCAGGAGGCAGCCCATGGGCTAGTGAGACCTCCTCAGAGGGAACCTCTCCTCCTCAGAGGGAGCCTTTGGGACAGCAGCAGGTGCTGCTTGGGGAGCAATTTTCTGGTTGCTTTCTAACAAGCCCCAAACTCTCTGGAGTCAGCTACCGACTCTAACCTGCTTCCTTGTGCAGGACTGCAAACCTGAGCAGAGGGGACGTGCTAATAAAGTACAGAGGCAAGGACATTGAGGTGGCAGGCTCTCAGGTGAGAGAGGCCTTCGGTTTGCACCTGAGGCCTCAAATAAACATTTGTAAAATGGGGAGAAAAAAAAATTATTTTTTTTACCTCCTTGCTTCCCTGAGAAAGCTAAAGCCTGAATCAGGATTCATAGGAAGTGTGGTAAAGCCCTTGAGGGAAAGATGCTGAAAGTGATTAACTGCCAAATGCAGGCAAGCGGCAGCTTCTGAGGACCCTGCACCCCGCAGTAGGGACATTCCAGAAGGCTCGGCTATCCCCTAGAGACAGCCTTCTGCCCCGACCCCGACCCCGACCCCGACCCGGCCTGAGCTCCCAGTCCCACGACCCTCACTGCCCCGGGACCAGCTCGACCCTCCCACCCCGGCCCGGCCTCCTCAGTCGACCTCGCGGCTCCCCTCCCCCAGGTCACACGCCCAGGTGAGGGAGGAGGTGGAAGGGTTTCCGCCGCCATCTTGTCCCCTCAGCCCCACAACACAGGTTGCCCGCGCCCCTCCTGGGCCCGTCCGGGTCGAGGCTACGCGCGCCCCTCGCGGACACTTACCCGGGCGGCTTAGCGTACTTTGGGGCGGCTCCCAGCGTCCCGGCGGGAAAGGGGCGGGGTGGGGCGGGGCGGCCGCGGAGGACCGGGCGGGGCGGATGGCCGGCGCACCACGTGATGCCAGCAGAAGCCAAGCCACGCCCTCTAGGCCGTCCTGGGCCATTCGCGCAGGCGCAGCTTGGCTCATTTCGGACGCTCAAGTAGAAAGTAAAGGTAAGAGTTTCCTCTGGGCCGAAGAACGTCTATTTCTTCAGTGCTGTTTTCTTTCCTGGATTGACGGTCTACCTCAGCTTTATCCACACCGGTCCCTTTCTCGGATTCAGCTTTCTTCCGACCTATCTTATCACCACAGCCCACCGATTAAAGACCTAGCGGATCCGCTCAAGAAATGAGTGTGATAATCTTTCACCCGGGACTTAGCCAAGCGGAGCTTAGTCTACACCTAAAGGCTTGTTTCAAACGTCGGTGCCAGGCTTGGAAGGATCCAACTACAAAAACCTAACAGATAGACTTAAGTTATTTCAAAGATGGCAATAAGCGCAAGATGATTATGTGTAGATATTTAAATCACAGTTCTGAACTAAATGGAAAAGAAACTATGCCCATCACATTACAATATCAAGGGAGTATTTTCTGCTGCTTTTCGTCCGATGACTCTGGGATTCTAACTTGGCTCACCCTTCTTTCAACAGGTGGGAAGCTAACAGGTCTCTGAAGTCGGCCTCACTCTTAAGAGGGTAAGAACTATGGAAGCAGGTGCACGCTGTATTAGAGGCTCCTTCTAGGTCCGCCCGCCTCTTGGTTTCTTAGAAAACCCATTCGTTCAGTTGTTTAACAAACAGTTGTGAAGGACCTGCCACATTAGCTCTACTAGCTTGCTTAGAGTCAATAAATGAACAAAATAGGTCCTCCCCCGAAAAAAATTCTGGAGGGAGGAAATGTTTGTTCTTGAGCTCGGAGGAAACACAAATAATAAAAATTATAAGTTATGTGATAAGCACGATTGGTAAGAAAGTAAGTGGAGATAGGAAGAATTAGTGCAGCATAAATGGTGGTCAGGGTCTTGTTTCTCTGGTTCACTATCTTCTCCTATTCTCATGAGCATTTAAACAACTTCAATCACTTTCCACTTCGAATCTCCCAACCACCAGCCCTCACTTCAACATGTTTTCATTCCCCCTCATAGCCCGCCCTTTGCTCTTTGCAATTTACAAGATATCTCCACTACTTCGGTTCCTCTTTAGGTCTGGACTTACTGCAGTTTGGTTTCTGCCGATTCTTTTCTAAAGTCACTAAGGATTTCTTTACTGCAAATCCCCACAACCTGCAGAAGTTTGAAATTTTAATGTTCCCCAAAGGCCCAAATATTGAAGGCTTTGTCTCTGGCAATATTACCAGAAACCAAGGCCATGGAATACAGTGTGTCGATCCCAACAAACCAGTCAACAACTCTCCCCAAAACCAAATAGAGCCGGGCAGTGGTGGCGCACGCCTTTAATCCCAACACTTGGGAGGCAGAGGCAGGTGGATTTCTGAGTTTGAGGCCAGCCTGGTCTGCAAAGTGAGTTCCAGGACAGCCAAGGCTACACAGAGAAACCCTGTCTCAAAAAAAAAAAAAAAAAAAGAGAGAGAGAAAAAAAGAAAGAAAAAAAAACCAAATAGAAAAGATAATGATTTGTTGTTTTTAACAAAATCTCAAACATTAGATTTTACCAATAAAGACTCATGAACCAGATTCTGGGGTGAAAGCCTGCTAGCTAAGAGAGGCAGAGAAAGCACCCATCTAACTGCTGTAAGGCTGACATCCCAAAAGGCAATTCTTCTCCATGCTGTCTCATGTTACGGACATCCCAGTGCAGAGCTTGGCAGGTCCAAAAACCTACAAGCGCTCATGAGACACAAGAGTTTCAAAAGGAACTCATTCTCCTGGGTAGACATTCTCACAACAGTTTATTCCTGCATTAGTCTGGTGTATGGATGGATCTATGCATTCATTTAGTAGGATTTTTTATTATAAGCATAGAATGAATCCTGACATAAGCTAAGCCTTCCAGCGTTCCAATGGTCCTAGAGAATTCTTCATTTTCTGTGGGAATTCAGAAGACTATCTAGAGACAGGGAAACTACTTAGCATTACATAGGAAGAAGCCAAAGCAGCTCAGAATCGGTCTGCAGAATGTTTGCTAGGGACAATAGTTTTAGGGAATAGATAGATTTCCCGCTGAGAAAGGAATCCTCATTACAGCCAGGTAGAAACAGACTACTTTGCAGATTAAAAGCAAGCTGGTAAACTCCTCTTCTTTAGAATCTACCTGGGCCTAGGAGTTGAGAAGGCCCGCTAGTGCGGAACCCCCTGATGCTAGTTCTCACAGGCTCAAAGGAAAGGCACAAATTGTGACTAGGGTGTGAAATCTTTATTCGTTAGTAGCTGATCCTAAGCAGAGCTGTCTTACTATTTACTGTGAATATTGCCTGGTTCCTGTAAGACCTTTTGAAGTCATTCCTTTGTTTTGTTTCAGGCAACTTCAATGTACTTGCCTACTATGACATCCTACCCCTTTGTTTTCTGTATCATATAAGACTGGTGTTCACTTTGTGATATTACACTCAGATTCTACACACCCTCTCGTGTGGCCTCTGTTTGTCATTCACCAAACTCCTTGCCCACTTGCTTCAGAGAACTCGACCCACGCAGATGAGGGACTTGAGAGGATCTGCAGCAGTCTCATATGTCCCTCAACATGATGTCCCTCCCTCCCACTTCCTGTGCATCTCTCTATCTGTCCTCCTGACTTCCTCTTGCTCTCTATAGTTTTTCCTGTATTCACTTCCTGTCAGCTGGTTGCTTGCTCCATCTCCTGACCTAAGGTTGACTTCATTTAATCCTGTTTACAACAAACAGAAAACTCTTGGGTTAAAGGTGTGTGCTAGGACTGAGCCACACCACACCTAGAAACAGCTTTCTTCCAGTACAACCTTGGGGTTCACAGTGTGATCAAATATCCAGCAACAATGATTATATCAGTGCCTTATTCAGCCATCATCAGGGGGGCTTCCTTATGAAGCAGATGAGGTCAAATATAGACACCATCAGCCAAACAGTATACACACAGAGAGAGACAGAGACACAGACAGAGAGAGAGAGAGAGAGAGAGAGAGCTTGAAACACAGCTCTAAACAAGATGTCTCTTCATCAAACCACTACACTCAGAGCTCAGGAAACCCAAGGAAGAGGAAACAGGACTGGGGGAAATAGAGAAAATGGAGGACACCAAGAGAACACGACCCTCTAAAACAACTGAGCAAAGCTCATATGAATTCACAGAGACTGAAGCAGCAAGCACAAGGCCTACACAAGTCTATACTAGATCCTCTGCATATATACTATAGCTTCAGTTTAGTTCTTTTATGGGACTCCTGAAAGCATGAAGAAGTGGGTCTCAGATTCTTTTCCCTTCTCTTGAGGGCACTTTTATTTTTCTCTTGCCTTGGATTGTCCAGCTTCAATATGATGTTTTTTGTTTTCTTACTATATTTTCTTTTGTTATATTTTGTTATTATCTCTTACAAGCCTCTTCTCTAATGAGAGGCAGAAAGGGAGTGGATCTGGACGGAAGACAGGTAGGGAGGAACTGGCAGGAGCATAAGGAAGGAAAATGTATTCAGATTATATTGTATGAGAAAAGAATCTATGTTTAATAAAAAGGGAAGAAAAAAGAAAAGATTATTAAAAGCACAGAGAGAGATTCAGTGAATAAAGGTATCTCAAGAACTCAGGCACAGCATCAGCCCTGTCTTCTAAGACACTGACACAAGGCCTGATTGATCAGTACTGACCAAAAGCAACTGGGGAGGAACGGGTTCATTCTGCTTACATTTTCAGGCAACAGTCTATCATAGTGGAAATTTAAGGGAGGAATTCAAGCAGAAGCCATAAACACAGCTTACGGGCTTGTTCCACGTGGCTTGCTCAGTCCACTTTTTTTTTTTTTTTTACAGAACTTAAGACCATCACTCCAGCGGTGGCACTGCCCACCATAGGCTAGGCCCTTTCCCATCAATCACTAATTATAGACATGCCCACACATGCTTGCCAGCCTAAAGCCCTTATAGAAGCAGTTTCCCAGCTAAAGTTCCCTCCTCTGAGATGACTCTAACTTCTGTCAAGCTGACATAAATTAGTCAACACAGGTAGGGGTTTGTTCATAAGAAACTCATTGTCTGAGCACTGGTTTTGATGCTTGTCACAAGATGCTTATGCATCAGATCTGCTGTCCTGGAGTCTGAGGTGATTTCAGGAGAAAATTACCCACAGCAAAGGGCATAGTTGCAAAATAGAAGTAGAGATGCCAACCTTTTAATCTATTTAAGCAAGAAGAGCAGCTGCTGCAAGCAGCATCCTCTTGCAGCCTCAGAGAACCAGGCTGCTTGAAACCTGATTAGCTTCCACTAGAGTAGTCAGCTTTGTCCAGGCAACTTTAGAGGAGAGGTACAAATCTATGCATGTGCTATCCTGCTAGACCAGCCCTCCAGTGGGGCTCAGGCACTTCTCCAGCTAGTCTTCTTCAGGGAAGTCCCAACCATCTGGTGACTGATGGACTTCAGAATAAGCAAGTCAAAGAGGGTTTGGACTACCTCCAGGAATGGCTGCCCAAGGACTGTAGAGAGCCACGCCAGAGCTGGTTCTGCCGCCATTCCAAGATGGTGCCGACATCCTGTCACCACCCCCAGCCTGGGACAAGCAAACAAGTTCAGTGCACATGCGCTTGTGACAAAGCCACGTAAGTCACCACCCATCCCGGGGCGTAACTTGAGGTAATGGGCAGTCAGCCAATCCTGACGACACACGTCTCACTGAGGTGTATTTAAGTGGGACCCATCTTGGGCTTGCCCTCTTCCTCCGCATGATGTAATAAAGGTATGCTTGCAGAAGGATTCTGGTGTCCACGTCCATTCTTGCCAGCGAGGCGGTAACGTGGGCATTTACAAAGGACCAAATTCAGCGGCTATCTCTCCTTTTCCTCACTCCTTTGCCTCCCCCTCCCCTATTATATCTATTTACTTCATATTTTTGGCAATATACATAAAGGGGCATTCTCTGTTCTTCACTCTTGGATGCACTCTGCTTGAATATCCACTCTCAGTGGATCTCAAACTACAGTGGACTTAAGAGTTGATGTCAGGGACACCTATTAGAAAATATTTTTCAGGCCTCATGTTGAACACTTACAACTGAGTGAATTTGGGATAGTGTGCTAGAATTTTGGAACCTTTTCTCAACTTCTGCTGACTCAGAGAATCAAGGAGCCACACTTGAAAATATTTCTCCTCAAGGCTTTCTCCTGTTATTAATATACAAGTCTTTATAATACTATTCCTGCTTATATTGTTTGGGAAGCGGGCACAGCCGCATGAGCCAAGATGGCACCCTGGCTCTATACCAAGCCCTGTGACCCTCACTTGTTTATCCCAGTCTCAGTCATGCGCAATAAAAGCAGCGTGTGTAACTCACTGGAGAGATGGCATAATGCCTCAAGATACCATTCTATCAGCCTATCCTGCATGCTGCCTTGGGCATATGTGTCTATGATTGGGTGTTGTGAGGTGACATGAGTGAATGGAAGAGGATAAATTGTGGGCAGTCCCAGAGGGATTAATGATTGATGAAGAAGGATGAAGAAGGAGAAAGCTGAGGAAGCTGTGTGAGACCTGCAAATAAAGAGAAGCAGCTGCAGCTGCATGAGACCTGCATTGGCATCGGTGTGTCGTTTATTCCCACTCTCTGCTGGTCAGAGATTGGGGTTGTGACAATATTGCATTAATATTGGCAATTGAGTAGTTATTTTCTCAAAATCTATGGTCACAGTCATGCATGCATATTATGTTTGGTCATGAAGCACTTGCAGATGCAGATCGCTGTCCCATGAAATTACTCCAGCTGTTTTGTTTATGGTTTCACAATACTGAGTATTGTAAATTAAGTAGCAACTTTGATTCAACTATGAGAACATGCAGAAATATTCCAGAGAGAAGTTATGTCCAAGCAGATAGGAGTGATTTCAACTTGAAACAATCAGTACATTGCACTTAAGTCTGTAAATTCCAACTTGCTAATTTTCTCTAACATTTTGCTTCTGTAAGATTGCTGTTACTTCATGGTCATCTTTACCACAGAAAAAGCAATATTATTTACTCATATTGACCAACAAGATTCATAATTATTACCTAATTTTTTTGGTATATTTGTTATACATTTGTTTGTCTTGAGTTGCTATTTACAATTCTAAACAGTCACTTAACATGGTTCCAATGAGATATTTGTAGAAATACAGCTGAAATATTTCTAAATACCTCATACAGAACTATTTCCTGTGTTACAAAACATTCCCTTAAAAATTCCTCATGTTTGTTGGAACTAATTAGAAGCAAGCCATAACCATGAGCATCCTTAGAACACACTGTATATAGGCTGTAGGCTTTGGCTCCATTTTTGATAGTGTGTTATTTCTAGCAGAGGTTCACAGCATGCGCACCCTTGTGCAATGTGCTGGCCCAAACTACTGAACTTAATGGAAGGTTGAAAGGTGAACATTGTAGCCTCAGAACCTCCTTAGCCAAAGTCCTCCTGAGAGATGCTGCAGTGAGGAGAATGGATTGGTGGCTGGGGAAGCTGCTTCTTCAGTCAGTGAAGTCCATATATTCCACAGTCAGTCCAAACCATACAGTACTGCCCTTCCCACCCCTCAAGAGTCCAAACCATAGAGCACAGCCTCTCCCACTCTTTAGGAACTCTTTTTTTTTCCATTTTTTATTAGATATTTTCTTCATTTACATTTAAAATGCTATCTTGAAAGTCCCTATACCCCCCCACCATGCTTCCCTACCTACTCACTCCCACTTCTTGGCCTTGGCGTTCCCGTGTACTGGGGCATATAAAGTTTGCAATACCAAGGGGCCTCTCTTCCTAATGATGGCCAACTAGGCAATCCCCTGCTACATATGCAGCTAGAGACAGGAGCTCTGGGGGGTACTGGTTAGTTCATATTGTTGTTCAACCTATAGGGTTGGAGACCCCTTTAGTTCTTGGTAACTTTCTCTAGCTCCTCCATTGGGAATCTTATGTTCCATCCAATAGCTGAGTGTGAGCATCCACTTTTGTATTTGCCAGGCACTGGCATAGCCTCACATGAGACAGCTATATCAGGGCCCTTTCAGCAAAATCTTGCTGCAGTATCCAATAGTGTCTGCGTTTGGTGGCTGATTATGGGATGGATCCCTGGCTGCAGCAGTAACTGCTTGGTCCATCCTTTTCTCTCAGCTCCACACTTGATCTCTGAAACTCCTTCCATGTGTGTTTTGTTCCTAATTCTAAGAAGGGGCAAAATGTCCACATTTTGGGCTTTGTTCTTCTTGAGTTCATGTGATTCGCAAATTTTATCTTGCGTATTCTACGTTTCTGGGCTAATATCCACTTATCAGTGAATACATGTTATGTGAGTTCTTTTGTGATTGGGTTACCTCACTCAGGATGATGCCCTCCAGATCTATCCATTTGCCTAGTAATTTCATAAATTAATTGTTTTTAATAGCTGAGTAGTACTTCATTGTGTATATGTACCACATTTTCTGTATCCATTCTTCTGTTCAGGGACATCTGGGTTCTTTCCAGCTTCTGGCTATTATGAATAAGGCTGCTATGAACATAGTGGAGCATGTGTTCTTATTACCAGATGGTCTTCTGGATATATTCCCAGGAGAGGTATTGCAGAATTCTCCCGTAGTACTATGTCCACTTTTCTGAGGAACCGCCAGACTGATTTCCAGAGTGGTTGTACAAGCTTGCAATCCCACCAGCAATGGAGGAGTGTTCCTCTTTCTCCACATCCTTGCCAGCATCTGCTGTCACCTGAATTTTTTATCTTAGCCATTCTGACTGGTGTGAGGTGGAATCTCAGGGTTGTTTTGATTTGCATTTCCCTGGTGATTAATGATGTTGAACATTTTTTCAGGTGCTTCTCAGCCCTTCGGTATTCCTCAATTGAGAATTCTTTGTTTAGCACTGTGCCCCATTTTTTAATGGGGCTATTTGATTTTCTGGAGTCCACCTTCTTCAATTCTTTATATATATTGGATATCATTCCCCTATCTGATTTAGGATTGGTAAAGATACTTTCCCAATCTGTTGGTGGCCTTCTTGTCTTATTGACAGTATCTTTTGCCTTACCGAAGCTTTGCAATTTTATGAGGTTCCATTTGTTAATTCTCAATCTTACAGCACAGGCCATTGCTGTTCTATTCAGGAATTTTTCACCAGTGCCCATATCTTCAAGGCTTTTCCCCACTTTCTCATCTATAAGTTTCAGTGTGTCTGGTTTTATGTAGAGTTCTTTGAACCACTTAGACTTGACCTTAGTATAAGGAGATAAAAATGGATCAATTTTCGTTCTTCTACGTGATATCTGCCAGTTGTGCCAGCACCATTTGTTGAAAATGCTGTCTTTTTTCCACTAGATGGTTTTAGCTCCCTTGTCAAAGATCAGGTGACCATAGGAGTGTGGGTTCATTTCTGGGTCTTCAATTCTATTCCATTGATCTACCTGTCTGTCACTATACGAATACCATGCAGTTTTTATGACAATTGCTCTGTAGTACAGCTTGAGGTCAGGCATGGTGATTCCACCAGAGGTTCTTTTATTTTTGAGAATAGATTTTGCTATCCTAGGTTTTTTATTATTCCAGATGAATTTGCAAATTGCCCTTTCTATTTCAGTGAAGAATTGAGTTGGAATTTTGATGGGAATTGCATTAAATCTGTAGATAGCTTTAGGCAAGATAGCCATGTTTACTATATTGATCCTGCCAATCCATGAGCATGGGAGACCCTTCCATATTCTGAGATCTTCTTGGAGTTCTCTCTTCAGAGACTTGAAGTTCTTATCATACAGATATTTCACTTCCTTAGTTAGAGTCACACCCAGATATTTTATATTCATTGTGACTATTGTAAAGGGTGTTGCTTCACTAGTTTCTTTCTCAGCCGATTTATCCTTTGTGTAGACAAAGGCCATTGATTTCCTTGAGTTAATTTTATATCCAGCTACTTTACCAAAACTGTTTATCAGGTTTAGGAATTCTCTGGTGGAATTTTAGGGTCACTTATATATACTATCATATCATCTGCAAATAGTGATATTTTGACTTCTTCCTTTCCAATTTGTATCCCCTTGACCTCCTTTTGGTGTCGAATGCTCTGGCTAGGACTTCAAATACTATATTGAATAGGTAGGGAGAAAGTGGGCAGCCTTGTCTAGTCCCTGACTTTAGTGGGATTGTTTCCAGCTTTTCTCCATTTAGTTTGATGTTAGCTATTGGTTTGCTGTAGATTGCTTTTGTTATGTTTATGTATGGGCCTTGAATTCTTGATCTTTCCAAGACTTTCATCATGAATGGGTGTTGGATTTTGTCAAATGCTTTCTCAGCATCTAAGGAGATGATCATGTGGTTTTTATCTTTAAGTTTGCTTATATAGTGGATTACGTTGATGAATTTCCATATATTAAACCATCCCTGCGTTCCTGGGATGAAGCCTACTTGGTCATGATGGATGATCGCTTAGATTTGTTCTTGGATTCAGTTTGCTAGAATTTTATTGAGTATTTTTGCATTGATATTCATAAGGGAAATTGGTCTGAAGTTCCCTATCTTTGTTGTATCTTTATGTGGTTTAGGTATCAGAGTAATTGTGGCTTCATAGAATGAATTGGGTAGAGTATCTTCAGTTTCTATTTTGTTGAATAGTTTGAGAAGAACTGGAATTAGGTCTTCTTTGAAGGTCTGCTAGAACTCTGCACTAAACCCATCTGGTCCTGGGCTTTTTTTGGTTGGGAGACTATTAATGACTGCTTCTATTTCTTTAGGGGATATAGGAATGTTTAGGTCATTAATCTGATCCTGATTTAACTTTGGTGCTTTGTATCTGTCTAGAAATTTGTCCATTTCATCTAGGTTTTCTAGTTTTGTTGTATATAGCGTTTTGTAGAAGGATCTGATGGTGTTTTGGATTTCTTCAGGATCTGTTGTTATGTCTCCATTTTCATTTCTGATTTTGTTAATTAGGATGTTGTCCCTGTGCCCTCTAGTGAGTCTGGCTAAGGGTTTAATCTATCTTGTCAATTTTCTCAAAGAACAAGCTCCTGGTTTGGTTGATTCTTTGAATAGTTCTTTTTGTTTCCACTTGGTTGATTTTGCCCCTGAGTTTGATTATTTCCTGTCATCTACTCCTCTTGGGTGAATTTGCTTCCTTTAGTTCTAGAGCTTTTAGGTGTGCTATCAGACTGCTAGTGTATGCTCTCTCAAGTTTCTTTTTGGAGGCACTTATAGCTATGAATTTTCCTCTTAGGAATGCTTTCATTGTGTCCCATAAGTTTGGGTATGTTGTGGCTTCATTTTCATTAAACTCTAAAAAGTCTTTAATTTTTTCTTTGTTTCTTTCTTGACCAAGGTATCAGTGAGTAGAGTATTGTTCAGTTTCCACGTGAATGTTGGCATTCTGTTATTTATATTGTTATTGAAGATCAGCCTTAGTCCATGGTGATCTGATAGGATGCATGGGACAATTTCAATATTTTTGGATCTGTTGAGGCCTGTTTGGTGGACAATTATATGGTCAGTTTTGGAGAGGGTACCATGAGGTGCTGAGAATAAGGTATATCCTTTTGTTTTAGGATAAAATGTTCTGTGTAGATATCTGTTAAATCCATTTGTTTCATAGCTTCTGTTAGTTTGACTGTGTCCCTGTTTAGTTTCTGGTTCCAGGATCTGTTCATTGATGAGAGTGGGGTGTTGAAGTCTTCCACTATTATTGTGTGAGGTGCAATGTGTGCTTTGAGCTTTACTAAAGTTTCTTTAATGAATGTGGCTGTCCTTGCATTTGGAGCATAGATGTTCAGAATTGAGAGTTCCTCTTGGAGGATTTTAACTTTGTTGAGTATGAAGTGCCCCTCGTTGTCTTTTTTGATAACTTTGGGTCAGAAGTCAATTTTATTCGATATTAGAATGGCTACTCCAGCTTGTTTCTTCAGACCATTTGCTTGGGAAATTGTTTTCTAGCCTTCACTCTGAGGTAATTTCTGTCTTTTTTTTTCCTGAAGTGTGTTTCCTGTAAGCAGCAAAATGTTCGGTCCTGTTGTGTAGCCAGTCTGTTAGTCTATGTCTTTTTATTGGGGAATTGAGTCCATTGATATTGAGAGATATTAAGGAAAAGTAATTGTTGCTTCCTGTTATTTTTGTTGTTAGATTTGGGATTCTGTTCTTGCAGATGTCTTCTTTTAGGTTTGTTGAAGGATTACTTTCTTGCTTTTTCTGGGGTGTAGTTTCCGTCCTTATATTGGTGTTTTCCCATTATTATCCTTTGAAGGGCTGGATTCGTGGAAAGGTATTGTGTGAACTTGGTTTTGTCATAGAATACTTTGGTTTCTCCATCTATGGTGATTGAGAGTTTTGCTGAGTATAGTAACCTGGGCTGGCATTTGTGTTCTCTTAGGGTCTGTATAACATCTGTCCAGGATCTTCCGGCTTTCATTGTCTCTGGTGAGGAGTCTGGTGTAATTCTAATAGGCATGCCTCTAAATGTTACTTGACCTTTTTCCTTTACTGCTTTTAATATTCTGTCTTTATTTAGTGCATTCATTGTTCTGATTATTTTGTGTCTGGAGGAACTTCTTTTCTGGTCCAGCCTATTTGGAGTTCTGTAGGCTTCTTGTATGTTTATGGGCATCTCTTTCTTTAGGTATGGGAAGTTTTCTTCTATAATTTTGTTGAAGATATTTCCTGGCCCTTTAAGTTGAGAATCTTCATTCTCTTCTACTCCTATTATCCATAGGTTTGGTCTTCTCATTGAGTCCTGGAATTCCTGGATATTTGGAGTTAGGGTCTTTTTGCATTTTGCGTTTTCTTTGATTGTTGTGTCCATGATCCCTATGAAATCTTCTGCACCTGAGATTCTCTCTTCTATCTCTTGTATTCTGTTGCTGATGCTCACATCTATGGTTCCTGATTTCTTTCCTATGGTTTCTATCTCCAGGATTCTCTCCTTTTGGGTTTTCTTTATAGTTTCTACTTCCATTTTTTGGTCCTGGATGGCTTTGTTCAATTCCATCACCTGTTTGGTTTTGTTTTCCTGTAACTCTCTAAGTGTTTCCTCTTTAAATGCTTCTAGCTGTTTACCTGTGTTTTCCTGTATTTCCTTCTTAAAGTCCTCCATCATCATCATGAGAAGTGACTTTAGATCCATGTCTTGCTTTTCTGTTGTGATGGTGTATCCAGGACTTGCCATGGTGGGAGAGTTTGGTTCTGATGATGCCAAGTAACCTTGGTTTCTGTTGCTTCTGTTCCTATGCTTGCCTCCTTCCATCTGATTATCTCAAGTGCTTGCTATCCTCAATATATCTGATTGGAGCCTGTCCTTTTATAATCCCAGTTGATTCTGGACTCCTCAGAGTTCAGCTATCACTGTGATCCTTTGAATGTGGGATCCTGTGAACCTGAGATTCTGGGTGTTTCTGAGTTTTTGGCAGTCAGGTTCCACTGATACCCTGAAATACTGGTGTGACCCAGCTCCTGTTATCCTGGGATACTGTTGTCCTAATATCCTGGGCATGTTACAGTGCCTGTGAGTGGTTTCTCCTTCGAGGAGCTTGAAGCTGTCTGGTCTGTGGTCCCAAGAACACATAGAGAACCCTCTAGGGGGTGTCCTCTGACCCCGCGCCCAAGGTGACCAGGTGTTGGTGCCGACTGGAAGGGACCTTTGCCCCATGTCTGGCTGATTCTCTGCCTCCCTAATGCTGTCTCAGGTTCCACGAGATTGGACTGGAACAGATATTGTGCTCCACTCACCAGTGGTCCCAAGATCACGTGGAGAGTCCTCTAGGGACCATGGGGGTGTCCACTGACCCTGCGCCCAAGGTGATCCGGCACTGGCATTGAGAGGAAAGGACCTATGCCCCTGGTCCAGCTGATCCTTTGCTTCCTCAATGCTGTCCCAGGTCCCGTGATTGGATTGGAACAGAATTTGTGTTCCACTCAGCAGTGGTCCCAAGAACTCGTGGAGAGTCCTCTAGGGACCGTGGGGGTGTCCGCAGACTCCGCGCCCAAGTTGACCAGTTCAATCATAAAACCAACAGGTTTTTCTAAAGGCCCAAGACTTAGATGACTTGGAAAACACAGTTGTGACTCTTAGGAGTGAATTTCAGAAGACACTTAATGACAAGACAGAAAACCAAAACTCTTTGGAGGAGAACCTAGCAGCAGCCGAACATGACCTCCTCAGAGTACAGGAGCGGCTGAGCATGGCTGAAAAGGAGTTAAAGAAGAAATTTCAACAAACAGCAGCTTATGGAAACATGAAAGAGATTCTCACCAAAAAGAATGATCTAATCAAAGACCTATGGAAAACACTGACAAAATATAAATCTGAAGATTAAAGACTAGAGGTTTTGTCTAGATCGGGCCACACATGAACATACAAATTATCTCCATCCACCTCAGGCATGTATTTTGAAGAATTTTGTCATGGTCTCTTCCTTTTCCAATGTTTAGGCTTTCCTTGTAATATTAGAACTATCATTCTTATCTTCGGATCTGTAATTGTGAAGAGAGAAAAATGTAATGATTCTTTTTTATTGTCCCAAATACCACTTTGTCAAATGCTCCAGAGCCTCCATGCAAGTACAGTGAGATTTCTTCATGGTAGACAGCAGTTTAGAGTGGGTAGAAGAGCCATCCTTTTGCATTGGCGAGTGAACCTTTTAATGTTAGAGAAGCTGGTATCTTCTTCTACAGTCCCTAAGTGTAAAGATAAATAGTAAAGTTATTAATATTTGCAAAGAAATATTTTATTTTTAATAATAAAAAGAGACCTCAAGAAGTTAATCACCAAAAAGCCAAACAACCCAGTCAAAAAACGTGATATAGAACTAAACAGAGAATTCACAACTGAGGAATCTCAAATGTTTGCGAAACACCTAAAGAAATGTTCAAAGTCCCTAGTGATCAGAGAAATACAAATCAAAACAACCATGAGATTCCACCTTACACCATTCAGAATGGCTAAGATGAAAACCTCAGGAGACAACACATGTTAGAGAGGATGTGGAGAAAGAGGAACACTCCTCCATTGCTGGTGGGATTGCACACTGGTACAACCACTCTAGAAATCAATCTGGAGGATCCTCAGAAATTTGGGAATAGATCTACCTGAAGACCCAGCTATACCACTCTTGGGAATATACCAAACAGATGCCCCAACATGCCACAGGGACAACTGTTCCACTATGTTCAGAGTGGCCTTATATGTGATAAACAGAAGCTGGAAACAACCTAGATGTCCCACAACAGAATGGATCATTTACACAATGGAATACTACTCAGCCATGAAGAACAAGGATATCCTGACATTTGCAATCAAATGAGTGAGGGAACTCAGACCCAAAAGGATATGCATGCTACATACTCACTAATAAGTAGATATTAGCCAAAAAGAAAAAAACCCATACAGAATACACAAGATACAGTCCACAGAATTGAAAAGGCTCACCAAGCTGATGTACCCAACTGAGGACATCTCAGTCCCACCTGGGAGAGAAAAGAAAGCAATTACAAGTGGGGAGGAAGGAAGGGACTTGGGAGTGAAAGTGAACGGGGCAGGGGGAGACATGGGGAAATTGTGAGGTAGAGGGGAACCTGATCTGCTAGTAAATGAGGGCCAGCAGAAAGGATGTAAACAGGCAACCTCAGGAAATAGAAGATTGAGGGGACACCCTCCCCCCAAAAAAGAATGCAGCAGACACCTTAGAGGTGAGAGACTAGTAGGATTCATAGGTAGGGAGGGACCTCTGATGAAGTGTCAGACAGTACAGAGAAGGAACTTATAGAGCCCACCTCCAACAGGAAGACAGGACATCAAGTGAGGGATGGGCTTGCCATCCCACAGTCACACCTCTGACCCATAATTGTTTCTGTCTGAAAGAATTGCAAGCATGGAAATGGAGAGGAGCCTGAGGAAAAGAAGGTCCTGCAACAGGAACAAACTGGGACCCAGATCAAGGGTAGGGTCCAAGGCCTGTCACTATTACTGAGGCTATGGTCACAAAAAAGGACCTAGCATGTCTGCCCTCCCAAAAACCCAACAAGTAGCTGAGAGTCAGATGCAGTTATTTACACCCAACCAATGGACAGAAGCAGCTCTCCCCTGTTATTGAATTAGGGAAGGCTGAAAGAAGCTGAGGAGAAGGATGATTCTGTAGGAGGACCTGCAGTCTTAATTAATCTGGACCCCCGAGATCTTTCAAACATTGGAACACGAAACAGACAACATACACCAGCTGATATGAGGCCCCCAACACACATACAGTAGAGGACTTCCAGGTTGTGTTCACTCAGAGATGATGCATCCAATCCTCAAGAGACTGGAGGCCCCAGGGAGTTTAGAGGTCAGGTGTGGTGCTGGGTGGGGGAATCCACGTGGAGATGGGGTGGGGTGGGGATGAGGTGTGGGATGTGGAGCAGTTGGAGGGTGCATGGGGAGAGATGGAGAATGAAATGTGGAGTGTAAAAAATGAATTACAAATAAAATTAAATTTAAAAAAGAAAACAAGCTATAAAACAAAATGTAACCTTTTCTAATATAAATGTAATTGAAATCAGCATATATGTGCTGTGTTTATAAATCTGAAAAGGTGCTCTTCCTCATATTTCCTATTAAAGGACACAGGGCCATTGTTTTATATATATCTCGCATGTGTCTAGAAAAATAACAGACTTCATCTCAAGGGCTTATCAAAATTCCACCATGAAAAGCAAATCCATAGGTTATAAATATGGTGTAAATAGAGATGTGCCACAATAACGCTAGCAATCATAGTATAGGGGCAATAATTAAATAGGTACAAGGGGAAAAACACACTTCTCTAGCTATGCATACACACAGCATTGACAGCCTGCTGCTTTAAGATGTATATTTGTATCAATATGTATACATATTTTCCCATATAAGTACTATCTATACTTATGATATATTCACAATAAATGTGTTAGTTCAAACTACAATTAGTCTAGGAAGCACATTCACACATCAGGATCCCAATGTGAAGGAGAAAATACAAGAAGAAATCAGACATATGTTAAGGAAATCATGTCCATCTCATTAAAGGGGAGCCATTGATGACTAAGACGATCAGCTCAGCCCTGGGCCACGCTGAAACAGTGAGAATGAAGCAAAGAATGTGTCTTCACGCTGCACCTGACTCAGCAGACGAGATGACGAGGGAAGTTACTGGTGACGTTCATAGCAAAGTGACTGTCCTGCAGACTCTGCTGCACAAGTGTCCATGAGACATTGGCAGGGTGGTGGTGGGATGGGTCAGTGGTAGAATGGTTACCTGCCAAGAGCAAGGCCCCAGTAAAACCCCACACAAGTGTTTCTTTTGACTCTAGTCTCTGTTAAGTTGACACAAAACTACTCAGCATACATGGTGTCAACATATGGACATCTTTCACTGAGGCACAAGACTGAGCTTGCCAACATCAAGACCCTGATCTGGTACGACTTCTCAGGACATTGAGGGTCCATTGATTATGTTGGGCCTCTCCTATAAGTGACATGGCAGAGATTTTTACCTTGCTGGAATCGATACTTTCCATTCTTCCTTCATCTACGATGATTCTGGTGCATTACCATCTGTGGACCTCAAAGATGTCATGATCCTATGCGTCATTATCATTACATCTCATGCAATGTTTACTTCCACCAAGAATTGTATTTGAAAGCAAGAGAAAAAAGTTCATGCTCTTGGGATTGTCTAGCCCTACCACATACCATAAAGATTGGTGGAAGCTGTAACTTAAACATCACTAGAAAGAAGAGGCTCCTGAAGTCTAAGTGCTGACATACAAGATGAAGTAGCTGTTTTGAACCGGTGACCAACAGATGGCGCTGATTCCCATACACTACAAACCCAACACTCAGATCCTGGAAGCTAAAATGCCTGACCACCAACTAAGGAAACTTAATTCAGGTTGGCATTGGATTTTAGCAGTCTGGGGGCAGTGTCAGGCAGATCTCTGTGAGTTGGGCTAGATAGCTAAATAAATAGTGAGAGCCTGTCAAAAACCAAAACAAAATCTTAATTTTCTCTCTCCAATATCCTTAGGCTCCTCTAATTTAGAGACCTTTGCCACTGGCTCATTCTAAATTCTTATCTGATGAAAGGGGCTTGGGTTCAGGTTTGGTGTGGAAAGTGAGCCTTGTGGCAGGACAAGAGGAAAGGGAGTCAGAGATAAAGTAGGTAACAAGGATGTGATCACTGTGGGCAACTGAAGCACAATCTTCCAGAGAACCCTACATGAAATGGGTAAGAAGCTTTAGAATTGTCCTGTTGGAGGCTGAGAGGGCAGTCAAGTTCTTTGTCCATCAATTCCATTTCATAGGACATTAACTATCTGACAGTTTGAATTACAAAAGATGTGGCTCACAGACTTAACTGCCCAATACTCGGGAATTACTTCTCTAATGTATTTTCCCCTGTGCTTTTTCCTAACTCAAGAAACTACATTTTTCAGGACCCCTTTCCAATTGCCTTCCAGATGGGTTTGGCCAATGGCAGGGACTCAGAGTATTTCTCTCCCTTGCATTCTCCCTCTCCCCTCTGTCCCTTCCTCTCTCCCTCCCTCTCTCCCTCCTTCTCTCCTCTTACCTTCCCTCCCTCCTTCTCTCCTCTTACCTTCCCTCCACAGCAGTATGTCTAGTAGCACCTCTCTTCTCCCATTGTGTCCATTTCTCACCAACAGCTCCTTTCTTCATGGGCTGAGGCTGCAGCACAGCACTAGTTTTCTAGCAAATGCCAGTTTACAACTCGGATAATGGCACCTTCACCTGCCTGCTGTCTCTCCATTCCTAAGGAGCAGCGGCTCCTTGCCGGCACTGGTCTGTGGTGTGTCTCCTTGTCTGTTCTTTGGCTTTTTGGCTCTTCCATAAGCTGATATAACAATGACTTATATTTCATTTCCTTCTCTTCAGACCTATAGTGGATTATGTTCTCATGATGAATCTAGTTGACTCCTAAACTAATCCTGGGCCTGTCTGTTCTTCAGGTGTATATAAACCCCTCATGAGGCAGCCTCAGAACGCCAAGAAGAATTTGAGCCAGCATTTATTATCTTAATGGCAGATATAGTCAGAATAGATTGCCAGAGATAATAATAATAGCCACTAAAATAGGAGCTGTGTGTGAGTGTCCTCAAATCAGTCCTAGTTCCTTATAATTTCATAACTCTATAGTTCTGTACCAGAACACAACAGAGTAGAAATGTGGTTCATCTGAATTAACAATTACACCAAGTGCAAACTACATACCAATTTCAAAGCCTTGGGACAAAAAAGTACACCACCACAATAGATTTCATATTAAGTACATTGATGGTGTTTTGGATATGTTAGATTAAATGTAATCTATAAATAAAATTAATTGTACCTGTTTCTATTTTCTTTTTATGTCCTCAAATGTGCACATGTGTGTGTGTGTGTGTGCTAAAGATTAACATCAGCTATCTTCTTAAACTGCTCTCCATCTAATTTTGGAGAGAAGCTCTCACTGAACTTAAAGCTTGCATATTTGGTTAGACTGGCTGGCCAGCAATTACCACAGGTCCTTCTGTTTCTGCCACTCCAGAATTGGGATTACAGGTATAAGTCACCACAGCCAACTGTTAGGTGAGAGCGATGTTCCATTTTTAACTTCGGTGCTAGGGATCAAACTCACTGTTTACTGACTCAGCCATCTTTCTACCTTTTTTAATATGGCTACTGGATGAATTAAAATCGCAATAGACTTAATATTATAGTTCCACTGTACACAGCATTGGTTTAGAGGCCAAAAAGGCCTTTAACGATAGTAAGAATTGAAAATAGCCAAGACAGAAAAGAATGGTAGTTGGCTGAATAATGAACTCCAAAGGTATCCCGGTCCCTAGAACCTGTGGATGTTACAGTGTAAGACAGTAGAAATTCATGGTTCTCCACATAATGCTTAACTGTGAGTCTAGCAGAAGGCAAGGGGAGATTGATGCAGAAAATAGGATTTTTTTTTTTTTTACTCAATCAATGGTGAGAGCTGAGGTAAGAATCAATATTGCATGCATGAAATACTGAGCAATGGTTCTTAGTCCCACAAGGCTTATGAGAAATGAATCTCTGGAAGCTGTAAACCACAGGAAGACAGATTCTTCCCGAAAGCCTCCAGAGGGGATACAGCCTTGCGGAATTGCGATTTCTGACTCAGGAAAATTGATTCAGACTTGTCAAATCTAGTACGATAAAAACAGAGATCTGGAGACTGGCACTTGCCGTGTTGGTTCCAGGCAGCAAAGGTCAGTCCGGAAGGAGTCACTGAGTGGACTTCCGGAAAGCAGAGGCTCGCTCTCCCTCTCTTGCTCACCTGCAACCGTTTACCCGCAGCTCTCGCCCTAGCTGAGAAGGTTCCGCGCAGCCATGCTGAAGGGCTGTCCTCTTCGGTTCTTCCTCCTCTTTCTGCCTCCGCAGGATGGACCTGCTCGCCCAACGCCCCTGAAGACGGCTGAGTCTTCTCTTGAACTTTTCCAAGTTCTCTGAAGAAGCCAATGGGATCTTTTTTACATCATGACATCATCTGAATGCAAAAACAAATGTTTTATTTTTAAAATGACTCTGGCTCAGTTCTGATGAGCACTTTAGACCTGAGTTTACATCAGCAAATGGATTCAGATGGAGATCTTCAACCTTCTGCTTCATCTGTGAGCTTGCCTTCTGTCAAAAAGGCACCCAAACAGAGAAGAATTTCAATAGGCTCTCTCTTTCGCAGGAAGGACAGCAAACGAAAATCAAGGGAGCTCAATGGTGGGGTGGAAGGAATTGCAAGTATTGAGACGATACATTCTGAAATGTGTGTTGATAAGAACTCCATTTTCGCCACAAATACCTCTTCTGACAATGGATTGACTTCCACCAGCAAACAAACTGGAGACTTTATGGACTGTCCTTTGTGCCTTTTACGGCATTCTCAAGACAGATTTCCTGATATAATGACATGTCACCATAGATCGTGTGTGGATTGCTTACGACAATACCTAAGGATAGAAATCTCTGAAAGTAGAGTTAACATCAGTTGTCCAGAATGCACTGAACGGTTTAATCCCCATGACATTCGCTTGATATTAAGTGATGATGTCTTAATGGAAAAATATGAGGAATTTATGCTTCGACAGTGGCTTGTTGCAGATCCCGACTGTAGGTGGTGTCCGGCTCCAGACTGTGGATACGCTGTGATAGCATCTGGATGTGCCAGGTGTCCAAAATTAAAATGTGGGCGAAAAGGCTGTGGAACAGAGTTTTGCTACCACTGTAAAGAGATCTGGCATCCCAAACAGACCTGTGATGTTGCTCTATGGGAAAGAGCCCAGCGTTTATGCTTAAGAACAATACGCTTTTCACCTATTAGTTTCAGAGAGGAATCTAGAGCAGCAGCTGAGGAGATAAAGCCGTGTCCACGATGTGCTGCTTCTCTAATCAAGATTGATGATGGGAGATGCAATTGTATGACATGTGCTGTCTGTGGTTGTGAGTTTTGTTGGTTGTGCATGAAAGAAATCTCCAATTTACATTATCTAAGTCCCTCGGGTTGTAGATTATGGGGGAGGAAACCCTGGAGCCGAAAGATGAAAATCCTGTTGCAGCTGGGAACCCTTGTTGGTGCTCCTGTAGGGATTGCTCTCATAGCCGGCATTGCCCTTCCTGCCATGATTTTTGGCATTCCTGTGTATGTGGGCCTCAAGATTCATGATTTCTATTAAGGCAGAGATGTTTCAAAACACAAGCGGAATCTGGCCATAGCAAGTGGTGTTACTCTGTCTTTAATCGTCTCTCCGGTGGTAGCTGCAGTGACCATAGGCATTGGTGTTCCTACCATGCTAGCTTATGTCTATTGTGTGATCCCAATTTCTCTCTGCAGAAACAGGGATGGTAGAATGTCTGATGGAATTGGGAAAGGAGTAAGGATTGAGTTTGATGATGAGAATGACATAAACGTAGGTGGGACTAACGCAGCCATGGATACAACATCAGTAGCAGAAACAAGGCACAACCCTAGCATAGGAGAGGGAAGTGTCAGAGGCCTGACTGGCAGTTTGAGTGCAAGTGGAAGGCACATGTATGGAATAGGCACTGTTGCTGACAACTAGAGTGAGTCAGCCAGTACCATAGCATAAGCTGGAGCTAGTATCACAGGCAGTCTGTCAGGAAGTCCCATGGTAAACTATCTCAGCAGTTTACAAGTACAAGCAGAGGTACAGAAAGAAAGATGTATTCTCAGTAGACAATCTGGCACAGTGAGTTTGGGAAGAGTTTGTAATAACGGCAGCATCAAAGCAATGGCAGGATCCATTCTGAACTCCTACATCCCTCTGGACAGAGAAGGGGACAGTATGGAAGTGCAAGTGGATATTGAATCAAAACCATTCAAGTTCCAACACAGCACTGGAAGCAGCAGTGTGGATGACAGTGGTGCTGCCCGAGGCCACACGGACAGGTCATCCAGTGGCTTGCCTGAAGGTAAATCCAGTGCTACCCAGTGGTCCAAGAAAGCAACAGGAGGAAAAAAGTCAAAGAGTGGTAAACTGAGGGAAACGGGTAACATGAAGATCAATGAGACCAGAGAGGACATGGATGCACAGTTGTTACAGCCACAAAGCACAATCTTAAGTGAGTTTGAGGTGCCATCCCTGAGTGACATGCCATCTGTAGCTGTTTCCCACTGCAGTCACCTTTCTTACTTAGAAAGCATGAGAATGTCCTGTAGTCACCATTCCAGGGATTGCCACGCCCACTTGGCAGCTGTGAACACCCTTCCTGAGGTAGAAAATGATGGGCTGAAACATTCCCCACAGCAGTGCAGCAGGGCTCTGCTTTCCAAACCTGCTTCCTGTTGAGAAGTCCCGCAGTCCAGCCATGCAGCAGATGAGCATGGCACCAACTGACGTTGGGGGAAGCTGATGGTGGATGGTGATGCACTGAGAGAGACAAAGAATAACCACTGGCCCCAGACATCAGACTTGAAAGTTGCTGTCCAGACAGAAATGTAGGCCCATGAATGCTGCAGATAAGAACCACTGAACAACCTTGTTGGGAGCAGGTTGAACCATCTGTGACTGTTAAGCTTGAGTTACCAGCAAAAGCCAGGTTTTATAATCGTAATGCAAATACACTTTGTATGTCTAGTAAAGCATTGTGTCATGTTGGTTTTAATTACCAAATTATGAAATAAATGCTTTAAAGTGTGTTTGTACCAGAATAAAATACTGCTTGATGCACATACAGGGTTATTTAGATAGAAAATTGGCTTAATTTATAATCATAAGATAGTAACTCTGTTCTATGGCATTCTTAAAGAAAACTGAGGCTTAGGGATAAGTGGTTAGTGACATTTTATTGAAACCACTAAAGGATGGAACTTGGCAGATTACTCAGTATATGATCCTTTTGGTAACATTACTCTTCATAACTGAGCTTAAATTTCATTTCTTCATATGCAATGAGGATATCAAGCTTAATGCTGCCCATTGGTAACCATTCAGATACTTAGACACTTGAGCAAGATTGTGGCAGATTTTGCACAACTCTGAAGTAGAAATACTTAGTATTGTTACATATCTCGAGTGTGATTTTTGCCATTTTAGAAGAAGGTAAAAGTAGGTAACTAAGGGACTGACAACAGCAGAAGACAATCCTATCAGGATGTAAGTATTACAGTCACCTGTCACTGAGGCAAGTAGTGCCCTTTGATTCTTGATGCCTTTGTGAGAGTCTGGGTTTTATGAGCCTCCTCATTTGAGGATTTTGCTCTATCATTTCCCATCATGTCTTCTCTAGTCACCTTGAGTAATATAGAAAAATACAGCAAATAGGTAAACATGAATCTGATTATGAATTACACTGAAAAAGCTTTCACCTACAAAGAAACATGCAGCCTTTAGAAAATTTAACATTATACAACCTCAACTTTTAACATGAATATCTTTTTGAACCATGAAATCAAAACAATGCAGACCTTGCACCAAGCTTACATAAGCTTTGTTTCTTTTTGCTTTTGTTTACAGGGGATGTTCAGCTGACGCAAGCAGAAGTTGGCCAAAATACTGTCTGCACTATTGACTTCCCACACAACTCTCATGGCAGACTGACCTCATAGTAGTCAAGTACTCCACCTTAGGTGTTTCCTCTAAGTGTTACCATTATGGTGCTACTGATCATTTTCTTTTGAGAAACAAGGAAAATGTGCAGGCGACAATCCTGTACCGTCATTTTCCTCACTGCTTCCATAATCTGCTCAGATACCACTAGTTCTTTTAGCTGATACTGCTCATTATGGTGTTTGTACATTTGTTTGCATTCTAATTCTGTTCAGTAATGAGTGTCCAAACAGGAGACATGAAATGAATGTAAATAATAATGAAAAAACAAAGCAAAACAAAGATCTGGGAGTGTGGCTTAATAGCAAGAGACTTAAGCCTAGTGTGCCTGAAGTTGGAGTTTGCTGTATACTCCTCACCCCGACCACAGCTACACACACACTCCATGCTGTTTAAGCTACTAACCTTTTAATTTCTTACAGCAGCTAGAGGAAACCAGTAAAAGATATATATATATACATATATATATATATATATATATATATATATATATATATATATATATGTGTGTGTGTGTGTGTCTGTGTGTCTGTGTGTCTGTGTGTCTGTGTGTGTGTGTCTGTGAGTCTCTGTGTCTGCATATTTAACCCACTGAACAACTTATTTTTCTTTACTATTTTTTAAAGCAGAATTACTTATCTTTGTTTCATATGTATAGGTGTCTTGCCTGAATGTATGTAAGCTTACTATCTTCTTGTCTGTGTCTATGGAAACCAGAAGAGGGCACTGAATCCCCTGAAACTAGAGTTACAGACAGTTGTGAGCCTCTATGTGGGTACCAGGAATGGAACCCAGGTTCTCTGCAAGAACAGCAAATGCTCCCAACCACTGAGCCATCTCACCACCCCTAGTCGTTACCATTTTAAAATTAATTTTAATTTCATTTTCTTATTGTGCTTAAAGATGCATAAGAGAACTTTAACTGTCTTGTGTGCACAGTTTGGAGGCACTAAGCATGCTCTCATTGCTGTGGGATGCTGCTGTTGTCAATTCTAAAGCCTCAATATTCCAAACACAAATGTGGTGTCAATTAAGTAATATCTACCCTTTCCCTCCCCTAGACCACTTGTGGTGGTTTAAATATGCTTGGCCCTCCCAGCCAGAGCACCCGCCACCCCGCCATCTTTCCTCTGAGCCCAACGGACACAGCTAGGGACACCCCAGGACTTTAAGATCACATCAGGGTTACGCGTGAGTGCAGTACAGTGGTGGTGTTGGGAGCAGCGGGTCAGTGGTTGCCCCCAGGGGCAGGATCTGAGAACTCCGCCCCACCGGAGGCTGGGCCTCTCCCAGCCAGAGCACCCGCCACCCTGCCATCTTTCCTCTGAGCCCAGCGGACCCAGCTAGGGACACCCTAGGACTTTAAGATCACATCGGGGTTATGCGTGAGTGCAGTGCAGTGGTGGTGTTGGGAGCAGCGGGTCAGCGGTTGCCCCCAGGGGCAGGATCCGAGAACTCCGCCCCACCGGAGGCTGGGCCTCTCCCAGCCAGAGCACTCGCCACCCCGCCATCTTTCCTCTGAGCCCAGCAACTCCAGGACTTTAAGACCACATCAGGAGCTCAGGGCCCGGGCCTCAGGCTCTGTGCACTCTCTTAGGCTCTTTCGGGACTCCCCAAGCTATCTCT
>LR749542.1:220598-447592 GCA_902729485.2 Mus minutoides
CTAGTTGGCCATCAGTGGGAAGAGAGGCCCCTTGGTTATGCAGACTTTATATGCCCCAATACAGGGGAACGCCGGGGCCAAGGGGTGGGAGCGGGTGGGTAGGGGAGCAGGGCTGGGAGGGGGGAGGATACAGGGAACTTTCTGGATAACACTTGAAATGTAAATGAAGAAAATATCTAATAAAAGTTGAAAAAAAAAATATGCTTGGCCCAGGGAGTGGCATTATTCAAAGGTGTGGCCTTGAGTGGATGTGGACTTAAGTGGATGTGACCTTGTTGGAGTAGGTGTGGCCTTGTTGGAGTGGGTGTGGCCTTGTTGGAGTGGGTGTGGCCTTGTTCAGGAAGTGAGTCAGGGGGGAGTGGGCAATGAGACCCTCCTCCCAACCACGTGGGAGCTAGTCTCCTCCTACTGCCCTTCAGATGAAGATGTAGAACTCTCAGGTCCCCTAGTGCCCACAAGGTGGCTCACGACCATCTGTAACTCAATTTCCAGAGGAACCAATGCTGCCTTCTGGCTTCTGTGGCCATTAGACGGATACATGCATATAGGCAAAACATTCATATATATAAAATAAAAAGAAACGTTTTTAAAGTACTAAAATCTATAATGCAGGATGAGATAAAGTCTCACCCCAGTTAGAATAGCTATAATTAATTAATTAATTGACTAATTAATTAATACTGGTGATGGTGTAGACAATGAATGTAAATTAGTCTAACCACTATGAAAAGCAGCATGAATGTTCCAAAAAAAAAACCTACCATGTTGTCCAACTGTATCACTGCTGGTCATACATATAAAGAAAATGAAATCAAGCATACACAAGTATTCACCTGCAAGTCCGTGTTTATTAAGGTGCTATTGTGGAAATTAGCCTAGTGTTGATTAGCAGATGAATGGATAAATAAAATTCGGGGGAGTAGAGTATTAGTTAACCATAAAGGTAAATAAAATCTTATCATTTTTAGTAAATAGGATGAACTGGAGGATATTGTGTTAAGTGAAATAAGACAAACACACAAATTAATAAATTTCATGTATTCTCCCTTTTATGTGGAAACTATGAAAAGGAAAGATGAAGGAGCTGATCAAAAAGTAGAAAAGCAATTGCTAGATCTGAGAAAGGTGTGGAGATGGTGGCTGCTATGTAAGCTTTCCTGGGAAGACACGACCAGACAGACATCCATACATTCCAGCCAGGGCACCAATGTAAGACCTAAGAAACAACTCCTTCTGAGTCCAGCTCGGTGATGCAGTTCATTCCTTGGGGTTACTTACAGGAGCACAGGTAACCAAAAATTCTACTCAACATGGTGACAACTCACAAAAGTTGCATCCGTGGGAGCTTCTGCCCTCCCAGTCCTCTCCTCCAGCAACTGCTGTTATCACATAACCTCAAGGAGGGGCCTTGCAAATCCTTCCGAGCTTCCTGAGTCCTTGGAGTCTCCTTGCTTCTTGGAAGGTAGGTTAAGATTTGTAAGAGATGGTTACAGAATAGTTTTGAAGATAGAAGGACATCGGCTGGACATGATTAATTCGCAGTGTGTGATCACAACAAAATATCATAATAGTCTCTGATTTGTGCAATGAGAAATAAAAGAAGGCGTGAACAACAAGATTCTGAGGTCCAGCCCCCTGGTATAATTTACTTCAGTATTTCCATTTCCAGTTCTGATGCTTCTCTCCTATTAAGTAGAGAGCAGGTGAGAGTGTCTTTAGTCAGGACAGGTGAGATAGCTCTCACTTGATGAGTAAACTCTGAGTAAAGACTCGAAGTCATCTGACACATTTTGTGCAATTCTAAAATAGATGACACACTCCTGGAGTTCAGGTGGATCCAGACTCAAAGATAAAGAATTAGCTCTGCCGCAGATCCAGCTCAAGATCAGCCTGAACAATTTAGCAAGACTGTCTCAAAATCAAAAACAAAACAAAAATGACTAGAGGTACAATTCACAGACAGAATGCTCTCCTGGCTAGCATATGAGGCTCTCAGTTCAATCTCTAGGGCTGAGAAACAAAATACAAACAAACAAACAAAAACAACCAGATAGATTCAGTTGTAGAAATATTTGTGGTAAGAACCCAAAAACCAAAATGGGGAAGACAGAAGGTGAGGAGAAATGTGTTAGGCAAAATTGATTTTGTACAGAGATACTCAAGGATGAAATGTGGATATTTCCCAGTCTGAGTAGGACAAGAATCCTTTCCCTCCAGGTGAGGAGCTACTGACTGTTAATGGATGTTTGGGGTTAAGAGTCATTTTGCCTTGAGAAGTGTAAGGTAAATTGTATTGATAAATTGTTCATGATGAAATAAATAACCCTCTACACATGCACAGTCAAGCAGCCCTAACTCAGCTGAGTGGGTTATGTAAAAAAGAAGACACAAAAAGAGGATGACTATGTTGAGAAAAGAGGATGTCCACAGGAAGTAGTAAGGACATAAGCTAACAGGGAATGAATATGATCAAATTACATAACATGCACATATGAAATTCTCAAAGAATAAATAAGAATTGTTTTCAAAAGAAATGTGGACATGTACTGAGAATTTGGGGAGTGTTTCTAGGCCTCTTAGGTCAGTCTGGTCCATGTTCCCCTGCATTGATACTAACTTCCTCACATCCTGTTATCATCATCTGCAATCTATTTTAGTATGAGGCATATCTGTCTGAAATGGCTCAAATGTCCCTCCCCTTCCCAAATTCATGTGGAAATTAATTCCCTAAGCAGCGTTGTGTTTTAAAAGGTGGCACCCACCTTTAGGAGGTATTGAGTCATGAGGTTCTACCCAGTGAATGCTATTGTGCACCTGTGAGGACTCTGCATGTCTAACTCTCAGGCATTGTGCCATCTTGGAGGCAGAACAGTCCTCCCTGGATACTAATTCTGCTGGTACCTTAACCTTAGACTGCTCTTCTTCCAGAACTACAAGAAGTACATTTCAGTCCTTTATAAATATAAAAAGTATTCCTGACTCAGGTATTTTGCTACAGCATAACCAATGGAGCACACACACACATGCAAACACACACAGGCAGGCATGCTCACACTATACACAGCAAACCCTCTCACTTATATATCAAGTGTGATTAATAATTACTACTGAGGATGAGATGTCTTGCTTAAGCTACATTGTATCCCCTTTTTCTTTGTTCTTTTATTGCCATCTTTAGTGATCTTTAACACCCCCTTTATCATCTATATTTTTCCTGCTACTTTGCTTAACTAAAGCTTCAAACACATATGTTTAAAAGATATAGGACAGTACTCTTTAGGCTTAATAAAATCACAGGGCTTAGGGGAGATGCCTAGGGAGGGAGCTAGACAGCTTGAGCATAAGGCTCACAATTAAGACTACCATACGCTTTATCTTCTTCCAAATACTATGCCTTCTGAGCTATTTTTGAGTGTGTAAGGTGCATGATTAATAATAACAGGTCTGCTGGGATGTGTGGATACCCTATGGCTATAGGGAACAAGGTGGGAAAGATACTATAAGTACTACTGACTTTAGAGCAAAGATGGACCAGTGAAAGTGGCCAAGGACCATAAATGTGAATTGCTGGAAATACGGGAAGAAGCTATCATTACATTTGACTATTGGGACAGATCTGTGTTTAATTTGGGGGAAATTTTTATTTAGTGCAAGGCAATTGCTTTGAATTTCTTTGAAGAATTTCTAATGGGTTATTGTGATTTTTATGGGTCCTTATACCCCTGTGGATACTTCTTAGAAATGAACCTACTTTCTGACCATCATATACACCTACCACTTAAGTATTTTCTGTCATCCTCTATGACTCCACCATAACCCTGGAATTCTCCTATCTCCTCTCCAAAGACTGACAAAAGACTTAACCAAGAACCCCCCCCCCCCTTAAAGGTGCTTGCCCATTCCACATGCTTGCTCTATTCCTTTGTTCTTTGTGTATTCCATCTGGGCAGAGTTGTAAACCTACTGAGCTTGTTGGCTTTTCTGCTTAGCTTGTTTATTGTGCCAAATCTCATTCATTCTGGTGGAAAGCCCCCCCCCCCCCGTAAACATAAGAAGCGTACATGCCACGTGTCCAGTACACGTTGCTTTGTTTTAGAAGCCACACTTTCTTGTAAAGCACAGCACAGTGTATCAAACTCAAAAGTAAGAAATCCACAAATGTCTTTTCTGAATCGTACAGTTAACTCTAGTACACATCTCTAAAACAATGCCAATAGACCCAGACTCACTCATTCACAAAAAAAAAAAAAAAAGGGAACTTCTCTTATTGGAAATGCTTTCTAGAGAAATCACACAATTTCTGATCTCTAGCTTCCCACAGCTCTGCAGCCATGTTGATGCTCACAATAAACTGCTAAATGCCATAACAGAAGAACATGTTAAACAGAAGAAGAAGAAGAAGAAGAAGAAGAAGAAGAAGAAGAAGAAGAAGAAGAAGAGACCTAAGAGGTCAACGATTTTGCATCCCAGAAAGTTGAGGGTCTCCTTTAGGAAACACGAATAGGGTCTGGAAGACAGAGGTATTCTAGAAGAAAGAAAGACTTGAACCTTCTGTGGTCCAGAAACCTCAGGATGACTAGAAAGTATATTCCTCAGTGGGAGTAGTGAGTGTTGCAGATGGGTTGGGTTTTTTTTTTGTTGTTTTTTTGTTTTTGTTTTTGTTTTGGTTTTGGTTTTTTGGTTTTTCAAGACAGGGTTTCTCTGTATAGCCCTGGCTGTCCTGGAACTCACTCTGTAGACCAGGCTGGCCTCGAACTCAGAAATCCGCCTGCCTCTGCCTCCCGAGTGCTAGGATTAAAGGTGTGCGCCACCACGCCGGGCCTGCAGATGGGTTTTTAAGTGGAGTTATATAGTGGCAGAGATAGGGAGCAGATGCTTGGGTTTGATTCAAAGTATCTGTAATGTTTCTCTTTTCTAAATAGTCTTTTTATTTTTGAGAGTATGATATAAATTACATTTCTCCTTTCCCTTTCATCCATTCAAACCTACTCACCTACTCATCTCTGCTCTTTCCATTTCACTGTCCTCTTTTCTCTAAAACTTTCTATGACATCATACTGCTTACTGCTTTACCTGTTGTATGAAGTTCAAGGACAAGGACCATTTATCCACGATGAAATAGGTCATCCTTCTCTCTTCTCCTTCTGCAGACTGAGAGTTCTCTGTGTTGCCAGGATGTACTTGCACTTGAAGGTTCCTCAGGTGAGTCTTCTTTTTCAGCCTCCAGTTACTTGAGCCTGCAGGATGTGTCTCAGGATGCAGATATTTTGGGAAGAGAGAGACTCAGTACCGGACGGATTTCACAAGTGTACATACACCTCAAAAAAAAAAAAAAAAAAAAACAACAACAACAACAACAAAAAAAAAACTTTACTTCCCAGGAATAGTGATTCATGCCTGCAATCCCACCACTTGAGAGGCTGAGATAAGAAAGAGACTTGCCATGAGTTTGCCTTACTATCTTAAAAGAAAGAAAAGAAAAAGAAAAAAAAATTCACTAAGTTGCATCCTTAATATTTATGTACTTTGAGCCGGGTGTGGTGGTGCATGCCTTTAATCCCAGCACTCGGGAGGCAGAGGCAGGTGGATTTCTGAGTTCGAGGCCAGCCTGGTCTACAAAGTGAATTCCAGGACAGCCAGGGCTATAAAGAGAAACCCTGTCTCAAAAAACCAAAAAAAAAAAAAAATGTACTTTATAATTCATAAATACATTCTAATAAAAAGTAAACAAAAGAATATTGAAAATTAATTTCTGTGTTTTTATGTTTTTTCACAGGCTACATACTTGAAAGATATTTTTTCTCTAAAGATTAGTTTGATGTCTCTTGAATGTGTATATATATATTGGTTTTGGTTTTTCGAGACAGGGTTTCTCTGTATAACCCTGGCTGTCCTGGAACTCACCTTGTAGACCAGGCTGGCCTTGAACTCAGAAATCCACCTGTCTCTGCCTCCCAAGTGTTGGGATTAAAGACATGAGCCACTACCACCGGCTTAAATGTACATTTTTACTGTACTCTTATTTCCAAACAATTCTAAAAAAAACAACAACCTGGATTTATGGATCTAAGAGATATAGAGTTGCCTAGGATTTCTTCAGGAGTCTTTAACTTTTTCTTCTGCCTAGATCCGTCTGAAACTCTGATGAAAGCAAAGCCTGAGAGTTTCCATCCAGAAATGCACACAGCCATAGAACTCTACATAGGGTTTGGGAATGAGCACACTCCTGAATCCTGTGCAGAGCCCTTTAGTTCCCAAAGACCTCAAAATGAGATCTCCCCAGTTACCTTAGCCTCTCCTACATAAGAAAGAAAATAGCTAAAGAAGACAGAACCTAAGTGTTCTAATGTCCATTTATACTAATACTTCATAACCGCTTTAAATTCCATTAGCTCTCTGGGTCCCCACGTCTCCATCTGCTGAGTCCGTGAGTTAAAAAAAAACAAAAAACAAAAACTCTCCAAAACTCTGTATCCAAGCCCTTCTGATTGAATTGTTCAGAAACCTGTCATAATTTACCTTTTACTTGAGATAATCTGTCCAAAAACTGAGTTCCTTACATTAAGTAAAATTATCTTATTTTTCAGGCTACCTCAAAACCCAGAACTAAAATAAAACATAATATGACCCAACCGTGAAGGTTTTATTCCTTTAATGAAGCTGAATTTGAAGTGTTGCCTGTATTTACACTCTGCTCTGGTATTTAAAATGCTGCTTTATACTGGTATTTATCTTTGCTCTAAAATCCTTTGGATGATGGTTTTTGGCCAAACATAAGATTCCAGTCTGGCCCAAGAAATTTTTATAATCATACCCACACCGTTTTCAGTTTGGAACAGGATTCCTGCTCCCAATCCAATAGTTATGAGACGTGAAAGACAACCTCCCAACCTCCTCCCTCAAAAAAAGAAAAAAAAAAAAAAAAAAAAAAAAAAAAAAAAAAAAAAAAAAAAAAAAAAAAAAAAAAAAAAAAAAAAAAAAAAAAAAAAAAAAAAAAAGAAAAAGGCCTTTTCTATTTTTCTGTACAACTATCCTTTTTTTTCTTACCCGTGGATGAAATTAAATTATTTAATTCGTGCTTTACAACTATTTAAATGTCTCCTTAAAAAAAAAAAGAAAAAAGAAAAGAAAAGAAAAGGTTGCCTATTTTATAAAAGCTCAAAGAGGTTAAGGGCCCAAATACTTTAACCAAGTCAGATGAATTGAACATCAGATGCAAACATCTGGCTGCACTGATACTGTATTTCCTGCTATGGAGAAATGAACTAAGGCACACCGAAGCCTGGGAAACGAATACTGCTGGTCTGTTCCTCAGGCAAAGGTTTCTTTGAGATACAATACTGTGCTGTTTTGCACCAAAATCTCCAGGCTCGCTCTCTCACTGATGGAAGCCAGGACAGACGCACAGAATGGCCAAGGAACTTCTCGCCATGGACGAGAGTGAAAGGAAAAGGTGAAGTGCTGTTGAATTGGGGCTATATTCTCAAGGGTATGGCGGCAAAGATGAAGGGGCCCGCAGGGGTCTCGCGGCCCCACCAGCTGGCTCGCCTGCGGATTCTAGTAGGAGGCAATAGCAAGGTCCCGCCCCCAGGGTAGCACGGCCCAATCAGCAACAGGTATAGCTCTCTGAACCCGCCTCCACCCCCGCGGCCATATAAGGCAGGGCCTGGCGGGCCTCAGCAACGCAGTAGTCGCCAGACTTCGGGCTGGGGTTGTGGGGCCCCGGCTACCGCCGCCGCTGACGCCCCCGCCTCCCCCCAAAGGCAGCGCCGCCTCTCTGTGGCTGCCCGTGAAGCAAGGCTGCCAAGCCCCGGCTCCGCCTGCCTCCCTCCTCGCGGCTTTCCGCGTCCTCGCCGAGCGGGCGCGATGCGGCTGGGCCCAAGGCCCGCGGCGCTAGGGCTGCTGCTGCTGCTGCTGTACGCCGCGGTGGCCGGCACCAGCAAGGCAGAGGAGCTGCATTACCCGCAGGGCGAGCACCGGGCGGACTACGACCGGGAAGCGCTGCTGGGTGTCCAGGTGAGGATACCAGGCTGGGTTCCGCATCGCCATGGGCTTTGTCCTGTGACAAAGCCGGACGACCAGAGAGGCCTTAGCAAGAGCGGCCTGACAATGGGGTCCGGGCGGGGCTCCGCTTTCGCTCTAGGAGACCCTGAGGCCTGTAAAGCTGGTGGTACTGCTGCAGTCCCAGAACTAGATGCTTTCTATTCCTGGATCCAGGGACAGGATCACTTTGAGTGGTAGTGGGGGCGTCTTGAAGAAAAGTGTGGGTCATCCTGAAACCACTGGAGTAAATGAGGCATGTGGTAGCTCTGTTTCCCTCCACCATCACACCCCACTGATTGTAATGCTTGATTCTCCTGTGTGTGGTTTCCCTCCCCAAAGGAAGACGTCGATGAGTATGTTAAACTTGGCCACGAAGAGCAGCAAAGACGATTGCAGTCGATCATAAAGAAAATTGACTCGGACTCTGATGGCTTTCTTACTGAAAGTAAGGACTGTCTTGCACCACCAACAATGGAGAATGCCCTTTGTAGGAAATTAGTGTACATTTTAAAAAACTGTTTGTTGAATTCTAGTAGATTGCTGGTGTTCTAACAAGCTAAAAGTAACTGTGATATGGAAAATAGGTCTTATGCCTGGAAGGTGGGCTACGAGTAAAATCAGTGCTTTGGTGGTATGTAAACGTTACTGGCCCTAAGAGATTAAGTTTGCCAGTCAAACCTTAAGACAGACTCTTCCTCACTTTTCTCGTTGTCCATAGTACAGTTCATTTTAAAGACACTTGCCCAAACCTTTCTTAGCACATCACATGATACAGTGTTCCTTCGGTATGTAGAATTTTAAGAATCTGCTTTTATTAGTTTATTATAACAATGAGCAAATAGAAACATCCCATCAAATGTGAATTATATCAAAACATTTAAAAAAATGTTGGTGCTAATGGGGACTTAGAACCAGCTTATCTCTCTTCATAGAGATGAAGAAAGTCACATTCAGGAGGGAAAACCTTATTTTTAAATAAATGGCAAACCCAGAAGTGGAATTCAGCTCTTAGCCTTCATTCAAAACAAACAACAAAAGAGTGTTCTTAGGCAGAAATGGAATGTACAGTGTAAACGAATGTTCTAAATAAATTACTAGCAATTTCTTCCTCCCCGATTTCTTCCTCAAGTGAGTCTTGAATCTATCAGAATTCTATCTATACTATCAGGTATTCCGGGTTGATCTTTTGAAGGTTCAGAAATCTGTCGTTGTGACAACAAGCTGCTTGTGGTATCTCTCCTTTTAATGTTGTTCAGCATCCAGATAGTGAAGTTATGGAACAGGGAAATACAGTGTATGCTGTCAATAAATAGTCACATTGGTGCCCTCAGGCTGTTCCTATTAAACCTTGATGAAATCTCTAAACTAATAGAAGGATAGTGGTCTGCCTTATTTACAAATGGAGTTGATCTAGAAAACTTTAGTACTTATTGGGATCTAGATATGCTTAAATAGTCTGATCTTCATTTTATAGGTAAAGAGCTTGAAAGGTAAGCTATGGTTTAGGGCCAAGTTGCAATATGAGCCTATGCTTCTGGTCCCTGATATATTCTGTTTCCTACTATACTCTACTAAATCCTTTAAGGTAGAAGAAAGACTCGTTGTGCTTAAGGAAACACAAACCTCTGGAGGACCCTTAAGAGAACGTTACTGATTTGAGTTTTGAGGGCCAGAGCTTGGAGTCTAAAGCGGGGCCCAAAGGCCCTAAGGCACACTTAAACCAAGAAATGCAGACCAGCTTGGGCAATAGGGAGAGACCCACAACTTTAAAAATAGTAGACGTTCTCAAGTGGTTACAAAACACCATTGTTAAAGCTCTGAAGCCAAAAGCAGGTCTATATAGACTCTTAGCTGTGAAACCTTGGTCCTTTCTGAACCTCAGTTTTATTAACTGAAATAGTGATGATTATAAGTTGGGTCAATGGATGGTTGCATAATAAATATTAGGGTCTTGGAGGGGGAGTAGAAATCATCTGTGCATGTCTATGTACCTGAACCTTTATAAGCCAGCAGAGAAGCAGCAGTCTTTAGTCCTCTTGATACATTACCTTTAAGCCAAGTGCTGTACACTCATGCTCTTCTTGCAAATATTCGTTGTAACTGCCTCACCTATCTTCTATAATGTAGTGCAATAACTGCCTCTACGAAGAAATCATTAATCTGAAAAGGGGCATTTGAAATTTTTGAACTTGTTCTCTATGCCTTCAGGTACCAAGAGAATACCGGCAGTTATACAAGAAAGACAGAAATTATCATTACTACTTTGTTGAAATTTCTTCCACGTGCAATGATGCATAAAGGAACTATACTAGAACAGCATTTCTCTGCCTTCAGGGGCTTGACTACTGTTCACAATTTAAACCATGTCTGCTAACACATCTTGATTAAGGTGTGGTGGTCCCAACTGCAATCAGTCCCAACTCCTGAAAGGCAGAGGCAGGAGGATTCTAAGTTTGAGGCCAGTCTGATCTATGTAATATGTTCTAAGCCAATCCAGGTACATAGTGATACCTTGTCTCAAAAAAAAAAAAAAAAAAAAAAAAAAAAAAGCACACACTATGTGTGTATATAAAATATATATGCACGTACATATTTTTTATTCAACTCATAAGTTAAAGAAAAACTAACCTTTTATAAATACTTTTTTCTAAAGCATAGTAAGATAAATAGCCATTCAAAATTGTATGCTTCTTAAGAGACATGATAGTGCCAGCATCCTTGGACTCTTGGACTCTGCCAGCTCTCCCCATTCCTTATTTTTATCAATACTATTGGGACGGTTTTCAGGTTTTTTAAACACTGATGTTATTTTTTCAAAAAACAGTTAGAAATCTTCACTCAGATTGGAATTCTTGTAAACATTTTTGTGTTCTGGAAAATTCTCGTAGATGAACTCAGTCAGTGGATTCAGATGTCTTTTAAGCATTACGCTATGCAAGAAGCCAAACAGCAGTTTGTCGAATATGATAAGAACAGCGACGGTACTGTGACATGGGATGAGTACAACATCCAGATGTATGACCGCGTGATTGACTTTGATGAGAACACTGCTCTGGATGACACAGAAGAGGAGTCGTTTAGGCAGGTGGGTCCATGCTGCTCCTTTTGAGCACATCCTTCTCTTTCTCCTCCTGTTGGAATAAGCACAAGAGAGCCTGAGGTCCTAGGCTGTTGCTTTGTCATTGGTGCAGTCACTAGGACCACTCCAGAGGGGGTTTCAATGGTTTCCTTTTAGCCAGCCATAGGACTCTTAACTCTAGACCTAAGTTATCCCTGCATCTGTTTCCCTTCTCACTGATTTGTCCACATTTCCAGAGTAATTCCTTAAGTGCATTTTGGTGATACTAATATATATCTCAGCATTTTATTTTTAAAATAATTTAGCAATCAGGTTAATATCATATTTAAATTTTGGAGGGAATAATTCCATCCTTTAAAAAATGAAATAAAATTTAATTGTAGCAAAATAACTATAACATTTTTCATTATTTATTTATGGTTGTATGTATTCCTATTTGGGCACTCATTTGCACCATGTTTGAGACAGAGTCTCTTGTTTACTGCGTATTCCATGGTAGCTGGCTCTTGAACTTCTCATGTTGTACTGTGCAGTAATGAATGCTTTGATCACAGAGCATGTTTTACTTGACATGGGTGATAGGGGACTGAACCCAGGTTCTCACATGTGTGAGCAAGCCCTTTACCCACTAAGCCATCACCTCTTACATTTACCATTGTACACTTTTTGTTTTTTTTTTTTTTTAAATGGTATTGGAGATTGAATCCAGGGCTCTGTGCGTGGTAGACAAGCGCTCCACTATGAGCTATTTCCCAGCCCACTTGAACCATTTGAAAGAGTTTTCAATAGTGCTTTGTTCATCTTGTTGTTCAACCTGTTGATCAAACTCTTTATTTTGCAAAACTGGATTCTGTACCCATTGTACCCATTAAACAATAACTCCCTGTTTCTACTCCCTCCATTTCACCATCTATAAATCTGCCTATTCCAGGTACTTCATGTAAGGAAAATCATGTTTGTCTTTTTTATGACTACTTTATTTTACTTAACATAATGTCCTCAAAGTTTATCCATGTGTTATCATATGCCAAAATTGTCTGTCCAGAAAGGACATATTCTAAAAAGACAGATATCTGCAGGCAGTGGTGGTACAAGTCTTTAATCCCAGCACTTGGGAGGCAGAGGCAGGCAGATCTCTGAGTTTGAGGCCAGCCTGGTCAACAGAATGAGTTCCAGGACAGCCAAGGTTACACAGAGAAAGCTTGTGTAGAAAACAACAACAACAACAAAAAGCCCAAAAATCAAAAAGACCAGATATTCTGGTGGGTGGGGGGGTGGGGGGCGTGAGTCTCTCAGCTGAATTTTGTTTATCTTCTTGGATTCTTTCTTTTTTATTATTCTTTGAAATTTTCATACACTTATACAATGTGCTTTTACTGTCCACCTATCTTTACCTCTTCTCAACTTCATGCTGGGTTTTTGTTTTGTTTTGTTTTTTTCTTTTTAATCCTGTAATAAGTGTGGTATACAAGTCTCTCTTTTAGATCTTGCTTTTGATTATCTTGAGTATATTCCCAGAGATTATTGGATCACCTCTGTTTTTGGTTTTTTGAAGGTATTGCAGTGTAGTTTTCCATAGTGCTATGTTATTTATAATGACTTATATCTGAAGATGCAATATACAGTTTGTTGAATTTTAATTTTGTTTAAGCAGATATATAGCTTAAACAGAAATGAGAAGAACTTTTTTGTTTTCAGGACAGGTTTTTTTTTTTTTTTTTTTTTTTTTTTTTTTTTTTTTTTTTTTTTTTTTTTTTTTTTTTTTTTTCTGTGTAGTCTTAGCTGTCCTAAAACTTACTCTAGGGGCTGGTGAGATGGCTCAGCGGGTAAGAGCACCGACTGCTCTTCCGAAGGTGATAAGTTCAAATCCCAGCAACCACATGGTGGCTCACAACCATCCGTAACGAGATCTGGTTCCCTCTTCTGGAGTGTCTGAGGACAGCTACAGTGTACTCACATATAATAAAATAAAATAAATCTTAAAAAAAAAAAAAAAAACTTACTCTATAGACCAGGCGGACCTCAAACTCAGAGATCCACCCACCTCTGCCTCCCAAAGTGCTGAGATTAAATGTGTGCACTGCCACTGCCAGGTGAAAAGAGTTATTTTTATTGAGTTTTCAGGAAGAACTTTTCAAGTCTTCTAGGAAATTTGTTAAAGTATATCAATATAAATGACTATATGCTTGAGAAATTAATATTCCAAAAACATTTTAAAGGATTTTTTTAATGTAAAAAAAGAATTAAAAATAAAAACAATTACCTTGTCCCAGATGTCCCCAAACTTGTTGGGGTACTTGGAAATCACTTGAGCCTTTCTGCTTCATTTGTATATGTCCCTCTTAATTTTTATAACGGTCATCATTTATCATGATATGTAGTATTTATTTTAGAACTGCACCGACTTTGTGAACTATATAAGCTAATACTAACTGCAGCTTCATATTTGTCTTCTAATGATTTGGATTTTGTTTGTTTTTTTGAGACAGTCTTACTTTGTAGCTTTGGCTATTCCAGAACTCCCCATGTAGGCCACTCTTTCTCAGACTCATGGAGCTCCACCTCCCTCTGCCTTTGAGTGCTAGGAGTAAGGAGTGAACCAGCACTCCTGGCCTATAATTACTCTTAACCTGTCCATATGTCACCCGTGTGCAGGTTAAGGTTTCTAGCCTACAAAGCCAGTCTGCCTGGCTTCACACCCAGCCTTACCACTTAATAGTTGCTAAACCTCCCTGAGCTCAGTTTCCTCATCTCTAAAAGTGGTATAATCCCCACTGAGGATAGCAATGGTGTGCAGAGACAGTATATGGTAGCAGTTGGAATGCTGATTAGTTAATTTCTAGTTGAAAGAATATTGTAAAAGAAGCAGTACTTGGGAGGTAGAAGCAAGAATATTTCAAGTTTGAGGCATGACTATCTTGGGCCAGTGAGATGACTCAATGGATAATGATGATTGCTGCCAAGACTTGGGACCTGAGTTTAATCTCCAGAACCCATTTGGTGGATAAAGAGAACTGACTGTCACAGTTGTTCTCTGACTTCCAAACATGTGCTTTGATGCCCCCTCCCAAATACATAAATAAATAATGTTTTTTAAAATGTAATGAAGAATTAAGAGGTGGTTTAGTTGTAAAGACCACTGGCTGCTCTTTCAGAGTACACAGGTTCAATCCCAGCACCCATGTGGTGGCTTACAGTCTTTTATAACTCCAGTCCCAGGGCTGTGATGTCCTTTTCTGGCCTCTGTGGACATCAGGCATGTGTGTAGTACACTGACATAATGCAAACAAAACTCCCATACATACGGTTTGTTTTTAATTTAATGGGGGAAAAAGACCCTGTCTCACAAACAGAAGAAATATGTACACTTTACAGAAGTTTAGATTTAATAAAAGTGTTCAGGCAATTGTTTACTTCATCAGCCTTACATTAGTTAGGATTTAATTTGTAGGAAGAAGGTAAACGTTTTGCTTCTTTTACCTTATTTGAATTTTTATTTTCCAGCAGCCTAAAAGGACTGTAGGTCAGTCTTTGCTGGATGGTGCTCAGAAGAAGGCAAGTGCTCATGAGATCTATGGCGTTCTCAGCACTACTAGAGTTCTTAGAGCTTTGCTAAAACCATGATATGCTACCATGACCTTCCTGCCAGGGAAGGTCAGAGATCTTAAATACAGTATTTAAAAATTACTAGTTAGGGTATAATTTCCTGCCTGTTTACTACCCTCATTCTTCTCTAACTTCTTTTTACCACTCCAAAGAATTACTTTTCCACCAAAAAAGGACAGCCAGAGCTATACAGAGAAACCATGTCTCAAACGCCCCCCCCCCAAAAAAGTATATGTCCATTTGCACAAGCACCTGCATACTTGAACACACAGAGAAGCTATATGTGTTTCTGTATTCTTGAGAAGGAATGTTATATAAGTGTTAATATAAGTGTTCTTCTGAGCACCATCCAGCAAAGACTGACCTACAGTCCTTTTAGGCTGCTGGAAAATAAAAATTCAAATAAGGGAAAAATAAGCAAAATGTTTACCTTCTTCCTACAAATTAAATCCTAACTAATGTAAGGCTGATGAAGTAAACAATTGCCTGAACACTTTTATTAACACTTATATAAGACATTATGGTGTTGACATTAAAGTCTTTGTTTTGAAAAATATATTACACATTTATGGAAAACGCAAATAGTCCTTTTTAAAGATGTCTTGTTCCAATACTGTTTTCTTCATCAAGTGCACAGTACATGTTGCTCTTAGACTGTCTTTTAAGAATGAGCTAGGGGGCTGGAGAAATGGCTCAGAAGTTAAGAGCATTTACTGCTTTTTCAGAGGACCTGGTGTGGGTTCCCAGCATCCACAAAGCTTTGTAACTCCAGTTCCAAGGGATTGGGTGACTTAATCTGGCCTCTGAGGGCTCCAGCCCTAATGTACTACACATAAACTCATGTAAGCACACACACACATAAAAATTTTTTAAAAAAGAAAAAAAAGAAATTATGTTAATAAATACAAGTTTTTTTAAAGAGCTCATTAAATGAATCTAAGTGTCAAAATGAAAATGATATAGCCTCAAAGCAAACACTTACCAATAGGAATTCTATTGGCTATTATTTGACTAGGACTATCACTATCTTTTTGCTGTTCTAGTCATATTTTTTTAAAGAATTTGATGACTTATAAATTTCAAAAATCGGTGCCGGGTGGTAGTGGCGCACCCCTTTAATCCCAGCACTTGGGAGGCAAAGGCAGGTGGATTTCTGAGTTCAAGGCCAGCCTGGTCTACAGAGTGAGTTCCAGGACAGCCAGGGCTATACAGAGAAACCCTGTCTTGAAAAACCAAAAAAAAAAAAAAAAAAAAAAAAAAAAAAAAAAAAAAAAAAAAAAAAAAAAAAAAAAATCAAAAATCGGTGTAGAATATAAAGACAAACCCAGAGAAAATGTTTATTATCCTCTAAAATATAAAGAGTATAGGTATGATGGTATATGACTTTAAACCCAACACTCAGGAAGTAGAAGCAGATAGATTCCTGTGAGTTCTAAGCAGCCAAGGTACACAGTGAGAACCTTCCTCAACAAATAAACTATAAAAGATGAGGAACGAGTTACGAACTGAAAGTCAGATGAGAACAAAGTTGCCATAAAAAGCAGTTATCTATGCAAAATAAAGTTCTCTGTATTGAAATCTAGTAGAAAACTAAAATCAAATTGTGCCTAACTCTTATTTTTGATGAGTTGCCATATAAAGAATATAGACAACTTAAAGTAATTACCTCATGTGAAATATCTAAAAAAGTTTTTCTGAGTAGTATGAAGAACATAAGTTAGTAATTTAAGCAGAGTAATTGAAGATCGGGACGCTACCTGGCAAAGTTCAGAATTCTAACTTAAAACTACTGAATACAAAATGTGGACACTTCACCCCTTCCTAGAATTAAGAACAAAGCACACATTGAAGGAGTTACAGAGATCAAATGTGGAGCTGAGTCAAAAGGATGGACCAACCAGTGACTGCTGCAGCCGGGATCCATCCCACAATCAGCCACCAAACATAGACACTATTGCATATGCCAGCAAGATAGTGCTGAAAGGGCCCTGATATAGCTGTCTCATGGGAGGCTATACCAGTGCCTGGCAAACACAGAAGTGGATGCTCACAGTCAGCTATTAGATGGAACACAGGGTTTCCAAGGAAGGAGCTAGAGAAAGTACCCAAGGAGCTGAAGGGGTCTTCAACCCTATAGGTGGAAGAACAACATGAACTAACCAGTACCCCCAGAGCTCATGTCTCTAGCTGCATATATAGAAGAAGATGCCCTAGTTGGCCATCATTGGGAAGAGAGGCCCCTTGGTCATGCAAACTTTATATGCCCCAATACAGGGGAATGTCAGGGCCACTATGTGGGAGTGGGTGGGTAGGGGAGCAGGGCGGGGATGGGGGAGGGTTTAGGGTACTTTCGAGATAACATGTGAAATGTAAATGAAGAAAATATCTAATAAAAATTGGAAAAAAACTACTGAACACATGTATAAACAATGTTTATTTATATAAGATAATCACTGCATGCTATTGTTAAGACCTAAAATTTTATCCTAGGATCATAAATTATGTTTTGTCATGTAAAAAAAATTGTTTACCCAAAAAATTGCAGTATTGTTCTTTATAAATTTCTGTATAAAAAGAAATGATTAATATGGTTTTCTTATTACTGTATCTTATCCTCAAGTACAGTGGTTCTCAACCTTCCTACTGATGAGACCCTTTATACAGTTCCTCATGTTATAGTGACCCCAAAACCATAAAGTTATTTTGTTGCTACTTCATATTGTAATTTTGCTGTTATGAACTATAATGTAAATATCTGATCTGAGACCCCAGTAAAAGGGTCATTTGGAACCAAAGGGGTCTCTACCCACAGGTTGAGAATCACTGCTCTAGTAGACTATAAGAAATTTATAAAAAGAAAATAAGTAGGTTGAGTTTTTTTGTTGTTGTTGTTGTTGGGGTTTTTTAGTTTGTTTGTTTGTTTTGTTTTTTTGAGATAGGGTTTCTCTGTATAGCCCTGGCTGTCCTGGAACTCACTTTGTAGACCAGGCTGGCCTCGAACTCAGAAATCAGCCTGCCTCTGCCTCCCAAGTGCTGGGATTAAAGGCGTGTGCCACCATGCCCGGCTTGTAGGTTGAGTTTTTAAGAACTTTCATTATTGTTGCTTTTTTATTTATAATTCAAAATATATATATTGACTCATTTAATATAAGGCATTGTTTTGATAGACTTAAGGATTTTTTAACTTATTATTTATGAGTATGGGTGTTTTGCTTGCATATGTGTCTGTGTGCCATGTGTGTGTCTAGTGTCCTCAGAAGTCAGAAGAGGGCATCGGATTCCTTGGAGCTGGAGTTGCAGAAGGTTGTGAGCTCTCCTACTGATGCTGGGAATCAAACCTTGGCTCTCTAAAGCAGCCAGTGCCTGAGCCATCTCTTCAGCCTCATGAGACATAATCTTAAACTGTAGCCCTGGCTGTCCTCAAACTTGTGATCCTCCTGCCTCAGCTTCCCAAATGCTGGGATTACAAGTGTGTGGCACCATGCCCTGCAGTATGCACTGTTATTTAAATGCAACCAGATGGCCATGAAATACAACCCTCCCCCAAACTGTTGGCCTTTTTTTCTCCTTCCTGTGCTTTCTCCTTCCCTATCTCTTTCAGCTTGTTGAAAGAAAGCTTTTCTTTCCATAGACAAATTTGGCCAAAGTTAGCTCTCTCTGCTAAAACTTTTTTTTTTCTCTAAATCGAAGTGTTCTTTCATAAGGAAATCTAAACAGATGATGTTTTAAACAGTGACTTATTCAAAAGACTTAGTTGATTCTACACAGGACCTCAAAGTTTTATTTATCTACTTCTCCCCATGTTAAACCTGACTGTTAAATGTAAATTACTTGATCTAAAATATTTAAAGTTATAAAACATAAATGCAGCTATCTGAATCAGTTTTTAAAACTGTTATAATTGAGAGAATATGGCTGGCTTGTGGACTCTAGATGTTTGAAAACCAAATTCTTTAGGGGAGGCATGAGCCTCTCCACAGGGTGTCAGTAAAATACCTATTGTTGAAGGAAATGACTGCTGACTAAGCTATTTTGAAAAAAATTAACAATGGTGGAACACATACATTAAAAATGGCTAAAAATCCATTTGTAATTATGTTTTAAAAGATGATGTTTACTATATGCAAGTTCTTTAGTGCTAAGGCTATTCCCAGAAATATTAAAAACTGAAAGTGGGTTAGTTAGCACCATCACACTAACGGCATTCAAAGCTGGTGGTCACAGAATCATCCTAAAGTGCCTGAAAGTTTCTGTACTTGAACACACTTTTAAAAGGAAAAAAAAAATGTTTATTTAACCTCCAAACAAATAATTAGAATGAAGAGCCTCCATATATGGTATCAGAAATAAGATGAGTTTCTCAAAATAAGAGACCATTTGCTGAAACATGTTAACATATTTTTGTGTGTGTGTTTGTGTTTCTGTTTTTGTTTTTGTTTGTTTGCTTGCTTGCTTTTTGAAACAGGGTCTTAATGATATACAGCCCTGCCTAGCCTGGATCCCAGGGGCTGGCATTGAATCTGTAGTGATCGATGTGCCTCCCTCCCAAATGATGTTAACATATTTTTGAAAAAATCATTTAGAGGACAAGAATCAATTTTTTTGAGATTTATTTATTTATTTTATGTATGTGAGTACACTGTAGCTGTACAGATGGTTGTGAACCTTCATGTGGTTGTTGGGAATTGAATTTTTTAGGACCTATGCTCACTGCAATTGGCCCACTTGCTCAGTCCCTGCTTGCTCTAGCCCAAAGATTGATTTATTATTATACATAAGTACACTATAGCTGTCTTCAGACACACCAGAAGAGGGCTCAGATCTCATTACGGGTGCTTGTAAGCCACCATGTGGTTGCTAGGATTTGAACGCAGGACCTACGAAAGAGCAGTCAGTGCTCTTAACCGCTGAGCCATCTTGCCAGCCTGAGAATCAATTTTTTAATAACTCTGCCATGATATAAGTGGTGGTCTTATGTTTATTGTTTTGGAAGCATTTCAAGATTGCTGAATTAAATATCTGTGGCTTTTATTAAACCATGTCATCTTAGTTATTATGTTAACAGTCTAAGACTTTATTGTTTTAGGATGTATTTGTTTTGAGACAGGATCTGGCTTTTTACCACAGACTGGCCTCAGAGTCGTAATCCTCCTGCCTCAGTCTCTGGAATACTAAGATTCCGGGTGTGTGGCACCACCCCTGGCTAACACTTATACTCTATTCAGGGTTACTATTTCGGTTACATGGTAACAGCTGTCATACAAGCTTCTTAGAGATTTTTTGTTCAAATTTATAGAAGAAGCCAAGGAGGTCAAGCAGTTACCCTGCATGCACAGCTAGAACTAAGGTCAGGATCTGTCTGACTGTGGTGCTTCTGTCTTCATGTTACTTTGTATGGATGTTTGTGATAAGCTTCTCCTATTGTAAAGATAAATGAGATCATGTATAAAAATATACGTCACGTCATGTGTATTTATCAAAGTGTTTTTTAATGCTGACTTGATACTGAGATCCTTAAATTTGTTTTTTGGTTTTTTGGTTTTTTTTTTTTTTTTAAGCTTCATCTAAAGGATAAGAAGCGATTTGAAAAAGCTAACCAGGATTCTAGTCCTGGTCTAAGTCTTGAAGAGTTCATTGCGTTTGAGCACCCTGAAGAAGTTGACTATATGACGGTAAGGAACAAGCTTGACAGAAATACTGAGTGACTAAAACCTAGGTGCCAAGTTGTTAAAATGAGTTGTAAAACAACAGACTGTGGAGACTTAACAGATTCAAAATGTTCTAGTCCTCTCTCCACATAAGCTAGAAGAGGTAAGAGAGGCTTCTGGTGATGGCGAGAGGATAGGAGGGAGAAAGAAAGGATGTTGCTTTTCACCTGTGTGTCCCTTCTTTCTGCCTCCTCTGTCAGAACCATCAAGGCCATTCACCCCTTTGTGGTTTTCAGACAGACCTTGTTCTAGGTTCTGGATGCCATCCAAGCTCTCGTGTGCTTTACAGCCTCACAAGAACTTTTGGTCTGGAAGAGTGGATTGCATTTTGGTTGGTATTCATAGGGTGGGAGTGGTGCTGCCATACTTTTGCAGCATTACACATAGTAAGTCCTCATCCCTGAGAACCTAAAGAACTGGTCTGGGAATGCCATTCATTAGTTTGCCCAAGGCTTCAGGCCCCAGCGCCACAAATAAGTGATGGATCAGCTCTTTGACCCTGAACAGTTGGATTCTAGTTTGATTATTCTGACACTTCTTGAGAAGCCTTACTTTGCATCACATAATAAGGAAACTTTAATGACAGTAGGTGTATACAGAGGTCTGCTGTATGGCATAAACCTCCAGCTGTGTGGTTTATTTCCTGAGTACTTTATGGAGGGAGGAGTAGCTTTTTGTTGAGTAGGTAGTGACCAGAATCTGCTGTCTTGAATAACAAGCAGGCACATCCTTCTCCATAGCTCAGCGCAAGGCTGTGCCATTAGTGCCACTTAGCTTGTCGTTGTGAACTTTCTAATTTTTCCGGCTTAGCACAAAGGACATGACCTAGTTTAAGACCAGTGCTAGGTGTAATTTAAATGCCAAAGCTAAGCTGGGCCAAGCTAATTGAGTTCTAGAAAAGCAGGCAGAGGATACTGGACCTTGACTTTTTAGAGAACAAGGAACAGTTGACTGGAGATGAGAGCTGGGGAGAGCAATTAAATAATAGGCATTATGCAATAGGAGCCTGGCAGGGGATGGAATAGATTCCATCAATGCTTGGAAGACCTTGGAATAGCAATGTCAGGAATGTTGGTTTCCAATTATTAAGAGAGAAAGAGGACCCTGAAGTTTTCAGCTTGTGTAAAAGTGGCAAAAGCCATACCTTTGACACAGTGGGATGCAGCAGATGGAACCCTCCATGATGGTGCTGTCTATGCTGTGGTGGAGCTGATAGCCTCACATGAGACATGATCACAGTATGGAGTCTCACTGAGAGCAGCTTCACTGACTCCTGCTTGCTTATCTTGCTTGGTTTTGTATAGGTATGTTGAATATAGGAAAAGGCAGGGATATAGGATCAGTTACGTGATTTTTATTGTGGATTCAAGTTAGAATTTAATCTAAAAGGCTTGTTCTGTTATATGTTTATGGTACTGGGAATTCAACATAGGCTTTTGCATATGTACTTACCTGGTCCTTATAAATTATGTCAGCTAGCCTTGAACTCATTGTATAGTATGGACAGGACTTGAGCTTTCAATCCCCCTGCCTCAGACTTCCAAGTTGCTGTGATTGCAGGCCTGCTCTACCAGGCCTAGCTTTGAAATATTTTCATTCATGTAGTTCTAAAAAAAATTTTAAAGTATGGCAACATTATGAAATAAATCTGTTATTCCCCAAGTATATTGCTTGGATTTGGGAATTATCATTTTGATCAGTGATTCTTAACTTTTGTTGGATTATAAACTCCCTTCTCCTTTAAAAATATGATTTATAATTTTAAAAAGAATATGGTTTATAAGTAAACTGTAGCACTATCCCAAAAGAAATGTATATAGACCTACTATACAAAATATTAGCTTTATGAGATTCTCATATGTTTTCTCTAAAACTAATCCTTGGATCCCTACCTAACCTCTTCTACATGCAAAATTTGTACAACTGGATTTTAAAAAGAACAATAATGTGTATTTCAATGTTGAGTCACACAGTTGTAGGTAAGCCCTTGAATTTGTCTAGACTGGAGATTTGAATATATTTATTTTCATTACAGTTCAAATTCTAAAGTTTGGATTGAGAGGCTTAGGGAGCAGCAGGTAGTGAAGACATGAGAGACTAGGCAGGGCAGTAATTAAAAGTAAAGCAAAGCTCTGGGGATGAGCTCATCACAGAAGATACAGGAGATGGACCCCAGGAGAAGCAGGTCAGGGACTTGGGCGAGGCAGGATTTGAGAAGTGAGAGCTGAAGGAAAGAAACGCACCACAGTGAGACAGATGGAGGGTTGGTTGCTTGGTAAGAGTTTGGTGTGAGTGAGAGACAGATTTAGAATGGAAAATGAATGTAGGCTTAGAAGTAGTAGGGAAACTGAGTTTGGAAATCAAGAGCTGCTGTTTCCGCCCTGCGTGCCAGGGAGTCTAAGGTTATGTTCTTTGAGAGCCCCTATTAGATTGCAGAGCTAATGGAGGTAAAGGGGTGGGGGTAGTCAGAAGTGGCAATCTTTTTCTTTTTTTTTTTTTTTTTTTTAAGATTTATTTTATTTATTATATGTAAGTACACTGTAGCTGTCTTCAGACACTCCAGAAGAGGGAGCCAGATCTTGTTACGGATGGTTGTGAGCCACCATGTGGTTGCTGGGATTTGAACTTATCACCTTCGGAAGAGCAGTCGGGTGCTCTTACCCGCTGAGCCATCTCACCAGNGTGTGTGTGTGTGTGTGTGTGTGTGTACACACGCCCACACAGTCTCGGGCTGATCACTTTGTGTTGGATAGTCAGTTAGGGGGCTCATTCCTGAAGAGCAGTCATTACTTTCCTGTAGTTCTTTGCCTAGCAGGAGACCCCGTGAGACTTTCAGAGACAGGAAGAGAATGTACAGAAAGCAGAAGCGCATGCTTAGTGCTTCAGGTGTTTATGGGAGTGAAATAGAATTCTTCACCACACAAAAGAATAAAGATGTAACATTTAAAATCCCTCAGGACTTGGGGTTTATTCTTACTTCTGAATTCTGGAATTTAGAAATTGTAAACTGTAAGTATGAACAACCAGAATAATTGTTTATGAAAAATTTCTGCAATGGGATTGGTCAAGATGGGATTACAGTTTTGTGACAAGTATCTTTTCTTTGAATGAATGTACAATAGGAGTTCGTCATTCAAGAGGCTTTGGAAGAACATGACAAAAATGGCGATGGGTTTGTTAGTTTGGAAGAATTTCTTGGCGATTACAGGCGGGATCCAAGTAAGTTCCCTGAGCGTGATGGAGAAAGAGTGGGTTGGCATTTATTGAGTACTGTATGATGAGAGGATGTGATGTCAGCATCACAGCTTAGCTGACATGCTACCTTGCTTGTTTTTATTCCATGTACAGTGTCAAACATCTTCCTTCCTTTTCTAGCAAATATAATGCCATTGTCAATTCAAAGAGGAAGGAAGGTTTTTTTTTTTAGGTCTTGAGAAGGGACATAAAATACTATATATACTATATATTTGTGTGTGTGTGTGTGTGTGTGTGTGTGTGTGTGTGTGTGTGTGTGTGTGTATTTGTAGTAGTATTGACTAGATGAAGTAAGTTTGACTGTAAAGAGAAAACCCTTTCTCTAAGCTATTGTCCTTTACCACAATTGTTGCTTACAAATTTTTAAAAATGCAATTTTAAAGTTGTTTCCCTGGTTTGAATTGCAAATGAAACTTGAGTAAGACATTGCAGTACAGGAACATGTAAAACAGTCACATGGTGTTGTTCTGGACTGGGTGTGTATCTGTTCAAAGTGCTGCCTGGCACACTGGAGACGCTGGCTTCAGCCTTAGCACTACACAGACCAGACGTGGTGGTGCATACTGTAATCCTAGTTTATGGAGGCAAAGAGTCAGAACTTCAGAGTTGTCTTCGGCTACATAGGGGGTTTAAGACTAGTCTGAACTCTGACCCTGTGTAAAAAAAAAAAATTCTTTTTAATTAGAAATAAATATTACCACTTAAAAATTAGGAAAGCTGGAAGTCTAGATATATGGTAACACTTTTAGGTTTTTTGAGACAGGGTTTCTCTGTGTACCCCTGGCTGCCCTGGAACTCACTTTGTAGACCAGGCTGGCCTCGAACTCAGAAATCTGCCTGCCTCTGCCTCCCAAGTGCTGGGATCAAAGGCGTGCGTCACTACTGCCCGGCCTCATGTGGTAACACTTAATAAAAGCACTAATTAAATATGCAACAGTTTTAAAACTGAGTCCTTTTAGCTAACGTCTCACTTTTGGAAATCTTTACATTTTTGTCCTTATTTCAGGACTGTTCTGTTAAGTAGTTCTGTTTCTTGGATTTCCTTTTATAGTAAACTTTAAATTCACTTCCTTTAGCGGGAGTGGGTGGGTTGGTGAGCAGGGGGACGGGGGAGGGGAGGGGGGAAGATGTTTTTCAGAGGGGAAACTAGGAAAGGGGATGACATTTGAAATGTAAATAAAGAAAATATTCAATTAAAAAAATGAAAAAATATCACTTCCTTTACATTTATATGAAACTGGTTTCATATGATATTCTTATATATTTGTATTTTGTTTTTGCTTTTTTCTTAAGCTGCAAATGAAGACCCAGAATGGATACTTGTTGAAAAGGACAGATTTGTGAATGATTATGACAAAGATAATGATGGCCGGCTTGATCCCCAAGAGCTGTTGTCCTGGGTAGTGCCCAATAACCAGGGCATTGCACAAGAGGAAGTAAGTATCAGAATTCCCAGTGCACACCTTGTGTAGCTGATAGGAGAGCCAGCTGAAACCTGGATCCAAAGAAAAAAGAAATGGAATTATTTAAGATGGGTACATTATTTTGTTTTGAATTAAATGATGAAACTCTCTCATATTATCCCCCGAGGAGACAAGAAAGTTAAAAGTGTGTCATGTACTAATCTTAGGACACAATCTATAGGATTACAGCTGTATCATAACCTTTGGAGGCTCAAGTGGATTATACACTGAGCTAACCCTGTATTGACTGTATATAGAAATGCAGAACCCAGTATAGATTTAAGTAAGAGAATAATGAGAGAAGCAGTAGACAGACACAATACATGTGTAATCGTTTTAAAACGTGGAATTTACTGAGCTCCTGGTATACCTATGTGGTTCTGATAAATCACACTAATCTGAGCATTTTCCTTACAAAGACTGATTCTGGACTCCTTTGTGGTTTGTTTTGTTTTAAAGGCTCTTCATCTGATTGATGAGATGGATTTGAATAGTGACAAAAAGCTCTCTGAAGAAGAGATTCTGGAAAACCAAGACTTGTTCCTTACCAGCGAAGCCACGGATTATGGCAGACAGCTCCATGATGACTATTTCTATCATGACGAGCTTTAACCCTCGAGTGCGCCCCAGCAAGATGCGGCCTTCTGTAGTTTGCTACCAGCTTGACTTTTATGATGAAATACGGATGTTGTCCTTTACACTCTTAAGTCTTACCACTTCAGATGATCTAAATGTAGATTATAACTTTTGGCCTTTTCAAAGAAAACAAAACAAGAACTTGTCATTTATTTCAAGACATATTGAAGGAGTAAACTATGAATGTTGTGCCATGTGACCACACAGTCTTTCCTACGTACTCCATCTATGTAGTGCTGTATTGTGGAATGTTTGGGCTCTGTTTCCATACTTGAAGACGTGGAGGACTTTAGACATGTCTAAACAATAGTATTTAAGTAGCACGTGATGAAGCTGTCAGTTTTCGTTCTTGTTCTAGTATACTTACTTTTGAAACTGACAAAGGATGGTGTGTTTAGATTTAGTGTTTTATCTTAAAACCTTTAAAGGAACCTTCACAAGGACTTAAACCTCACATAGATGTTGAGAAGTTCTACTTAATTTTAAAATGGTTTCTAAAAAGGGTTTTGTCGTATGAAATAGAACTTTATATTTTTGCATATGTATAGATAGTAATTATATTTAATGTATAACTATAGCATTATGGCGAGTGGAAATTGACATTGTCCAGAACTCTTCACTTTTGATTGATTAAAAATAAACTGTCCTATCTTTTTATATGTTTGGTTTTTTGGTTGTTTTTTTTTTAAATTTTTCCAGATAAATCTTAATTCAGGATGGGTTTTGTTATATTAAACATTATTCATTCCTTTATTAGGTAGTGAATGTTCTCAAGATTGTTAATTATTCTTGGTACATAGTCTTATTTACCTTTTTTTTTAATAAAAAGAATTATGTTATAATTGAATGTGCACCTGAGACATTTTCAATTGTTTTTATGCTGAATGTAATTTTGCATTTCGGTGCTAAAATATAATGTTTTTGTTTTGTTTGAGATGCTAGGAATCAACCCCCGGGGCCTCTGGCATTCTAGAGAAATGTTCTGCTACTGAATTGCAAACCCTCTAGCCCCAGAGATGATCTTAAGCCTTGTGGAAGCTGAGAGCCGCCTCACTGAGCACTTACCCACCCCCAGACAATTGGATTTAATCACATTCAGTATCAGCACGCCTTTGTTAGAGTGGAGGAGAGTGGGTGAGAAACTCACTCTCTGGGCTGTGACTTAGAGGTTTTTTCTTTGCCGTGCATTCCTTTTATTTATGGGTGAAAAGTCAGCTGAGAATTTGTTGGTTATTTTTCAGGTTACCAATCAGGTAGCACACAGTGTAGCTTACCAGGCCCTTGTGAGTGTTTGAGAACCATCTCCACCCCCCAACCGCACACCTGCTCTTTTCTGACAGAGTTGACTACCTGCTCCTGCCCTGCCTTTGCTGATGTCAGATGTAGATGCAAACTATAAAGTCGGCATTAACGATAGCTGTCTTACCCTAGTAGCTAAGGTTTTCACTCTAACCCACAGCATCATGTAGCTCTAGCAGTGTAAGAATCGAATTATTGTCATCACTCATCTGTCACAGCTCAGCCTCGCTGACATTGTTTAAGATAGCTGCTGTGGTCATCAGAATGTTAACTGATTTTGTTAGTAGATTCTCTAAAGCCCATGTCACAGATGTTAGCCTATCATATACAGATTTAACTTTAGTCCTTAGCAGAAATGCTTTCACTTAATTAAGAAGTTAACATTGTCCATTCAGCATGAATATACAGATACAAAACTTTTGGTGATTGTTAGGGTTTACCAATATCTGTACTGTTCTCCTTAGCATAAAGGAAACTGGTTTGTAGCCCTCTTAAGGTGGGTAGTGACTGGCTCCAACCAGCTGAGTATAGTAGTCATTGTCACTCCCTGACTAGTCAGAGGCAGCCCCTTTCTTCTACGTGGCACTGTGGAGGAGGTGCAGTGGAAATACTAGAGCCACAGAGTCAAATGTCATTGATTGCTTAGTGGCCATGTGGAAAACAAGTGGACCCACAGTGGAAATAAGCTTTTTATATACATAGTTTTAATTATGCTAGACTAGAGATATAGGGATTTTTGCTGTTTTTGAACCACAGCAGTACTCAGCCCATCTTAAGTAAAGATTAGTATTGAAGAAGTAACTTCTATAGGCACTTAAGCAAAAAGGATCTATTAAAACAAAATAGAGCCAGGCGGTGGTGGCACACGCCTTTAATCCCAGCACTTGGGAGGCAGAAGCAGGCAGATTTCTGAGTTCGAGGCCAGCCTGGTCTACAAAGTGAGTTCCAGGACAGCCAGGGCTATACAGAGAAACCCTGTCTCGAAAAATCAAAAAAAAAAAAAAAATAGAACTTTTGTTTGTTTTTATTTTTTGAGAGAGTACTCCCAGGTGGGCCTTGAACTTGTCCTTTTGCTTCTCAATACAGTTGCATAGTTCTTGCTGTCCATGCAATAGTCATGACAATCCACACTTACTATCATCCAAATCCCCTGTTGTACAGTAAGATTCGTTCTTGGTGTTCTATGTAGTATGTATTACAGGAATAGTTTCATTGGCCTTAACGATGGTGCCGCAGTGGGGTATAGCAGCACAGGCCTGTAACCCTGCACTGGTTGGTGGGGTGCTTGCCTAGCATACACAAAACGTTGGGTTTGAACGCTAGCACTACACAAGAGTGGGGAGGTAGAGGCAAGAGGATCAGAAATTCAGTTTTTATACTCACTACATAGACAGTTCCAGGCCAGACTGGGCTATGTGAGACCTTCTCTTAAAAACAAAAACAAAAAAAGGAGGAGGAAGAAGAAGAGGAAGAGGATGATAGGGAGGAGGAGAAGCAGCAGAAGCAGGAGCAGCCACAACTGGGATTTATAGAACCATTATGAAGTAGTTGAAAGAGATTTTAAGTCTTCTATGTAGCCCTGGTTAGCCTGGAACTTGCTATATAGACATGCTGTCCTTGAATTAGGGTGATCCTTTGCTTCTGCTTCCTATTGACATTACAAGTGTTCAACATCATAACCAACTTCTCACGGCTTTTAATTTTACTTTTTGTGGGACTTTAAAAAAATAATCTGGCCGGGCGTGGTGGCGCACGCCTTTAATCCCAGCACTCGGGAGGCAGAGGCAGGCGGATTTCTGAGTTCGAGGCCAGCCTGGTCTACAGAGTGAGTTCCAGGATAGCCAGGGCTACACAGAGAAACCCTGTCTCGAAAAACCAACCCCCCCCAAAAAAAAAAATAATAATCTGCTTTTGTCCTGTGTTCTAGGAGAGTTTTCTGCAACCAGATTCTAAATGAAGAGAAAGCATCAAAATTTTGTTGGGTGCTAGTTTTGCTTGCTAACACAGGTAAAGAGATGGTCCTGTTCCAGGGGAACACTGAAAGCACAAAGCCCAGTAATAATAAAACACGATTCGAGTTCATCAGGGATCACCTTGATGGTGGTCGGGAGGAAGGCAAGGGAGACTGAGCTATTACTAACATTTAGGTTGATAGTCTTTGGTCTCCGCTCCTTCAGCCATTCTGATTGTAATCCCAGCAGAAGTAACCTACCAAACAGCCCAACAGAGCAAAACAGCAGTGACTGGGAACTTGAAGGAGGAAAGAGAAGGGAATGAGCTATGTCAGTGTTGCTGTCCTCCTAACTTAACAATTTGACAGGCATATGACTGTAAAAATGTCATGTGGCAGAAGCTGAGCTAGAAGTCAGCGTAGGTTAGTGGAGGTCGTCCATAGTGAAGTGGAATTCTTCACAAGTTCACCTGGAGGTTCTGCTGTCTTCGCCTTCACATCTTCCAGGCCCAGTGATTAGCACATGATAGACAGCTACTGAATCCATGAACTAACAAAGGGTGATAGCTGATATATCTGTCTATCACACTATTCCTTAATTTCTTATTGATTCTTCGTGGATTCATGTCATACACCCCAATCCTACAATCGTTTTTACCCTCCACCCTTGCTACCTACACCCCAAAGAAAATAAAAAATATAAATTAGAATTTTAAAAAATCTTATTGTGGCATCTGTACTGTGGCCCACAATATACCCTTTTGCCCACATTTCTTTGCTCAAAAATGATCGTTGCATTGAGTCATTGGTCTATTTCAAGGCCTCTGACTTCTGCTCTGGTTATCTATAGTAGATCCTCATGGGAACTCCTCTCAGATAATCCTGTTGTTGCTCTGTGTCATAGAGATCCTGCAGCTTTGGTTCTGCACAGCTGGCCCTTTCAGGTGCTCCAGCCGATCACAGAAGTAGATGTTGGGGTGGGCCAACTCAAAGCCCTGGATCTGGGCCTGAAACGTAGCTGAGTGGGTCGGCCTGCCAGCTTTCCTGTGCCTACTCGGGAGCCCTCTAGCAACACCCTGGCTAGCTCACCAAATTCTGCAGCCAACCAGGAGCAGGGTCAGTTCTGCTCTCAGGTCCTTAGGACCAGCTCACTTGCACCCCTAGTGAGAGCTCTACTGTGCTGCCTGGGCAAGGTGCAGCCTGCTCTCCAGAATGCTGCAGCCAGAGAGGGACAGAGCCAGCTCTCCATGGCATGACCTTAGGGCCACTCTCCTGCCTGCCACAGGCAGCGAGGGTTAAAGGGTGAAGGAAGGCATCTCTCCCCTGCCCAAGGTCACCCCACAAGAGACTAGGGGTGAGGCCAGATTTCCTAGACTCCCACCTCAACGGTCAGCTCACCCACTTGCCCACTGTCAGAGTTCGCTCTACTACTGTACTGCCCAGGTGAAGGGCAGAGCCAGCTCAGCACAGTTCCTCAGGCAGCAGCCCGGATCAGGGATATCTGCATAACTTTTGGTGGTAACACAGGCCTGGGACATCAGCACAGACCCCAGCCTCCATAGGACTACAGGCATGACTCTAGCAGCAGCATGGGCCGGGATGTTCCCATGACTTCAGGTGGCAGCACAGACCACTTAGGTCATCATGTCCCTCCCAGGCAGCACAGCCCTCAGATATCCACATGATCTCCAGTGGCAGCCCAGACCACAGACATCTATCAACACGGGCACCAGCTATAGTGGGATCATGGATGTGGACATGGCCCTCGGTGGCAGCCCTGGTCAGGACCTCACCATAGTCTCTTCATATCTGCCTGTTCCTCACTGCCACCAAATCTCCAGTTCCACCTTTCTCCACAGTGTAGAAAACCCCTCAGCTTCACTTTCTCTTCTGTCTTTCTACCCCATCCTTTCCATCTCTCCAGCATACATTTACCCATCATAGTGGTACCTGTGGCAGGTACCTGGGTGTCCAGCTTCCAGCCTCCCTAGGCCAGCATGGCCAGGGTGAGGGCTTTATTTGGGAAGGCCCAGCCAGCATAGCCAGGGTGGTGTTTAGATGTCTTTATTTTAGCCACTGAAGACCAGCCAGCCTGGGCCTATTTTTCTAATGTCTTGGTCTCTGAATCCATGTATGTGAAATGCATAGAAACAGAAAGTAGATTGGTGGGATAGAAAAGATGGGAAGAGGGTTGGCTATTGAACCAACCCTCTATTGGGGTTGATGAAAATAAAATTATGTAGTGATCAATCTCTGAATGTATCAGCGTTTAAAGAGTGAGGTGCACGGAAAGTAACTGTTCTTTGACCTGCACGATGTCCCAGCACTCCTAGTGGATGGACATTCATATAGGTGAAAGACCTGCTTGTGAACAGCCAAGCCTTTATTTAAATGAATGCTTTTTTGTACAGACTTGTTTATTATATATATATATATATATATATATATATATATATATATATGAGTACATTGTTGTTGTCTTCAGACACACCAGAAGAGGGCATCGGATCCCATTACAGATGGTTGTGAGCCACCATGTGGTTGCTGCAAATTGAACTCAGGACCTCTGGAAGAGCAGCCATTGCTTTTAGCTGCTGAGCCATCTCTCCGGTCCTAAATTTTATATATGTATACACATATATATATATGCCACATTTCTAGAATTTGTCTGCTTTATAAATCAAAAGAAACTGATATTTTATTCAGCCTTTCCCAGTGTTCTTCAAAAAAACCAGGTCACAGATGGCAGTGCTGCCCTGTACAACCTTATACTGAAAAAATGATCCTCCAGATCTTCCTTTGTTTCTCCTTATTACAATTGGAGCAGCACAATGTTGGGACAGGTCCCTCAAAGACTTCTGGGTAACAAATGCTACAGTATTCGCAGAGGCAGGGCTCAGCCACCCATCCTCATTAGGCCAGTTAAACAAGTGATAACGAAAAGGGGAGAAAATAAGACTTATTCAATGAGCCAATCAGGAAGAGGAGCAAAGAGGTCCAGGGACTCCCAAATTCCCCTTTGAAGATCTGCAATAAGGTTAACATTTAAGTAGAAGGCAAAAAAGCGTATATAAATAAGCATGGCTGGTCAAGGTGTGGACCACTGACCCCATCATTTCTGCTCCAGTCTCTCCTTCAAGGGAGGCTGAAGTTTGTCAGGACTATATGGAACCTTTCCCAGAGACAAGTTTCTCTGGCTGGCACCTGGGCTTCAGGCTTTTTCTTTTCTCAGCATGAGGCTGATTCCTAGGAAAATTCCCTTTACTTAGGGCCTTTTATCTCAACAATCTGCTAGCCAAAGAAAGGGCACACGTGTCTCTTCAGAATGTCTTCACTCTTGTAAAGACCACGAGAAAGACCGAGTCTTGGTTATTTAACAAGTTCCAGGCCGGGCTACAGAGGGTGGTCCTGTGTTGAAAGGGGAAGAAGTGACATTTTAGAAAATGCAAAGTGAAAAGCTCGGGAGACGCTTAACAGGGAAAGTGCTCGCTGTCCAAGCACAGAGACTTGAGTTCAGGTCTCCAGCACGTGTATAAAAGCCGGACGTGATGGATGTGAACCCCCGAGTGATCCACCCTGGGGGCAGAGGTGGATCCTGGGCACTTGTAGGCAATGAGTCTAGATGGAACAGCAAGCTCCAGGTTGAAAGAGAGAGCTCTTAAAAAATGAGAACAATAATCTACCTTTGGTAGATTATTCAATACAGGCATACCACACAGGCACACTCACAGCACTCACGCACGCATGCTTGTGAGCGCCATGCAAAAAGAAGGAAAGTCCTGAGCAAGCTTAGCTGTGGTAGGCTCAAGGAGCCCTTGCTTCCTATTGTTCTCTCCCATCACCCTCTTTGCTATACCACTTCAACCCTTTGCTCTGTTCTTACAACAAATCACCATGTTGAACCAGTTTGAGTGACTCTCCCAGACTGCAAGCCCTCTAAGGTGGGGACTGCATTCACTTCTATGTGTTCTGATTTTCAGTTTCTCAGATGCGTGGAAGAAGCTAAACCTTGTGTCCAGTCGCTTGCTGGCTTCTTTGCCATTTATGAGGTTAAGGGAGTGATTTTCAAACATGGAGCACATGAAAGCACTGGAATTGTCTTCAAACCAACAGTCAGCAGTCACCGTCTCTGGAGACTCTGAGCCAGCCGGTCCAGGGCAGCACAGCTGGACCCAACATGCAACCAGGATGGGAAAGGCTGCTTAAGGATTTCTTAGCTCTGTCACTGTCATCTTTTGAGCTGAATACATTTTTGTTGGGAGCACGCAGAAAGCGCTATCTTGTGCAGAGTTTGAATGCTAGGCCCCATCTCTGGCCTCTCAGTGGGCTTCAGCTATATATCAGACAAAAAAGTCACCAGATGTTCAAATGGGGCAAAATCACACTCATGTTTTTGTGTTGAGGACTCAAACCAGGACCTTGATCCTGCTAGGCTTGGGCACTGGTCACTGTGCGGTATTTAGACCCCTAGCCTCTGAGTGGCTGTGAGTTATTGGTTTAGAAAGCCAATGATTTTGTTTTTCACATCTGCTCTAAGAGGAAGCTGCCAGGCTGCCTGGAGAAAGCACTAAGGTTCTGTCAACCCCTCTTCCCTTCCATCCTATCCACCCCACCCCACCCCCTTCCCACCCACCCTCTCCTGAGTCTGTTTACTTAGCAGAGGGCAGCAGAAGGAATCTTAACTAGTGGATCTTTAAATTTCCTTCCAGCTCTGACATTCTGTCCTCACCGGCTGCCATCAGCAACTGGCTGCAATAGGATTGGGTTTTATACTTAGTACATTTATTGAGAAAAAATTCTATCTCCCAGTTAATTAAGAAAAGAAATTAATTAAAGTGCTTTATGGTTGTAACTACTCACTGTACCCCCGCCCCCAGTGAGTTTCCTGGGCACTCTTCCCCGTGCCCCAACCTCCCAGAGGACAGAAAAGGACGGTGTAACATTGTTTTCATTCCTAAATTACATAACCACTCTCAGTGCAGAATATGATTTAAACAGACAGGAAGAAACACTGTTCTTTTGAAATGTCTTAAAAGTGATGATAATGGACTTAACTATTTAATTTTTCGGGGAGGGTGCCTGGAGGAGTTGTAAAATGTCACTTTTTAAAAGTATAATGCTGGCATTAAATGAACATAAATGAATTGTTTCAACTTTGTAGGGTTGGTGATTTTAGTGAGTGTACAATCCAAAAAAACCTCTTCCCTCCCTCCCTCCCTCCCTCCCTTCCTCCCTCCTTCCTTCCCTCCCTTTTCTCCTCCTCCCTCCGTTTTCCCCTCCTCCCTCCCTCTCACCCTCCCTCCCTCCTTCCCTCCTTCCCTTTGTTTTCCTTCTTTGCCTCCTGCCCTTCCTTTACTGAACTCTTAGACTGAAACATTGGCACAGCCCATGGCCTGGGCTGTGAATTGAGTGCCCTGGAGCTGTGTGAACAGCAGCCTAGGGCATCAGAGGAAGCCCTGCCTCACTCCTTGTGATGGTTTGTATATTCTTGGGACAGGGAGTGGCACTATTAGGAGATGTAGCCTTGTTGGAGTAGGCTTGTCACTGTGGTCATGGGCTTTAATACCCCTAGTCCTAGTTGCCTAGAAATCAGTCTTCTCTTAGAGGCCTGCAGATGAAGATGTAGAACTCTCAGCCCCTCCTGCACCATGCCTGCCTGGATGCTGCCATGTTCCTGCCTTGACAATAATGAACTGAATCTCTGAACCTGTAAGCCAGTCCCAACTAAATGTTGTCCTTTTAAGAACTGCCTTGGTCGTGGTGTCTGCTCACAGCAGTACTCCTGTAAAGGACTAAGGGAGAGTCACTGAGTCGGCCTCAGGGAACCAAGCGTTTGACATCTGTACTGGCTAGTTTTTGTGTCAACTTGACACAGCTGGGTTATCACAGAGAAGGGAGCTTCAGTTGGGGAAATGCCTCCATGAGATCTAGCTGTGAGGCATTTTCTCAATTAGTGATCAAGGGCCCTTGTGGGTGTGACCATCTCTGGGCTGGCAGTCTTGGGTTCTATAAGAGAGCAGGCTGAGCAAGCCAGGGGAGGCAAGCCAGTAAAGAACATCCCTCCATGGCTTCTGCATCAGCTCCTGCTTTCTGACCTGCTTGAGTTTCAGTCCTGACTTCCTTTGGTGATGAACAGCTGTATGGAAGTGTAAGCCGAATAAACCCTTTCCTCCCCAAATTGCTTCTTGGTCATGATGTTTTGTCCAGGAATAGAAACCCTGACTAAGACAACATCCTTGTGCTATGGTTTAGATGTATGTTCCAGAAATGACCCTCTATTGAAGGACAGGATCCCCAGCCCATGGCACTAATGCAAGCTGCCAGGAGGGCCTAGTAAATATTATCTAGTCCTATACAGCCTTCTCTTTGAAGAGCATGTTGGGACTGGGTATCTCCTTGTTCTCGTTTCCAGGCATCATGATGTGAGAAGCCTCCTCTACTGCATGTTTCTGCCATGATGCATTAAGGTACCAGACCCTAAGCAACTGAGCCAATGGATCATGGACTGAAGCTTTCAAAACTGTAAGCCAAAATAGATGTTTCTTCCTTTTTTAAGTGGATTTGTCTCAGATATTTATTGCGGTAACAGAACCTTAGCTTCCTCTCCCTCTCCATTTTCAATCCATCCACTGTTCCCTATGTCCATAGCTACTACCTGGAGCTCATCATGACTGCATTCAGGCAGTTGCTTCTACTCTGCCCCCGACTCCACTCTCTCTCTACCCGCTCTTCTCTGCAGGGCATTCTCTTCATCATTTGACTCCACATAAAACCAAAGTCCTTGCATTAGATACAAGACTAGCTCTAAGTGATTTCCTCCTTCCTTCCCTCCACATAGAACACCATTATGCAGTTCCTTCCAACACAAGACATTTTTTTTTTTTTTTGCACTAGCTGTTCCAACTGCCAAGGACTCTCTTCCCCAGGGATCCATAGGAAAACTCTTTTCCTTCCTTCCAAGTAAAGGTCTCCTGTAGCAGCTTGTATTATGAATGCTAATTACATTCCCTGAAAAACTGTTTGCACAAGAATGTCTGCAGGTTTGTAGTTTCTGGGAACCTGCCCCCAGTTGGTTCTGATTGATAAAAAAAAAAAAAAAAGTTAGTGGCAGCCAATGGCTAGGTAGGACAGACAGAGGCGGGACTTTTAGGATTCCTGGGCTAGGAATAGAGAGGAAGGAGAAGGAGAGGAGAGATGCCACGCCTGAGAAGATGGCAAACAGGGAGGCATAGCCACGGCGTAGGAGCCAGGACAGTGTGGCCCAAGATGGCTGCCCAACTGGATCCAGGGCAGCCAAGGTAGAATACACAATGTAGGATACTGGACTCTCTCCTATTGACCACTAGTTGAGAAAATGCTTTATAGCTGGATCACCTGGAGGCATTTCCTCAACTGAGGCTTCTTCCTCTCTGATGACTCCAGCTTGTGTCAATTGACACACACATGCCTCTGCTTCAGCTCCTGTCTCCTGCCCCTGTTTGAGTTCCTGAACTAACATCCTTCATCAATGGCCTAATGCGGAAGTGTAAGCCAGATAAACCCTTTCCTGCCCAACTTGCTTTTGGCTATGATGTCTCATCGCAGTAATAGAACCCTAAATAAGACATGCAGCATTCATCCCGTCCCACTGAGTATCCACTGTTTTTATCCTAGGAGATAGTTCAATACTAACAATAACAGCTACTGTATCAGACAGGCACTGTTCTCAACATAGACACTTGTTTGATCTACACCTGGAGATCTAGTCCCCATCTAGTCCCTCACTCACTACGTATGGAGTCCCAGCTCCCTATAGATATGCTACATACTGTTTTCAACCTGAGAATTGAGAGGAGAAAAGATCAAATCCACGATTGTCCAATTAAAGCAAGCTGTGTGTTGGGAGGCACCTGAGACTGGCCAGCCAGCTGTCTTACTGTAAGATTTGAAAGAACAGCCTCTGCTGGCCTCTTGGAGTCCCTTTTATAGGAGAGAGAAGGTGTTCGTTCACAGGGGTGAGAGATCTGTTATACATTGTTAGAAAGATACAATGAAAGAGAAGGATCATGGGTAAGGATATACGTCGTGTGAACAGGGTTGCAAGCAGCTTACAAGAAACAGGAACTTCTTAATTACCAATAGAAACCTTAACTTGCATGGACTTAGCACAGGACAAACGGGAACTTATTTTTAACTGTCTTAACTACAAACAGAACCCTTAACCTGCACAGAACATTGCTTCTGACTTGGTTTCCTAGTACTTACATTATATGTCCTGCTTTCCATTTCCCTTCACTGGGATGAACGATGAATACCCAGGAGGGCATGACTCTTAAGCACCTATGACTGAAAGATAATAAATGTCCCCAAAAACAAATTGGAAGGAAGGAAGGAAGGAAGGAAGGAAGGAAGGAAGGAAGGAAAGAAGGAAGGAAGGAAGGAAGACTTGCAGCCTGTAAGCCATTCCAATAAATCCCCTCTATCTACATACACATATAGAGAAATTCATTCTATAAGTTCTGTAACTCTAGAGAACCATGACTAATATACCCCTGCGCTGTAAGGAAGCTCAATGAACTAATTATTTCACCAAACTAGACTTGGGTGGAATTGTACTTTGGTCTGTCATTGGTGACTTATCTGAGGCAAGTAGACATTTGCTTACCTCTCCACAGGGAAAGTTCACAAAATACTTGGTGTGGTGGTCTGAATAGGTTTGGCCCCCATAGACACATGTCTGTGAATGCTTGGCCCACAGGGAAGGGCACTATTTGGAGGTGTGGGCTTGGTAGAGGGGTTATATCACTGCGAGGGTGGACTTTGAGGTCTCCTAGTCTTACACCTTACCCACTGTGGAATTCCAATCTCCTCCTGGCTGCCTGCAGAAGACAGTCTCCTTCTGGATGCCTTTGGGCTAGTGGTCCTGGATACTGTAAGAGTGTATGACTAATATACTCCTGCATGGCCTCTTTATCAACTCCTGCCTCAAGTTACTGCCCTGAATTTCCACAGTGATAACGTGTGACCTGATGGTTGTAAACTGAAACCACCCTTTCCTCCTGTGGTGGTTTGAATATGCTTGGCCCAGGGAGTGGCACGATTAAGAAGTGTGGCCTTGTTGGAGTAGGTGTGGCCTTGTTGGAGGAAGTGTGTCACTGTGGGGGTGGGCTTTGAGACCCTCCTCATGACTGCCTGAGACAGTCAGTCTTCTGCTTACCTTTGAATCCAGATGTTGAACTCTCAGCTCCGTCTCCAGCAGCATGTCTGCCTGCATGCAGCCATGCAGTTCTCATTAAAGCCCTTCTCAGTTTTCATAGGAGCTGATGGAGGTTTGAAGACATTGGCATTTCCCGATTTAGCAAAACCACTTTCTACACAAAGGGGGCAAGCCTTGGGTAGGGCTGCAAGGTGAAATGAGCTAGTGGAGCTTGCCAGAAATGAAGCTGCCTTTTTTTTCCCCTCTACATACACTGGCCACCAATTAACAGCTCAGGCTCTTTGTGCTAAATTGCTTTTTCCCCTGAGTCCAGGAAATTTCACAGTTACTTGTTAGTCTTTGATACTTAGGTGGTGTTAACTGTTTTAAAGCCTTACAGATTCTAACACTCCTTTGCCCTGAGAACAGCCCAGCTCCCTCCTCTGGTTCCCAAACTTGGTTTCTCCTTCTCACTAGCCTGCTTCAGGATTGTAACAACAGGTAGTGGCCGTTGTTGTGTTAAAATAATCCAAATCCTGCAGCTCCAGGGAATCATGTTTCTTAGAATCTTGCAGGGCCAGCCAGAGACAGGTCAACAACAGAACACTTGCCCAGCATGTAGGGACCTGGGTTCAATCTCAAGAACTAAAATGAAAGACAAAGAGAGATGCAATTGTACATTTTTAAATACTAAGATCGGGAGGCCTGTGAAGCACATATAGGTATTTTATTTTATTTTTATTATTGGGGTGGGGTGGTGGTTGTTGTTGTTTTGAGACAAAGTGTTACTATGTAGACCAGGATGACCTCAAATTCTCAGAGATCCACCTGCCTTCATCTCAGTCTACTAAATGTAAAGGCATGTACCATCATGCCCAGCCTTTTCGATGATGATGATGATGATGATGATGTTATTGTTGATTCAAGATCTGGCACATGTGTATATAAATGTATGTTGTTCTAGTCTCTGATTACTGCTACTTCTGAAAGAAATTTCCGTTTTCTTATCCATTTCTTTAGTGGCCCAAATCAGATCCAGAGGAAAGGGTTCCTTTGCTCTTTAAAATAAAATGGCATGCCCAGTACTTCATTTCTACACTGGAGACCACCTTTGGGGTGCGCTGTCGGCAGGGCAGTGGGCACTTGTAGGCCTAAGTAGGCTCAGGCAGCTGCAGGGCATGCAAGTTCAGCTGCACACTATTCTACTAGGCACTTGAAAACCTTTGTTTTCTTTGACATCTTGCTTTGCTCTTAATCCAGTGGTTCTCAAAGTTTAATCAGTCTTGTAAAATCGTTAGCATCAGGGACATAAGGGAAATGGTAGACCTGTAGACTCTTGGGCCAGCCCCTGACCTCTTGAACACCCACCATTACCACCACCTCCCGTCTTGGGTAATCTGGGTGACTGCCATGGAAGGCCAGAAAACCAATGTTGTTCCTTTGATGGGCCCCATGTGGAGTTTTGTCTTTAGCCTTTCTTTGCCAAAGCTTTACTGGTGAAGTCTCCTGGCAAGGCTACTTCTGAAAGAAATTTCTGTTTTCTTATCCATTTCTTTAGTGGACTAAAGAATCTGTCTATTATCTATCTACCTATCCATCTATCTGTCATCTATCTCTATCATCTATCTATCTATCTATCTATCTATCACAGGCCTCCCGATCTTAGTACTTAAAAATGTAAAATTACATCTCTCTTTGTCTTTCATTTTAATGCTTGAGATTGAACCCAGAATGACTCTGTCTGTAACAGCTCTGACAGGCAGGGAGAAAGCTACAGAGACCTAGGGAAGAAATCTCATGCTTTCTTGAGCCTCTTTGAATCTTCACACTTTTAAAAGTGGGGAGATCTCACAAATGGGGTTAGGGGGGCAGAGCTGCAGCCAGCCCAACACCCTTAAAAGAGAAAAACAACTGCTATTTTGAAGGGCAGCACAACAAATTGAGGTGATGGTCATAAAACATTTTTACTTCTGAGGAAGGGAATCTCTTTAGAGCAGGTAATGGGGTGTTAAATACCAAGGGAGCAGAGGCAGGATCCCAGGATAATAATGTGGAGACAGATTGAGGTGCAGGGAGGGAGGAAGCTGCTTCTGCCTTCAGTTAGCCACAGCCCATGGGAAGAGAGCCAGGAATGGAGACGAAGGCAGAGAAAGAGCAGTATCTTGGCCATTAGAGATGCCCAGCAGTAGGTAGCATCTGAGGGGCATTGAGTCTCCATGATAATGTAACAGAGATAGCCCAATAAAAGCAATTCTCTTAAAAAAAAAAAAAAAAAAAAAAAACCTCTTGAATCACATCTATCATCTATCTATCATTTATCTCTCTCTATCCATTTATCTCTCTCATCTATCTACCTTCATCTATTGTCTATCATCATCTGTCTATCATCTATCTACCTATCCATCTGTCATCTATCTCTATCATCTATCTATCTATCTATCTATCTTCTATCTATCTATCATCTATTATATATATGCATGTGTATGCACACGTACGTGGACACACATGCCATAACATGCATGTGGAAGTCAGAGGACAACTTGCAGGAGTTGATTCTCTCTTTCATACCAGGTGGGTCTCCAGTTTTGAACTTAGTTCATCAGGCTTGGCAGCAAGCCCCTTCACCTGCTGAACCCTCTTGCTGGCCCAGGCAATTTTTGTATGAGGCAAGGAACTGTACTAAGGTCAACATTTTGCAGATCTTGAACAATTTCAAAGCAGAGCAACTCTTCTTCAGGTGAGACAGTATGCCGTGACATCTCAACTTAAGAAACAGCAGATCCAAGGAGAGGGATGGGAATCATGATGTGCCCAGCTTTGGTACAGATGGAAGAAGGGGTAAATGAGTGGGCATACCCAAAGCCTTGCCAACCGGTGGAGTTGGTCTTGCCATGCCATGGAAAACCCACTTGAAGGTGGTTCTGTGAGCTTCCTGGTGGAGTCTCAGAGTGGACAGGAGAATCACCCCAGCTCTCAAGAAGGCAAATCTGAGACGGCTGTGGGCTGTTCTAATGGCTGTCCAACCACGCCCTCCCTTCCCTGCTCAGAACTTACAGGCTCTCAGCAGAGTTTTAGTCATAGAATTCTTTCACTACTCGAGCCTGTGGATCATGCAGTCTTTCTACTGCCCCTGTGACCACTCTAAACATCTAAAATCGAAAATGTTCCTTTCCCTTCTGAGAGGAAAACAAAAAGATTGAAGCTATGGAGATCTGCCTGTTTCCCATTACAAAAGGCCCTGCAATTAATTGCATATTATATTTCAGTCTGAAACTCTTTGGATGTAAATCCTAAACAACTGTGTCACTCCACAGAGGAAACTCCCTCAGGCCCAAATAGCACTTATCCGAAGCTCCAGATCATTCTAAGGATAAAGTCCAGACAGCATCCTCCACGGACCGGCTTATCTGTCTGCCAGAAGGTCAATCGATGGGTTAATCAAACAAACAAAAAGACAAGTTTATGCAGAAAAAGTACTAAATAGCACTAAAAAGGAGGAGGAGGAGGAGGAGGAGGAGGAGGAGGGGGAGAAGGAGAAGGAGAAGAAGAAGAAGAAGAAGAAGAAGAGGAAGAGGAAGAGGAAGAGGAAGAGGAAGAGGAAGAGGAAGAAGAAGAAGAAGAAGAAGAAGAAGAAGAAGAAGAAGAGGAAGAAGAGGAAGAAGAAGAAGAAGAAGAAGAAGAAGAAGAAGAAGAAGAAGAAGAAGAAGAAGAAGAAGAAGAAAGCCTGTCTTCATAGATGACAAATTCTTACAAAAGAAAAAGTGTGTCTGACTTGTAAACGTTTATACTGAAAACAGACAGGAGTGGAAGGATAAACCAGCAAGATGCCACTATAGTAGAAAGAAGGGGAGAGATAGTGGAAGAGAAGAAAAAGAAACTGGGGGCTGGAGAGATGGTAACTGTGAGCATTTAGTCTAAGCTCCGCCCCACAGTTTCTTGGCAACAGCCAGGTATGCTCCACCTCACAGTTATGTGTCCCTGACTCACTATAAAAGGGGCTGCTTACCCCCTCAGCACTCTCTCTTGCCCGCTCTCTATCCCCTCACCCTTCCCCCTCTCTCTCCATTCCCTTCCCCCCTCTCTCTCCACCAGCTCATGGCTGGCCTCTACTTTTTTCTCTGTCTCTACTACCCTCTCAACTCCCCTCCCCATGCCCTAAATAAACTGTTCTATACTACATCCAGTCATGCGGCTGGTCTCTCAGGGGGAAGGAATGCTTCATCATGGGCTCGTGGAGACACTCTCTTCCCCGACACCTGACTACACATCCACTAAAACATATTCCTCCTCTCGTTATCTTTTAAAAAACACATCAGTAACAGCTAGGCTCATAACCAAAAATATAAGACAAATTTATCTGTACTAAGTTTGAATACGTATAGTTTTGTACATTTGTCATTGGAACCAAGTAATTATTTCCTGTAAATATAAATTTAAATTAAATTAGAAAGTGTTGATACCACTAGGCTGGAGAGATGGCTCACTGGTTAAGAACACTGTCTGCTCTTCCAGAGGCTGGAAGTTCAATTCCCAGCCCACATGGTGGCTCATGACTGTCTGTTAGCCCAGTTCCAGGGGTCTGGAACCCTACTCAGGCACTGCACATAGATACGCACAGGCCAAACATTCCTAGATATAAAATAAAAATAAATCTTTTAACACCACTAAAATATCTCAAATGTATATGAGTCTTTAAAACTTGCTAATTGAAGAACATATGACATAGGAGAGATACATATGTTGGTCTGTGAAGTTCATGTCCAGACTGCATGTAAAAATATGTTCTAAACGTATAAATGTATTTGAGTCTAATCTTTTTTTTTATTTTGTTTTACTTTATGTATACCAGTACACTGTAGCTGTCTTCATACATACCAGAAGAGGGTGTCAGATCCTATTACAGATGATTGTGAGCCACCATGTGGTTGCTGGGAATTGAACTCAGGACCTTTGAAAGAGCAATCTTAACCGCTGAGCCATCTCTCCAGCCCTTGAGTCTAATCTTAAGTGCTAGGAAGCTGCATGCATATCAGTTTTATTAACACCAATATAAGCTTGTATCAATGCATGTATTTTTAGTGTATGGCAGTGATGTGTGTCGCGATCTTGTCTAGTCTCCTCCCTTCTGCTTCCACCTCTCATCCACTCCCAGGCTGGTGGACTCCAGTTGCTTCTCATTCCTCAGCACAAGATACCTGAGTCATGAGGCTCATAAAAAAAGGTTTTAGTCTGGAAACGTGTTAGCACAACAGACGCCAAAACCTTTTCTCTGCGCCTGGCAGAGTCATAACTCTGGAAGTTTGAAGAGCCACGAGGCCTCCCCATCTTCCTGTACCTCTAGGCTGAACTTGATGGGATCTGAGTAGGAAGGTCAGAACTGTTGCACAGCTACGCGATTTCCTCTGCTCTGGAAGAATACACCCTGGTGTCCAGTTGAGAGCACTGAGCTCTCCAGAGGATTTGCTTGAAAGTACCAAATACCGAGCTTGTCCCGGGATGCACAGCTTAGGATCAGGGCGCTGAGGGCTGGAAAGGGGCGAGCAGAATACGAGGACTGGGGCGTACTGGCATCGTATGGCACCTCCATGGTCTTCTCATCTGTTCCTATCATTTAAGTGTCTGAACAGGGGCAGCTTCACTAATGAGCAGAAGCCACCACAGGAAGCTCTAGAGTCTTACACCAATCAAAGAATCATTGCTTCCCGGCCCAGGCTAAGGGTTTCAGAGGCGCTTGTGCTGATTTTCACCGCTGTATCCTATTGACCTCCAGGGGTCGCTGTTCTTCTAACAACTCAAGGCCAGCGCTTGAAGCAAAGTCATCTCTCAAGAGACTGGGACTCAAAGAACACACAGTAAGAGCAGAGGAAAAAACCTTCAGGATGTTGGCTCTGCCTAGCTGTAACCCTGGACAACCAGCCCCTCAGGTGTTATAGCTTGGCCCAGCCTTACTCAGTGCCCAACTTTGTCCTAGACTCAGGAATCTGTTCTATTGATGTAGGCCTTTCCCAGTGTGGCCTAGAAGAGATTCGCTCCCACACCCTGCCTGACACCCTGCCTGGCACTGAGAGTCCATCTTCTTTTTACCTGTTTCCCTGTCTAAGAACAGAGGGACAGGGTGGCCTTAGTCACAGGTAGAAACAACTGCACAACAATTGGTGATAAGGGAGGGAGGATTGTTTTGTGTTTTTTGTTTTTTGAGACAGGGTTTCTCTTTGTGACCCTGGCTGTCCTGAAACTCACTTTGTAAATTAGGCTGGCTTTAAACTCAGAGATCCACCTGCCTCTGTCCCGCCCCCAAGTGCTGGGACTAAAGACATGCGTGTGCCACTACCTCCCTGCTTGAAGGAGGGTTTTTTTTTGCCCTCTGGACCCCTTTCTCAAGGCCTGCCTCTTCGAATCACTCCTGTCCTCTCCTGTTTTCTAAACAGCTTCCTCTTTCAGTTGGCCAGCCAGCCTTTCATTCAACAGCAGATGCAGCAGCCGCTCTCTGACACTTCACTTCCTGTAGCGACAGCTTTTTAACCCTCTGTTATTAAGCCCTGTCTGGGGCCTCATTCTGAACTATAAACTCTCCAAGAACAGAGGCTGTGCCTTGCTCCTTCTACAGCCCCACAGTGACCCTGCAACAGCAAATGGACACAGACAGTCTGGGGGTGTGGGGGGGTCACTAAGTGCAGGTCTAGGAAGGCCTCCAGCTGAGCCCCTTAACTGCTGGGTGGCTGTAGAAAGACTCTGTGAGCCCCAGGGCCCCAGACTACCTTCCTGGGATTGATGGGAGACTGTGCTGCTGGTCAAGGCTGTTATTATGCTGGTTTCTCTAGACAGAGTGTGTGCTGGGGCTGCGGTGGGGAGGGCATATCCATCGTATTTCTTAGATCTTCTTGGTTATAATTGCTGATCAGAGCCAGTGTGAGGCCTGTCTGTAATCCTCAGATCTCAGGCCAGTGGTTAAGGCAGCATATGGGGAGGGGATGCCTTAAGCTACCCATACACTTATATCTATGTAAGACTGCGTGAGAAAGCCCCAGGCTCTCTGCCTGTGTTGAAGGGTGGCAGCTTTTATCTAGCTCATAGCCACCCACAAGGAGTTAACTGGATGTGGCCTCATATGGGTATCCTACAGTCCTCTATTCTCCAAGATTCCATGCTGCCTTCAGTGGGGACAGAGGCTCTGAATAACAGCATTGGGATGTTTGTTTGTTTGTTTGTTTGTTTTGTTTTGTTTTTTTCACGGACTCTCTGAGAACGGGGACAGCTGGATGCACTGAGCACCAGCAGCCTCATTTCCCAGAGGGATGACAAAACCTGACCAGGAGAAGAGAGTTACTTATCCAGTACCTTGTCTGCTGTCCTCAAAGACAAACATGCGTTCGGGAAGCAAAGGTTTGAATTCTAGCTCTGAAACTTAACTGCCGATAAGAACTTGAGCAAATCCTAAGCCCAGAGCCTACTTTGTGCAGCTGTTGGTGGAAGGTCACAGTTGCTGCTTCTATGCTGTGAGGGCCAGAGGAAGGGCTGTACACCAAGGGTCCATGGCTGAGTCCATCACCATGTCCCAGACAGCCTGACTGCTCAGAGGAGGCCAGAGCTGTGGCCTGGGCAGCAAGGCTGCTAAAGGCTTTAGGAGAGGAAGGACGGTGGGTTGTGAGGAGAACAGATTTAAAAATAACAAAACCGGAAGTGCTAAGTTCAAAAGATTTTCTCAGTAAAGCACTTTCTGGGGAGGTAGCTCGTCTAGTAGAGTACTTGCCATGCTGTACAGAGCTGTGGGTCCAATCCGTGCCACTATCAACGTGAATGGTAGTGAGCGCCTATATTCTTACAGCTTGGGAGGCTAAGAAGGGCTGTAGCTTCTAGTGGTAGCCTGGATTACATGGGAACACTCTGTCTTTTAAAAAAAAAAAAAAATCACTGTGGCTGGAGAGATGAATCAGTAGTGACTGTTCTTCCAGAGGTCCTGAGTTCAATTCCCAGCAACCACATGGTGGCTCAGAACCATCTGTGATGGGATCCGATGCCCTCTTCAGGTGTGTCTAAAGAGAGAGAGAGACAGTGTATTCACATAAAATAAGCAAAAAATAAATCTTGAAAAAGAAATCAAACTGCCAAATGGTAATAAAACTTTTTAAAAGATTGGAAGGAGGCTCTGATTCCAAGAAAATTAGTGGCTTAGGGCTAGACTGCATTCCCTGGCCCTTTACATTTGGTTTTGTTTTTTGGCTTTTGGGGTTTTTTTTTTTTTCATTTATTCCACAGAAAAGGATCGTGCATCCACATGTCTGGATGCTTCTCGGAGAGGACTGAGTCCCAGTTGTTCCAGTGACCAGAGAGGCAGCACAAAAAGAAACCATCAGGGCGAAAATGGCTTTGGCTATGCTCATCGTTCCGGGGAAACCCCAGGGAAGCAGACCTACTGCTTCCTTTTATTTTTAATTACAGACTGTGTTTTTATGGCTGAGACTAATCCACATAGATCACTTTATAAGCCACTGTTTTTATTCAGTGGAATGTCATAAATGTCTGCACTGTCATTATGAAACTCTGTAAATCTTGTCCCTGGCTGTGATGTATTTTCAGCAGAGTGATGCTGTATTTAATTGGATTTGGACATTTAGGTTATTTTCAGCTCTTTCCTCTGTGATAAATGTTATGGATATTATTGTAGTTAATTGTTTCTGGTCTTCCTTGTTACTTCCTTCATATAGATTGCCAGTCACAGGGCTCCTGGGCAGAATATAATATCTTTAAAACCTTCTCAATAACCCAGCAATACTTGATGCTCTAGGTGGCTTTCTGTGATGACTTCTGGGATGCCTACAATAGCTGTGGCATGGTGACTCCTTAAGTCTGTATGGTGTCTGGAGAATCAAGGTAAGGCTAGAAGGCTTTGAGCCATAAGCCTTGGGGACCAGGCTCAGCCCCTTCACTCTTTAATCCCAGCTATGGCCACATCAGTTCTCCCTTTCCCCTGAGGGTTGATGGTTCCAACTTGACCACTTTTGTGAGGATCCAAGGCACTGAATGTAAAGCACACATCTCTAGCTAGAATATAGTAGGAACACAGTAATTGCATGCTGTTGCAGGATGACAACTTCTTGGTTGGCACTACCATAGATTCTTGTCCTCTGCAAGCTGATGTTTCAAAATGAAACCTTAGCCTATCTGACCCAACACTGGAAGATCCCAAGGAGCTCTGTAGATAATGGGGCAATGGCCAAGATCAAATCCCAAAGGCAGAGAAAACAACAAATAGCTCTAGGTGCAGAAGAGTGGAGGGGTGATTGTCAAACTGTCTGGGATTTAGAGGAAGAAGGAAAATGGGGAGGTAAAGGAAGAGGGGTTGGGGAACTGCAGATGAGAGCCAGAAGAGAGAGCTGCCTCTGTCAGTGTCGGGAGGGAAGGTGGATGCTGTCAGCACAGGCTAGCTGGAGGGTCTTCTGGTAGTCAGCCCAGCACCTAGGTCTGTGACTAACTCACTGTGTGGTACTGGACAAGAACCTCACCTTGGCTGGACACTGGTACACCCAACTGTAGAAAAGCCTAGTATCTGCCCATCTTAGGTACCCTCTGGTCTGGCAATGCCCTGGAGAAATTAAATGGCTTCCTAGGCTGTTCCCCCAGAGAAGTGTACATACCTACCCAAATGGTTTCTCTTCTCCTGCCCTGAGGCTCTTCAAATAATAAGAAGCTATTTCTAGGACTTAGTATAACAAGACAGTCAGAGAGAAGGGACTTACCTAAGGAGAGGGACCACGGGCAATGCAGAGGACAGGGGAGCACAGAGGTAGCAAGTCAGGCTGGGACCTCCCAGTCAGGGGCTGCTGCTCATATGGACATCAGCAAAGACCACAAAGTGATACCCGAGTTAGCAGTGCAAGTTCTTCTCATGTGACTTAAGCAATAGGACCTGGAGTTTAGTCCTTGTTCATCCTCATGGCTGGATGTTCTGATGCTGCAGGCTGGGTTCTGTGAAACCAACACTGACAATGCTGGGAGCACTTGATGCCTGTGACGGGAGGAGGGGTTGGGGAGCACTTGATGCCTGTGACGGGAGGAGGGGTTGGGAACCACTCGATGCCTGTGAAGGGAGGAGGGTGTTGGGAGCACACGATGCCTGTGAAGGGAGGATGGTGTTGGGAGCACAGGATGACTGTGAAGGGAGAAGGGTGTTAGGAGCCACTCGATGCCTGTGAAGGGAGCTTGCCTTTGTAGCAAAGGAAACCCAGTCAGGAACGTAGGATCCTCAGTGCCTGTCAGTTCCTGGTTTCTGGCCCTGCGGGTTTGAAATGCCTGGCAGTCATCTCTCATCACTTCCCTCCTCTACTCCTGCTTCAGCTATGCTTCTGGTAATGTGCTCTCTGCTGGGTCACAGTGACGGCACGACTTAGTTCTATTTAAGGAAAGAAACACAATTTCCCTTCTTCCACTCTTTCTGTGTGATTTGGCCATAAGACCTTGAACTCAGAGAGTAGGGTGACAGCTCTGAAAAAAAAAAAAAAGAAGACAGGGGCTGATTCCTTGTAAGGACTCTCAAGCCAGGTGGTGGTGGTGGTGGTGGCACACGCCTTTAATCCCAGCACTGGGGAGACAGAGGCAGGCAGATCTCTATGAGTTTGAGGCCAGCCTGGTGTACAGATCAAGTTCCATGGCAGTCAGGACTATACAGAGAAACTCTGTCTCTAAAAAAAAACGAAACAATAAAGACTTTGAAGCAAATATGCAATCTCGTTGCTCACCACAGCTTCTTCTGCACAAGATGGTGACTTTCCAACTGCATCCTACCCTTTGATAAGGCATTTACCTGTATCCGTGTGGATTCAAACATTTCCATTTCGTTTCTCTCTCTCTCTCTCTCTCTCTCTCTCTCTCTCTCTCTCTCTCTCTCTCTCTCTCCATGTTCCCATGCCTGCATGACAGGAGCTTTACTGTCTGCGGCATCTCCTCATTCCCCACAGAGCAAGTTTTCATGTGATTTGTGATACACAATTTTTCCAGATTTGGCTGTTACGAACCCAACAGGGTACAATCTAGCTCTTCCTGCTTTGCTCCCATTCTTTACTTTCTGACCCAAGATGTTTCTGAGATAGCTTGTAAATTACCCCACCTCTATCCCCATCCCATACCCTTACACCCCCACACCCGCACCCCTAGCTGTAAAATCAGCTTTCTCTGAGGATTAACCCTTGGTTTTGTTTCTTTCAGTGGTAAGTCCAAACTTTCTGCTCTTAAGTCACCAGGTTTCACCTTTTGTCTTTGAAACTGCTTGAGGATGCTCTGAGGAGAGTGTCAAGGGTTTGTATGACAAGATGAGCTGAGAATTGTTAAGCTCTAACTCATGATGAGCCCTGGTAGGGTCAATGGTTTGGAGACTCTGGCGAGACCTGAGTCCTATTGCTATTTCACTGTTGATAATGATACACTTACATCTTTTCACTGACATGGGGGAAGGACAGGTCATGTGACTGTCATGCCAGGCTGGGCCCAGACCTCAAGGAAAGGAAGGGCATTGACAAGGAACTAGAATCCTGGAAGCCAGAGGGTCTGTCTATCTATCTATCTATCTATCTATCTATCTATCTATCTATCTATGGTTTTTTAAGACAGGGTTTCCCTGGCTGTCCTGGAACTCACTCTGTAGACAAGGCTGGCCTCAAACTCACAGAGATCTGCCTGCCTCTGCTGCCCCAAGTGCTAGGGATTAAAGGCAAGGCTTGTGACACCGCTGCCCATAGCTTCAAAGTCTCTTCCTCCAAGACACTCTTTAACCACAAAGGATAGAATAGAACTTTGTAATAAAGAAACTACTGTCTCAGGAAACAAAATACAAAAACAAACAAACAAAAAATTTCCAAAGCCAAAAATAACACAAGGGAGATATATTTTGCAGGGTGTGGTGGCACACACCTTTAATCCCAGCACTCTGGAGGCAGAGACAGGCGGATTTCTGAGTTCAAGGCCAGCCTGGTCTACAAATTGAGTTCGAGGCCAGCCTGGGCTATACAGAGAAACCCTGTCTTGAAAAACCAAAAAAAAAAAAAAAAGAGAGAGAAAAGAAAAAGAAACTAATAGACGTCACCTTTATCAGTTGATCAAAGTTATCACCCTCAAGCTGGGATAAGTTGACACCATATACCTCCTGAGATCAGGAGATCTATGCACGGAGAAGCACAGCTTCCTGGATGTGGTGTACCACCCCACACCCATCAGCAGAACCCAATCACAAGGGAAAGACTACACATAAAGTCAAAGTGAGAGATGGTTTACGAAATAGCTGACCTGAGACCTTCCAAAGTATCACAGTCCTGAATGTCAAAGCAGCATAGGAGAACCAACATGTACTGAAGGAGATCAGAAGAAAAAGTAAGTAGCTTTAAGGACCACCATGCTGACGGGAGGGAATGGGGCTGCAGGTTAGACAGACTATTACATAGACTGATGTTAGATTTTGCACTTCCTTCCTCCTTCCTTTGTTTCCTGCCCCTCCCTCTCTCTAATTTTTATTTCATTCTTTATCCCCCCCCCCCTTTTTTCTGTATTAGGGATTGAACCTTTACATGCTAGTCAGCTGTTCTGACAGTGAGCTATAACCCCAGCTTGATGGTAAATTTCCTGATTTTTAATATGGTTGTATAAGAAAAGTATCTTAGCCGGGCGTGGTGGCGCATGCTTTTATTCCCAGCACTCGGGAGGCAGAGGTAGGCGGATTTCTGAGTTCGAGGTCAGCCTGGTCTACAAAGTGAGTTCCAGGACAGCCAGGGCTATAAAGAGAAACCCTGTCTCGAAAAACCAAAAAAAAAAAAGAAAGAAAGAAAAAGAAAAGTATCTTATCTTTATAAAAACACACAATTGAAGGATTAAATGATGAATAGGTACTGTGATTCTAACTTATCAAAAAAATACAAGTAAAGAAACAGTGATAAATAGGAGAAAAAACACTTAATAATTGTCTTACTGCGGTGAACAGACACCATGACCAAGGCAACTCTTATAAGGACACCATTTAATTGGGGTGGCTTACAGGTTCAGAGGTTCAGTCCATTATCATCAAGGCAGGAGCATGGCAGCATCCAGGTAGACATGGTGCATTATAAGTTCTACATTTACATCTGAAGGCCGCTAGCAGAATACTGGCCTCCAGGTAGCTAGGGTGAGGGCCTTAAAGCCTACATCCACAGTAACACACCTACTCCAACAGGGCACACCTTCTAATAGTGCCACTCCCTGGGCCGAGCATATACAAAACACAGTAATTTGGGGTAGACAGAAGAGGACTTTTTGTAATTTTTTTCCTCTAAGTTTAAAGTTATATTTTATAATTAAAATTCAAATTCCAGGGGACCTGAAGCCTTCCTCTGGCCTTTGCAGGCACTGCATGTACATGATGCACAGACAGTCAGGCACATACACACATGTAATTAAAATAAACCAGAATCTTAAAGAAAGGAAAATAATTCCGAAGTAAAAATTTGCAAAGAGAACATGAAAAAATAGATCTCTTATAAGAACCTTGAAAAGGGCACTTTGATGGCGGGCTTTGGAAGGAACTGGCAGGACAGAGAACATTATTCTGGAAAGGTGACCTGTGCTGGGCCTGACAAAAGCTATTTCTAATCTGGCTTGTAGCTGCTTTCAGGAATCTGCTGTTTGGGAGTCACAGGAATGAAGCTTTTCCAGAGCCTCTGTGAGTGGGGCTGGTGAAATTAACATTACCATGTCTAAGGTGTTTGAGGGCTACTGCCTACTGAGAAGGGGCCTATGTTCGTGTTATCAAACACCAGTGTAGGCACATTATTACACTTTTTGCTTACGTTTTGGGAAAACCCTGCCAAACCCATGAACATTGACTCTCAGTCAGATAAGGCAGTAGTTCTTTGGTTCAGTTTAGAGCTTCCCAAGCTCCAGCCCTAGGGCATGCCTGGGTCTGCCCATTCTGTCCTGGGCAAATGTTCTTCCTCTTGCTCCATTTGATGCTCAGCTTAGCGATCCCACGACTCAGTCAAGGCTGAGGCCAAGATCCCCTGCCTCTGAATCCTGGGTTTCGCTGACAATTAGACAACTGGGCTTTGTCTTACTGTGAACTGACTATTTTCTAACCAAATTAAAATAGAAGAGAGAATGCTGAGCAAGTGTATCAGAGCTCTTCCAAGAAAGAACAGGCTGGAACTGTAGTACACAGTATTAGAACAGACTACATGGGGTGGTGGTGACAGCCAGGTAGCCTTTCCTTCCCTGACGAGCAGCTCAGATCAGCTGATGTGTCTCAATGCAGGGCCTCAGTTCCCTCATCTGTGAAATGGAACAGATGTGAAGAAAATGGCTGGAGTTCTGCCCCAGGGCTAAATGTCTGGAACCTAACATCAGTAGATCTAGGCTGGGACATGGTCTCCTGATGTCTCACTGCTGAGAACCTCAAGTGATTTCTATCTGCCTGATAGAGAGCTGGGAGCAGGAGAGTCTTGGGATCCATATTCCTCTCTCTTGTCTGCTTTCTAGGGTGCCAGCTGCCAGGGAGCCACTTTGCACACCTCTGGTGGCTTTCAGGAACCCTAATGACTGACAGTGCTTGGAAATCAGCCATATTCTCTGCAGCTGCAAGTGAGGGCATCTGGAGACTCAGAGGGGCTTTTGCACTGGTGTCCCCAAGGCAAACTGAAGCCCAGTACTGATATCACAGTCTGAAGGCCAAGGATCACATCCTCAGCCTCACTGAAGACCCTGGGGCAGGGGCTCCATCTAAGAGCCCACCCCCTCAGCATGACCCTTGGCCTCATCACCGGCCTCTCAGCAGGGACTCCCTTATTCCTCATTTCTGCCCCTGCCCCTGCCCCTGCCCAGGCCCTGGCTCCTCCACACCAGGTCACAGTGAGGATGAAAGACCACATTGGACAAAGTGACTCTCACAAAGCTGACTGACCTTTCTAAGCCTCCGTTTTCTTCTCTGTGGAGTAGGATGGGGGAAGCCTCACAGAGTAAGTGACATGCTGAGCTCCAGGCCTAATGCGTGAGAGCTCGGTGGGCCATCCTGTTACTGCTGAACTTCTGGCTCACCTGGTCTCCTTAATTAGATCCCTGCTTTCAGTCTGTAGGCTTCTGGCTTACTCCTCAACATAGTTGCTCTATCCTCGTGCATTCTGCTGTCTTGCAATAAGCATCCTTCCTATTGTTTGTGTCTCCAGACAGGAAGACTCCATTTATTTCACCGGGTATACTGGAATGGTTCTTGCTTTCATGCTGGAGCTGGCCAGAGGGTACCCAGAACATAGAACATGGAACTTGGGCTGCCTAGGATATCATAGGCATCACTCCTGGGAACAGTGGTCAGCCATAGGCAGCATACCCATCCGAGGATCAAACAGCCTATCAGGAGTACCCTGCTGGCTACAGCCTACTGGCATTTGAGGGATGCTCCACCAGGATAGAGATTCCCCTCCGTCCCTCCAGGAGGTGCATTATCAAGGCAGCATAAACACCAGAAGAGATAAAATGAGTGCCATTACCAAATTAAATTAGGGCAGGAGTTTTCAGAGCCCCCTTCTCTCTAGTCCCCTCAACCCCCAAGGTTCTAAGCTCTTGCCTCAGGCTTCCCCTCTAGCCTGGCATCAGCTTCACCAGTGAGGGCAGCCTCCATTATGGTGTCCCCTCCTCAAGCCCCTGAGTTCCTCCACACTCATATAAGTCAACGTCAGTCCTGCCTGCATTCTGTCTATCCAGTCTATCTCTTGGCTTTCCTGAGGAGGTGACAGTTGAAGAGAAGTAAGTATCTGGGCCGAGGTTGAGGCCAGGGTGGGGCAAGAAGAACTTCCCAAGCAGAGGAGAGAGGTTGGAAAAAGGGACCTGAAATACAAGAGAGTGAGGCAATATGACAAAATCAAAGCCCAGTGGGTGGCAAGTCTTGAAGAGTCTGGGTTAGGGCACGCAGGATCTGCAGGATGTGTAATGACGACGGCCAGCAACCAGAGAACAACATCCATCACACAGAAAAGTAGTAGCCAGAAGGTGGCTAGATCAGCCTCTGAAAGCATCGTTCTGCGACATGGAGAGCAGCCAGCGGTGAGCAGGGAGAGCTTCGCTGATGCACAGGCTCAGCTGCACGGAGCCCTGATGTTCAGAGCTGAGCCTGTCCAGGCTCTGATGTTCCAAAGGTGCTGTCTTGAAATTCCAAAAAACATGCTATTATGGTTGGGTATGGTAATGCATACTTTTAATCCCACATATGGGAGGCAGAGGCAGGTGGACCTCTGTGAGTTCAAGACCAACCTGGTCTACAGATCAAGTTCCAGAAAAGCCAGGGTTAAAATAGAAACCCTGTCTTGAATATATCTTTGTATATATGTTTTTAGATGATAATTAATTAATCATATATAGGGGGGTGTTATATGAGAGTGCAACCACATGCCATAAAACAACTGTGGAAGTCAGATGTGTTTTATGATAGAAGGTTCTCTCATTCTACCTTTGGGTCCTGGGGATTGAACTCAAGTTACCTGGTTTAGTGCACACATCTTTATCAGCTGAACCATCTTGCTAATCTTTGTGTGATTCAGGAGCAACCTCGTATGACAGTGACACGTACTTCATGTGGTAGCCTCTCACTGCTTCCCTTGGGCTGCTCCTCTGCCCCTCTCTCCCTACTTCTGCCTAGGTCCCTTCTGCCTGCAGCAGGAAACCAGCTGCAGGTTTCTAAAGAAGTCAGGGTTAGGACCATGACCAATAGCATCTTAGGGTGGGGTATGGCGGCTGTCCCTGGCTCAGACTGACAACAAATGACATATTTGGCAAACATACTTCTGTCCCATGTACCCAGTACATCCTGGCTTGTTTACACCCTTGGGGATTGCCTGTCTATCACGGGCTGAGGAGTCTGATCATGATAAACGGAGATGCCTGGCTCAACTCCCCTGTCCCTAGCAGACCACAGGCCAATCTGGTACATGGCAGAAAAACCCAGAACTTAATAGATTTTTGCACTTGTTCCACAAATATTCATGCAACTGTAAATAGTAAGTAAAAACCCCATAGGTAGAATAAACCCCAAATGTCTACCTTTGGCAATGTTTCTGTTGCTTACCTGGTTTAAAGGCATAGACAAAATGACTTTAAGACCCAAGTCCTGCCAGGTGGCTAGCTGTGGCAACCAAGGCTGTAACAACTGATTTTCAGTCCTTAGATCTATGACCTCTTGAATTCTTCAAACACATATATTCAAATACTATGTCAAACAGTCTGGCCTGGCCTGGGTGGGGTTCTCCCTCATGGTGTGCCTAGACATCAAGGCAAATTATGTTCTGAGGCAGCAGAAACAGTGATTAAAGAGCTGTGATTTTTTTTTTTTTCAGGCACAGATTCTCCTCCCTAAGGACTGGGTTTGGTGTGGGCAATGGCTGGGGAGGGAGGGAAGCTTGCTAACACACAGTTTCATCTTCTGAGGCTTCTTGCACATCTCTATTCAGTCCTTTCTTCCCTCTGTCTCCTCTACACCCCACAGCTTCCCTCGGCCTCCGTGGTAGCACCATCCAGGCCTCTGTGGTAGCACCATCCAGGCCTCTAATCGTCCTTGCAACTCTCCCCCCTCCCCCCCATCCCCTCCTTATTTACCGACTTCTCATCACAACACTGTCTTCTGGTTCCACTGGATAAGGAGAGATCTTTCTGGAACTTGCCTGTAATTTCATTAGGGTAGAAACCAGATCTGCCTCCCCTCCTGGCAGACCTGTCACCAGTATTCTTTGTGGTTCTAACCTGAGAAGGGAGGGTCTCACGGTCACTGTAACGTTCTCCAGTATCTATGACACCTCCAAGAGTCTGCTGTGATGGTGATGATGCTGAAGTACCATCTACTCTTAGCCAATGAGACACCAGGGATGATTTCCCAAGAGGCTGAGGAACAGGACTTTGCAGAAGACAGCTTGGGTTTTCCCTTTCTTTCTTTGATGTGGTTGCATCTGGAGGTGTAGACTGAGGGGGTGGGCGGTGGACTGACCGAGCAGACTGGAGAGAAGAGAGATTCCTGGAGAGGTCAGCAGGGAGCCCAGCTTGGGCTTTTCCTTCCAGTTAAAACAAGGCTCCTGGTAACGAGGACTCTGGTCTGTTTTCTGATTTCAAATTTTCATCCCATTTTACAAATGGAGATGTTGAGCTGGCCAATCTGTAACAATAAAAGTAGCTTCAGCACAGGGCCTGTAGGGTTAAGGTGACGTACACTACATGCTGTCTGCACCTACAAGTAACAGGAAAAACCTGGGTGTCTTGATGCTAAAGCTGCTTATATGGGGCTGGAGAGATGGCTCAGTAGTTAAGAGTGATTGGTGTTCTTCTGAAGGATCAGACTTCAATTCCCAGCACCTACATTAGGCAGCTCCAGAGGATCTGATGCCCTCCTCTAGCCTCTACTGGCATCTGTACATACCTAGCACACACACACACATATACACGCAAATAAAGATTAGAAATGAATCTCTTTTTAAAAGATGTTCATTAGCTCAAGCCCTAGGATTCCAGAAAGCAGGGCTTCTAGCACCAGGCCTGCTGTGTTTCTTCTTGGGGGTTGTTTAGGGAAGTCTGGGTGTGTCTGTCTCTAAGTCCTGGCACGTGTAACCCCCACTTGGGAGCTCAGCTGTCTGATCAATCCTCAGGTAAGCCTCGGTGACGGTGGTGATTTGTGGACAGTCTCTGACTCATTCTTTTCACCAGCCCNGACTCCCAGAGGCTCCTTCTGCTGAGTGGGCAAACTCCGTCTGGATAGGGTTCCCCAGGACCTGCTTACCCTACAAAGAGAAATTCCAGAGGCATTCTTGATATGAAACACTTTCCCAGAGACTGGAGATGGCAGATGGCGAGGCTGAGACTCTGAGTTGGGTCAATCAAGGTCCTTCCACTACTGAAGGGCAGAGTCCAAACTAAACAAAAGCTGAACCTGAATCTCCAGACTCCTGTCTCCCTCTGTCTATCACAGTTATGAACTGAAGATGGAATGGGTGAAGATTTGCACGGGGTCCAGGACCCATGCCTCATCAGACTGAGGTCCCTTAGCGGGTTACCTTCTCAAAACAAGTCTCCGCCTTCATAGTCCTAGCCCGGGACCCGCAGTTGAGTCTGCCCCATGCTGTGAGCAACTTGAGGTTAGGGCATGAACTGCTAAAGTTGGAATGAATGGTGGATGTCCGTGCCCCGGGTGAGACCCTAAGAACCTAACCTCTTGGGGTCTGCGAGAGAGTAACAGCCGCGGGATTCCTAACTTGTTAGTTCTAAAGCTAAACTGGGCCAGGACTTGAGCAGGCAGCAGGGTGGCAGGTGGCAGGCGGGGCTGTGCAGGAGAAACGCAGCAGCTCAACTTCCTGTGGGTTAGAGCCCTGCGCCTGCCCTGGGGGAGGTTGCACAAACCTTCCTGTGCCGGCCTCAGGCTGCCTGCCTGCCTGCCTGGCCTGTGCACATCCTTCCTCTCTCCCAGCCTCTGCCTGCCACCTGGGCTGCCTGCCCTGGGCCTCAGCCTGCGTCCTCCTCCATCAGTGGGGCTGGCGAGAGCCTAGGCTGGAAATCGTGGCCCACCCTTCCATCACTGGGCAGGGCTCCTTCCTCATTTCGCTGCTGATTCTAGCCCCAAACAAAACAGGTTGAGCCTTTTTCCTCCTCCAGCAGTTGCCTCTGGCTTGTGGCTGCCTTCTGAGCATTTCAGACGGCGCCGGCTGGGGGTGGGAGGGAGGGCCTGGGCTAGCCGCGCTGTGACTGGGACGTGCTCCTGGCTCCTGGCTCCTGGCTCCTGGCCCATGTTCAGCCCTGCTTGAAGCAGGAGTGCTAGCATTTGACACAACAGACGCTGGAGGATGATGGCCCAGCTGCAGTTCCGAGATGCCTTCTGGGTGAGTGGAGCCGACTGGGGGCGGTAAGCTTGCCGAACAGGTCCAGCTAGGCAGGAATCACCTTGGAGACTGACATAGGGATACAGTTTTCCCATAAAAATTGTGCCTTGACTTTGGTCTTAATTATCATGGAGGTGGCCTGGGCCACAGTCTCTACTGACATGAAAGGCTAAAGAGGGGCCCTGGCTAAGATAATGAATTTCTCTCACAGACATCACCCCCACAGCCAGAGGGATGGCCTCTGTACTCGGGCTGATTCTCCTCTGGGACATGCTGCTGCCCCAGCGGCAGAGCTCACCAGAACAACCTAATGGAGGATTTGAGGAGGATTCGTAGGGAGAAGTGTATAAGGGAGAAGTCAGCAGCCCTGACACCAGGCCAACTTGGTTCGGGTCTCAACTTTGTAAGGGCTGGGTCGGTTGCTATGTCTCTCTGGGCCTCAGTTTCTACATCTGTATAATGGAGATAAGTTCAGATATTTAACAACTGAAGGTGATTCAATGCAGTAAAGCCCTGGTGCCTTGCCAGAGTTAAAACTCTTACCCAGTCTCCGATCTCTGCATACCTCAGGTTCATGAAGAGGCAGCTGGGCTAGGCAACTTCCTGCTTGCTGTTTCAAATTCAGCCCAGGTGTAAAACAAATCTTTTTGCCGGTTAGATGAGGGAACCTGGCCAGGAGGGCAGTAGAGGCCACAGCGCTTGCCCAGTTCTCCTGTTTTTCCACTTTTCCCTCAGCTTCCCCTCGTGTCCTCCACCCCTGACTGTCCCTTGGAGACACGGGGCTGAGACAATTTGGTTAAAGCTGGGGATGTCTTTCTCCTGAGGATAGCGCTCCAGCACCACTGGGGACTCTCAGGACCTCTTACTCACCCAAGGCCCTCTCCTACAAAGCCAGGAGGATGAGGGTTAGTAAGCCACCCTTCCTTCCTCTCTGGCCAGCTTTGCTTGGGGTCCATGCTAGAGTATGGGTGGCCTTCCTTCCTTGAAACTGACTTCACAGAGGACAGAGGGCCTTGCCCGGAGAGGGCACCTTGTGCCTCTGTCTGGGCCTCAGTTTTCCCATTTTTGCAGAGAAGAGTGTAGGAGCAGTCCAGAGCTGCAGATGCAGGCAGCTGCTTTGGCCATCTCGTCACCGGGGTGCTCACTGCTCAAGGTGACAGCCAGAAGAATCCAATCGCTGCTCTGACTTGGAGCCCTACAACCCAGGAAGGCCAGAGACCCTGACCCATTTTATCCCTAGTGTCTCTATTCCAATCCCAAAGTTTGGTCTCAACTTCCCCAGATCGAAGCCGAGAAAAGCAGCAGCCCAGTGGCAGGGGCCAGGCAGAAGGATGACATATAAGATATCAGGGCGTGGCGGCAGCAGCAGGACCCAGCTCCCCCGGGGCTGCTTCCTGGGTGATGTCTCGCCATGCCCTGTACTGGCTACACCTCTGGACTGCTGCAGGTGTCCTGGGCTTCTCTTCACAGTGACTCCCTGGGCCTTGGTTAGCAGAAGCTTCCCAGGGAAGGCAGAGCAGAGACAAGGAGGAAGTGGACAGCGGGAACTGTTCACACTGCCCTTGAATCCTGCAGCCTGTAAGTAAATAGTCTTAGGCCTAGAGCGGTGGCGAATGCCTGCAATCTCAGCTTAGGCAGAGAGACGAGGGCTGAAGTAAGTTGAAATAAAGCAGGCCTGGTCTGCATGGTAACAGCTTGTCTCAAATGACAGGGAGAGGCAGTGGGTGTAGTTAGGGAGAAAGAAAGAAAAGAAAAGGATATCCAGTCCTTTTTTTTTTAATGAAATTTTATTTATTTTTATTTTATGTGTTTGGGTATTTTGCCTGCATGTGTCTGTACACCATGTGCATGCAATGCCTGTAGAGGCCAGAAGAGGGTGTTATATCCTCTAGAACTGTAGGTGAGCCACCACTTTACTGGAGGAATTAAACCCTGGTCCTCCAGAAGAGCAGCTAATGTTCTTAACTGTTAAGCCATCTCTCTAGCTCTAACACCTAGTTTTTAAATAGTGGAAGGAAACCTCTGAGCTGGATGGAACAGATCATTTATCTGGCAACTTTGTCTATCCTGAACACAGACGGGAACCAGCTGTAGTTCTAACATCAGTTCATAAGAAGGAGGGAAATAAAGGTGTCCTGGAACTAAAGACGCCAACACTAAGAGCTATCCCCAGAGCTCATTCATATGCTTATAGGAGATACCCGAAAGCCGCGTGTGTGAGCATGTGGTGTGTAAGGATTTGTGTAAGTGCAGACAGATGCATGTGCACATGGTGTGTGTAGGTAAGACGGTGGCCTCTGGTGGCCTTTCACCTGTTTTGACACAGAGTCTCCTGTTTGCTGCTGTGTGCACTTGGCTATCTATTGGGCTTGAGCTTCCAGGAATTCTCCTGTCTCTCACTCCACTGTTGCTTCAGGCACTCTGGGATTATAGATATGAGCTGCACCTGATTTTATGTGGGTTCTTGGAGTCAGAGTTGAGTCTTTATACTCACGTGCAAAGTGCTTTACCTGCTAGCTATCTCCGCAGCCTACCTGAAGATTTTAACAGGCCGAGCAAAGTTTATTGACCCACAATTTGAACAAGTAGCATAGAGGACTATCCTCTCAGCCAAACTGCTACCATCTACGAGTTCAGCCGGAGCTGTTTGCAACCGTCTCTGCTGGGCTTGCTGCTATTGGCTGTCTATTGGAAGGAAGGGCCAAGAGAGTAATGGTTCCCTCACCTGAGTATCCAGCCGCCCTTCCTCCCTCCCTCCCTTCCTCCCTCCCTCCCACTTGTCTGCAATTTTGCCCTAATTACACGTGGCCTTGCCTCAAGTTCTAGGGGAAGGGCTACAGCATATTCTCAGGGAAGGACTAGGTGAAAGGTTCCTTCTGTGAAGCTCTGGGGGAGATTAGCATCCATGCCGAGTACAGACCTCCTATGGGCTGCTTTAAGGTCATCCGTGCCCCTTCCCACAACTCCTCACTCATTGCTCAGTAAGTAAACTCAATGGTTCCCCACCATGGACTTCAGTGGAGTTGTACATCAGTTTATCATTGGGACCATGGGAGGAGAGGGTAGATCTTTATGCCTCCATCTAGGGAAGGAATTTTAGCAACAATTGTGTCCATGGGGTCCTTCCTGTAAATACAGGCATTCGTAGGGGCCTGTCTGGGGCTATAGATATAAATGTTGATGAACCTGAGCTAGTAGAGGCATTCTCCCCAGGGAAGCAAAGGAGACAAAGAAATTATAGAAAACAGATGTGATAGGCTGGACATGATGGTACTCACCTTTAATCCAGTATTTGAAAAGTAGAGGCAGAAGAATAGTAAGTTTAGGACAGCCTGGGCTACAAAGGAGCTATATAGACTAGCCAGAGATATATAGTAAGGCCCTGTTTCAAGTCCTTTCTCCCAGAAAAAGCAGATAAAATGACTTAGAAGTAGTGGGACATTGAGCACGGGACTAGCTGTAGTCCTGTCCCTTGTTAGCCTTGTCCGTACAGCTACACAGTGAGGATGGCCTGATTTTGGCTGTGCAGTGCATTTCCAAGGCTGGCTGCCATGGGAGTGAGTTTGGGTGGCTGGCCACAGTGGATAGGAAGGAAGAATTTGTTTCTGTGACACACACATTGACAAGGAGCATTGTAGATTTGCTGGTAATTTGTGGCTAGGCCGAAGAGCAGGACCTGTCAGGTGAGACCAGCCTGAGGCTGAGAATAGCAGGCTTCCCCCACTGAGAACCTGCTTAGCTCTGGGTCACAAGTTATAAGAAAGCCCAGGCCACCACAGCCCCAGATGCCAGTGGCCTCGAATGGCCCATGGTCCATTTGTCTTCCTGACCTCATTTTCCCTTGGTTTCATTTTCTACTCTGTGTGTGTGTGTCTCTGTGGGGGGGAGGGGGTGAAAGTTAATTTTAATTTGTAGGAGAGCACACTCCCTCACAGCATGCCAATGTAGCTCAAAGGAGTCATTTCTCTTCCTTCTACTATGGGTATCCTGTATAGAACTCAGGTCACCAGGCTTGGCAGCAGGCACCCTTACCCATTGAACCATCTTACCAGCCCCTACCGGGTTTTCTAGTGGCGTTCTGTGCTAGAAGCTCTAAAATGGACCCTTGAGTTTTATTCCCAAACCTACCTAATAAGACTATCCTGCCTTCAAGGATAGTTCAGTAGGAGAGCTCAAGGGACTCCCAAATGACTGGACTAGGCAAAGTATGCTCTTGAAGAGCTGTAGCCAAGTACTACTGTCCCACCCTGGTCTCTGCTGGCTGGGACTTGTACAGCCAATGGCCTTTGCAGAGGAATTCCAGAGTATTGTTTTAAGAGGGGAAAATCATTTCTGGGTCAGATTTTCATGAGATCCATCAGGTCCCTTTGGGGACAGTTGGAAGAAAAAAATAGATGTTGGAAGAGGTTGTGGCCCGTGTGCTGGCATGGCCTGTGTACTGGCACGGCCTTCACCTCTTGTTTGGGAGTTAAGGGATATGGCTAAGCGTCTCCCTCTAGTACCGGTCAGATCTCATCCTTCAAGGCTGGGCCTGCCCTTTCCCTGTGTGTCCCCTTAGCTGCTGGTGCCTCTTCCCCTTCCCAGTCCCGAGACTCTGAGTTTCCCCATTTAGGCTGAGAGAAGAAACCTGAGGGGGCCTTGCACCAGCATGTCCTAAAGCCGCTTGCCCTCTCTTGTAGAACCTGTCTACTGTAGTGCCAAGAGAGTTTGCCACTTGCCACGCTGTTGAAAGTCTGCCTTGGGCTGTCAAAGCCACAAATATGTCTTCTATAAGAAAAAAATATATTAATATAAAACCCAAAGAGCAAAGTGGAAAATGGAGAAAAAAATTAGGGAAAATGGAGAAAAAAATTAGGTTGTGTTACATTTCACAACGTAAATAATAATATCTTGCTATATATGATTAGTTTACATAGGCACACGCATACTACGTGCAAATTTTATATTCTCTCTTTTTATGTTTCTACTATTTAAACTTCTATTTTAAGTTGTGGCAAAATACACATATCTTAAAATACATCATTTGGATACTTGCCTCTGGATATATTCAGTTGAATTTGTTCCTGGATATTTGTATAAAACCACTGAGACAAAAAACTCAAGATGTTGCATTTCATAACAGGAAGTTGTTTTAATATCACAGCAAAGGGGGACTGCAAAGCACTATTTCCAAATCTACTGTGCCGTGTGTGCAGTTGGCCAAATATGAATCAAGGACAGCACAATCTACTCATTTCAGAGTCTGCAATTTTCTTCATGATGATGTGCTTGGGAGGCAGAGGGAGGGGGATTGTGAGTTTGACTTGTATGGACTACATAAGGAGTCTGAGTCCAGTTTGGACTGCACAGTGAGTCCTGTCTCAAAACAATAAAACCGAGAGGACATGAAACAAAAGTTTCGATCATTGCAGCTAGTCTGAGCATGCAGGAGCCAATGGCAGGCTGTCACACACAGCCCAGGGGCTACAGGGACTGGTGGAGCCAGGCTGAACTATACATGGTAAGGCTGACAGTGAAACCTGGGCCTACTGGTTGTCAACAAACTACTACTAGCTGGCTGGTGGGTGGTAGCCATGGCACCAAAAGGCTGCATTTCTCTCTAGGTATTGGACCAACAGACAGGGCAGGGATAAATTCTTCAGCTGATGCCATATATTTATCATCTTAACTCTCCTTTTCCCCATCTTAACCATTTTTTAAGTTGTACAGTTCAGTTGTGTCTGAAAGAAACCTCGGCTTTAAGGTTTAAGTGGATCTGGTCGGTTCCTTGGTGTTGGTGTGAGCAGCGACTTTGAGACCTCTAAAGGTCCGCTGGCTAGAGTAGGGACCTTTGTACTGCTGCAGGGACGATCCAAGTGGCTTGGAAGGACCTGAGCCTGTGGGCAGTGCACCAGAGACATCTCAGCTTTGAGGAAGGACTTGAAGCGTGGGAACTTCATTACTTAGACTCAAGGGGCCAGGGGCTCCAGGTGGGCCAGCCAGTGACTAAGAAGCAACAGGGGCTTGTCGAGAGTATAGGAGATGAACCCGGAGACTCTGGGTGTCTTAGTCTTGGCTGCTCCCAGCCACCTTCCACATCCTCCTCCCTGTGATGTGAGAGGGATGGGGATGGATCCTCTGAACAGGTTTGTACGATGTGTGGCAAGTTGGGGATCTGCAGACACCAGCATCAGCTCATTTTCACAAGAGTCTCTGGAAGGCTACACAGGGTGAATGAAAGAGGTAGGCTGTTGGCAGGGTAAGAGGAAAGAAACTGGTGAGGGATAGGGCCAAGTGGCCCTGAGCATTTCATCATATAAACACGGCTATCATTGAGTTCTGAACCATGTCAGCTTAACAGTCGACGAATTAAACAAATCAAAATAAAAAAAAGAGAACATTTGCTTCAAGATCCATGAAGATTTTTCTTGGTCTTGGCTCCTTAAGACACCCCCAGAAGAACATAGCAGCACTTCTTTGTCCTAGCATCAGGATGGCCCAATTATAGCAAAGAGCTAGCCAGTGGCGTCCTGGCTTCAGGTAGTTCCGGGGCACAAGCGGCTCAATGCCCTCTGCTCTTGGATTCCAAGAACAGCTTGGTTGGATTATAATCTTCGTGGGGTGGTCTGCCCAATCCCAGACTGGGTTGGCACTGGTATCTGTAGGTTTAGAAGAGATGGACTTTCCCTGTTTTTTCTTATTCCAATGGAGTATGGGGTGTATTTAATCTTTGCAATTAAATATAGATTACATACATCATTTAAAAAAAAAAAAAAAAAAGGAGACCGCTTTTAAACAAAACCAAGTAACTGCTTTCAAGGCCAGAAGGTATTTTTAGGTCAAGTTTGTGGTCTGATAGCACTACCCCTTCCACAGGCTGCGCACAAGAGCGGCCAGAGACCAAAATCTTGGCACCACTATGTCCATTCTACTGCCATGGTATGATAGGAGACTGCAGAGATTTGTCGCTGTGACTGTGCTGCTCTGCCCGCCCTCCCTCCCTCCCTCCCTACCTCCCTCCCTCCCTCCCTTCCTTCCTTCCTTCCTTCCTTCCTTCCTTCCTCCTTTCCTTTCCTTTCCTTTTTAATTTACAGAGGTCCACCTGCCTCATCTTCACCACCGAGTGCCTGTGATGCCAGTCTATTGTCACTCAAGGATGACAATATACTTGGCTGCAGGATCCACCCTCTGTAGAAAGTGTGAGATTCTCCATGGCCCCCTTTGCACTTTAGGCTCCAAAAACTCAAACATTTCTCAGGTTCTTCTGGCCTCTGCATAGAGCTAGAACAGCCCCTGGGGTGTGGTGGGGTGGAGTGGGGTGGGGTGGGGTGGGGTGGGGTGAATCTGGGAGCTAGGAGGGCAGAGCAGAGGTGTGGAAAGGGGACCCGGCACAGCTGATGTTATGCAAAGCCCTGTAGGAAGGGAAGCCCGGGCTGGATTGTGAAAGGCTTCTATCCCTATGGGTGGCATATACACTTCCTTCTGCCTTTTCTGACCCTTTCCTGTGGTGGCTGCAGGCTACAGCTGGACTACCCTCCACCTCACCCGAGCTGCCTGACATCACAGAGTGTTTCAGGGAAGGAACTTGCTGAAAATGGTGAAGTGGGGAAGCCGGGAAGCCGAAAATGCCTTGACGGAGTACTAAAGCTACCCTGAGTAATGGCTGTGAAGGCCACTTCCTTACGGGCCTTGTTGTTTACCAAGGCAACAGGCTTTCTTAATGGCTTGCCCGGTTTCACCCTCACTTTCTGGGTAAGCTTGGAGGTCGTAGTTTCCCTTTCTGGGCCCTATTTTGCTTATCTATTTTAGAGTCATGAGTCACCCTCACCTAGAAACTGGCTTGGAGGAAGGGGAGGCTCCAGGCAGTGGTCACGGACCACTGCTGGCTCATCCTAGGAGCTGAACCAGCATGGGTCTCAAGGAAGGTTTATAACTCAATATGTGTCTCTCGAACATAAGTCTTTCTAGAATACCTCTTTAACTATGTCCAAAATGACATTCCACCACCAGAGAGTTGTCTCTTTGGTTTTAAATCACAAGATGTCATCTCCCTCTATTACGCTAACAGTCCCATGTCATTGCTGTTCTTTTCTTTTAATCTTCAATCAGGCACAGTGGGGGATAGGGAATGAAGGGGGGTGTGGCACATCACTATAATCCAAGCAGTAAGGAGGCTAAGGTAGGAGAATCATGAGTTCAAGACTAGCAAGATTCTGTCTTAAAAAAAAAAAATGTTAGCTGATACATAAGAACTGAGTTGAGGAAACGGTCCATTGGTAAAGCACCTGCTGTGCAGGCATGAGAACCTGAGTTTGGATCCCCAGGACCGATGAGAAAGCCAGACAGCATCTATAACCACCATACGGGGAAGCTGCAGACAGCTGGATCCCTGAAGCTCATTGGTCAGCCAGCCTGAGTGAATTGGTTTCAGCTCCGAGTTCAGTGAGAGACCCGTCTCAAAATTAATTAATTAATTAACTAACTAATTAATTAAAACAATAAGGTAAAGAACAATGGAGGGGGCTGGTGGGTAAGAGCACCCGACTGCTCTTCCGAAGGTGATGAGTTCAAATCCCAGCAACCACATGGTGGCTTACAACCACCTGTAATGAGATCTGACGCCCTCCTCTGGTGCGTCTGAAGTCAGCTACAGAGTACTTATGAAGAATAATAATAAAACGAATGATTGGACCGGAGAGACCAACCGGAGCGAGCGGGGACTGCCAGAGCGAGTGGAGCCAGGCGGAGCGAGCGGGGTAGCGAGCGGGGTAGCAAGCGGGGTTGACGGAACAAGGAAAAAAAAAAGAACAATGGAGGGAGGCCCCTGAAAGCTGACCTTTGACCTCCACATACAGGAAAATGTGCCCAAATGTACATACCACACACACACACACACACACACACACACACACACACACACACGAACTGCACATGTTAATGGACTATTTTTTGGAACAAGTGTGCAATATTGTTAATAGTCTGGTGTTCGTGGAGCAAACAGGGATGATGGAGGGAAAATGGTACTAGGAGCTTGGACCCAGGTGGGGCTTGTCTGCCTCTAGGGTTAGAGAAGCCCTTGGGATTCTGGGATGATGTTTGCTGAGGCCTTGCATCCTGGGCAATGGGTAATGGAGCATTTAGGCATGCCAGCCACCATTAGGTGGGAGCAAGCAGCTACCCCCCGGGTGAGGATGGAGCCCCAGGTGGGACCCAGGGCTTCTCATTCCTGTAGCAGTGGGAATGAGAAATGGAACCACGCCAAGGTGGAAGAAAGTGATGGTTTGTGGCAGGTATCAGCTTGCCATGTTCAAAGGGACCACAAGGAGGCCTGTTTGGCCAGAAGGAAAGACTGAGGCACCAGAGGAGATAAGGTCAGAGCTGGAGCAGGACCAGAGCTCTCAGAACCCCCAGTGTCTGGCTGCAGACCAATTAAGTCAAATTTTCTGGGGGAGGAGTTGGTCTTAAGCCTCTGGAGGACATAGCTCTGGAGGACATAGCTCTGGAGGACATAGCTCTGGAGGATATAGCTCTGGAGGATATAGCTCTGGAGGATATAGCTCTGGAGGATATAGCTCTGGAGGATATAGCTCTGGTGCTGATGGGACTCACTCGGCCTTTATCACTTGCTTGGCCTCCTTAGCTCGCCTGAGAAGCAGGTGAGTTTGAAGGTTTGGAGTATGTGTACTGGGTTTTTGTGGTAAGTATATGTAGCATAAAATTTACTATTTTACCAGTGTTAAGCGTGTCAGTCAGTGGTACTTAGCACACTCCCTGCTTCTACAACTGTTTATTGTCTGAACAGAAACTGCTCCCCTTGAGTGATAGGATTCCTTCCCTTTCTGCTCAAGGTTTGCCTTCCAGGGCTGTGACATAATACCTGAGGAACCAGCTTATGAAGAGGGAAGGTTAAATGGTCCCACTGCATTAGCCTGTAGTGAAACAGGGCACTCATTGGAGCCAAGCTGCTCGCCTCATGGCAACAGGAAGGAATGTGGGGAGGATTGTGGGAGAGGAGTGTAGGGAAAGAGGAAGACAGGAGGGAAGAAGGAAGTGGAAGGGAAGGAGAGATAGCAAGAGATGAGGTCGGGGAGGAAACCTGGGTCCCAGTACTTTCCTCAAAAGCAGGTCCCTAATGATGTAACTTCCTTTCTTTACACTTCTAAAGGCTCTGCCACCCTGCCTAGAGCCCCAGGCAGGCAGCCAAACCTTGGCTTGTAGGACTTTGGAGGACACTCTCTCCTCACCCCGTTCTGCTTGTATGAGCATTGGGGTGAGGGTGGGGAAGTACTTCGGGTATTGAACCTAAGGCCATGCATATGCAAAGCAGGGACTCTCACCTGGCCCCAGTCAATACCTCTGGCTCTGTCCATTTGTTGGTTACAGCTGCACTGGTTGGTTTGTTGGTTGACAGGTGTCTATGTAGCCCAGGCTGCCCTCATACTCAGCTGTACGCTTTTAGAGTGACGCAGTTGTAGCTGTGTGTGCAACATTCAGCTCTACTGTCTGCCTCTATGAATTTGACCAGTCCAGGTACCCACAGTAGAGCCTCGCTGTATTTATTGTCCTCTGGTTCAATAGACTTGAAAAGCATCTTTGAGGCTCATTCACGCTGTAGTATCTATCAGGAATTTTCTCTTTGTGCGCGTGTGTGTGTGTGCGCGTGTGTGTGTGTGTGTGTGTGTGTGTGTGTGTGTGTGTGTGTGTGTTCCATCACAGGTCTGGGGCCTCAGAAAATGACTGCATCTTGGTAAAGCGGGAAAGTATTAGTTCTGCAGGAATTGAGCAGGCAAGCTCACCCACAGTGTATCCTAAAGGTTTTCATTCCTAAAGCAAAGGGGTCCTGTGCCTCACTCTGAGTGGTCTGAGCTTGGGCTCACACTCTCATAGGACTCACTGATTTAGAACAATGCAGCTATACGCATGATACTTTTTTTTTTAAGATTTATTTTTATTTATTATATGTAAGTACTCTGTAGTTGTCTTCAGACACTCCAGAAGAGAGTGCCAGATCTCGTTACGGATGGTTGTGAGCCACCATGTGGATGCTGGGATTTGAACTTATCACCTTCGGAAGAGCAGTCGGGTGCTCTTACCCGCTGAGCCATCTCACCAGCCCCGATACTTTTTTTTTTAAAGCAGAAAATGCAACTTTGATTGCTTATTTTGATTTCAGGAAGTGCTGGCCTGGAGAAATTTGAAAGGATAGCAAGTGGCTTCTTTTTTTAAAAAAAATTTTTTTCATGGAATTTTGTTTTGTTTGACCACTTTACAGAAAAGACAGCACCTTTCTTTATAATTGAGGCAGAGAGTGAGCGAGCATATGCCCAGACTGTGCAGTCATCCATCAGCGGACACTTGGCTGTGTCTTCCTTTCAGTTGTCATGATTAATGCTGCTTTTCATTCAGGGAGGATCTAGAAGTGTGGTTTCTGGATCACATGGTAATGCCACGTTTAACTTTTCCATCGCAGTGTTGGGGTCAAACTCGGGGCTTCACACATGTTAGTCAAGTGTTCTACCGGGAACGCTATCAGCACCATTATGACAAACTGGTTTTCATACTGGCTGACCCATTTTATATTCCCTCAGCAACAGGGAAGGGATATGAATTTTCCACCTTTTTGCTTAGGATTGTTAACAACTCCTCTTCCTCCTTCCTCTCCTCCCCTCCCCCTCCTCCCACCCCTCTCCTCCTCCTTTGAGTCATGCCAATCCTAGTTGGCATAGCAGTATTACACTGTAGTTTGATTTGCATTTCCCTGATGACTAATGGTGTGGAGCTCTTCCTGCACTGGCTGGCCACTGGGCTATCTTCTTCAGAGACATGTCCACTCAATCCCTTTGCCCACCTTTGAACCATGTCATTGTCTTCTTGGTGAATTCTCTCTGTAGTCTAGACACTCACTCTTTAACAGGTGTATGATTTTTTTTCAAGTCGTGCATTCTGTTTCTTAAGTTGTCTTTTTACTCCCTTGATGCTGTCCTTTGATGCACAAGCATTTACTCACTTTATTCAAGCCCACCCTACCCTGTGTTTTTGTTTGTCAGTTAGTTTATGTTGTCACGTCACATTCAAGATGACACTGGAAAATTCCATGTCAGGTTGCTTTCCTCTTCGATTTTCTTTTGGAATCTTTATAGCTTTAGATCTTACATTTGGGGCCGTGACAGATTTTGCACTGATTTTTTTTTTTCACACGGTATAAGGTAAGGGTCTGTTTTCATTTCCTTTACACATGCATATCTAGCTTTCCCAGCAGTATTTGTGAAAAAGATTGTCATTTCCCAACCGAATGTTCTTGGCACCCATGCAAAAATCAGTCGACCAAGGGCTGGAGACATGCTCCGTGGTTAAGGGTACTTTCTGCTCCCACAGAGGACCTGCATCCATGACAGGCATCTCATAACCACCCTTAACTCCAGCTCCGAGGAACCTCATGCCCCCTGCTGTCCTCTGAGGGGACCTGCACGCATGTGACATACATACACACACATACACACACACATACACACACACACACACACACATACACACACACACACACACACACACGAAAATTTATTCTTGGACTCTTTTTAATGTGTATGGAGTACCCTTCCTACATGTATGTCTGGGTATCACTTGTGTGCCTATTTCTAGCAGAGGCCAGAGGAAGCCATTGGATCCTCTAGAACTGGAGTTAGGAATGGTTGTGAGCTACCAGGCTGGGCATCAAGCCATCTTCTAGAAGAACAGCCAGTGCACTTAACCACTGACCAATTTCTCCAGGCCCTATTTTTGGGCCGTTTGCTCTATTCCATTGTTCTATGGGTCTGCCTTTGAGCCAGTTACCACAATTTTTATTACTGTAGCTCTATAAAATTTGGAATCAAAAAGTATCTTCCAACTTTGTTCTTTTTTCAAGATGGTTTTAGCAGGTTGGGTCTTTAGTGGTGTGGTTTTGGTCTCATTTAATAGATAAGGAAATTGAAGTCTGAGCCTTCTTTTGGTTACCTTGTGTGGCCTGCTACTCATAAGTTCCTGCTACATCCCTACCTGAAGGTACTAAGGAGTCCCCCAAAGTGGTTGGCTCTTCCTGGTGATGTCCTGCCTCTGACTCTTTGGCAGGCTCTTAATGTCCAGCCCTCTTTCAGGCTCCACATACTCCCAACATTCTTCAAGGAGGGTCTGGGGGAAGGTTGGCAGCCCAGGTCACTGCCTCCTTCATGGACTGTGGTAGACTTTGCTGGGAATCAGTGTCACCATGACCACTGCCTGCCTGACCTGCAGCGTCTGTGAAAATGTGCCTTTCTGACCTCTGCTTTACGGACCACAGCCTCTGAAGCAAATGATGTTCCCTTCTAGGTAGCTTTTCAAAGCCTGTCCTTGGACCAGCTCAGGACTGTTCTCCTGGCACAGGGTCTCCAGACCACAGAGGATAGGATGGCTCAGAAGGTCAACTGAAGACAGTTCAAGCAAGAAAATGTAGGGATGGTATGGGGCGGGGTGAGGTGAGCAGGGGTATTCTCACCAAACGTAGACCACGCATGTCCCTGGAGCTGCATGGCAATGGAATCGAGTGGGGTGGGGCATGGGTGGAGCTGTCCCACCTTGATGTGGCATCAAAGGAGGTATTGTGTCAGAAGGTGCCTGTGGTGACTCTTGATTTGATTCAGCAAAGAGTGGAAACTGAGCCTGGAGCCCAAGACCTGAGTGTGGGTCAGGACTGGAGCTGGGAGGCAGGATTGCCCACTAACCTGTGGGGATTTCATCCCAGCCTCCACATAATGCCCAGCTCTAGAGAAAAGAATGTATATACACAGACTGAGGTGAAACGTGTGCGTGTGTATGTGTGTGTGCGTGCGCGCACACTCACACTCGTGTGTTACAGCTTACTGATTAGACTAAGCTGGCTGGCTAGCCAGCTACCAGGATTCACCAAGAACCAGTTCTCCCGTGCTTGGATTACAGGTGCACTTTACCAATGCATCTGTCAGATAGTAAATGCACAGGCACCCTCAGCCTGCCCAGCTTCCTGGGACCCAGGGGAAGGAAGCTCTTGCTGCTTAGAGCCAATTTTCCTAGGGTGTGGCTCTATGCAAATGCTCGCTTACTGGCTGTGTTTGGCAGGGCTAATCACTGCCCTACTCTGACATGGGTTCTTTTCTTAGTGGGTGCTATCTTTTTTCTCTTACTCTCACCTTAGAACCCAAGAATCTACTATGTTCATGAGTGGTCCTGTGAGTCCTTGTCTAGAAACGATATGGTATACATTAACTGCTATGGATAGACGCTTGAGACTGACACACTCGCAAACCTTAAGGACAAAAAATCTCACGCACACACATTGAAGTACAAAGCCTGGCTAACACTGAGCCCTGGAAACAGCTCAGCCAGAACAGGGGGCCACTTTTGAGTCCAGACCCTACTGAGGCTGCAGAAGAACCCTTCTCTAGAGGGAGTGGGACGGGAATGGACTCCCCTACAAGGCCAGTGGCTCATTTCTGTCTTTTGAGAAAACCCAACCCCCACCGGCAGCCACAAAGCAGGCTATCCCACATCAGCCCATGCAGAGCACAAGGTATATGTATTCACCCCAGTTTCCAAGTGGAAACACTGAGACGCAGAGAAGTGTCACACACAGTGAGGCTCCAACCCCAGTTCTCCTTTTCAATTTCCCTTTCTGTTTGTCCTTCAGTCAATATGTGCTAACCACAATAGGTGCCATTTTCGAGAAGCAGCCTGCTGAGTGTATAGCCTCCTTCGTGAGTCATTTCATTGGGTTCTCTGAACCTCTGGCAGGGATGTTTGCCCTACTTTACACAGGCAATGGTTTCAGCTCCAGGGGTTAAGTGACAAGCCCAAGGTCACGTAGGTGTTAGTGAGACTTAGCAGACTCAGAACTTCTGAGTCCATTGCAGGACCTCCCTCTCAGGCCAGTGCTCTTCTGAGACATCCTCTGGTAGGAAAGGGGAGGGGCCGTGATACCTGGGGATGGCGTTTCCAGAGACAATGTCTGAGCCTTTGGTGCCTGGTTCTAGGTGGAGAAGTCCCTCATAGGCTATAGAAAGGGGCCCAGTGTGGACCAGTTAAGAGCATGCATGCCACAAGCAGCATCTGTCCTTCCCTTGGAGACAGACGGGACCCTCCAGATTTGCTGTAGGGTTTGTGGCTACTCCTGGTCTCAGGGTCATCAGGGGAGGCATCATTCCTGCTTCTCTGAAGCCCCCCCCCCCACTTCTTTTATTTATTTATTTATTTATTTATTATTAGATAATTTCTTCATTTACATTTCAAGTGTTATCCCATAAGTCCCTCACCTGAGGCATCTGCTTCCTACCCTCCTCTCCCTCCACCAGACCCTGGTGAGCTCTGGAATGACCGACCAATCATCATGGCAGGGCAGGCTCCCCACAGATGGTGCGTCATTAGCCTCAGTGACCCTCAGAGCCACCACACAGTGATGGAGGTTGTCACAAACTAACATTGCAAGCTCTGTGAGGACTAGGAGGGGTCCTGTAGCTAGAGCACCCGACTCGTGCTGGTCTGTACCCACCCCCACCCCCACCCTACTGGCTTCCTGCTGGATTTAGAATTCGCCTCTTTCTTTGTTTTCCCTGGAATGATTTGATCCTTCAGTTTGCCTGATGTGATTCTGCTCTGGCCAGCTGTGCACTACTTCTTTAGACTCTCTGTTGCCTCTGTCTGTCCCGGCCTTCCTTCCTTCTTCTCCACTTCCTCCTCCTCCTCATCCTCTTTCTCCTCCTCATCTTCCTCCTCCCTGTCTCCATTGGCTGCTACCTTGAAAGTGGATGTAAGAATAGACTGCTCTACCCAAAGGATTCATTTCCATCTTGTCCTCTACCTGCGAGGTGTTCTCTCCCCAGTGCATCCCCCACCCCCATTTCTAACATTCCGGTTTCGTAAATCAGAAGACAGAAACAGAGGTCAAATTGAACCTTTAGACAAGGCAGAGTAGGTGGGTCACAGCAGCACCTCACAGAACGGCCTCTCAAGGACCATGTAGGCCTGGCTCGCTGTAAAAGGGACCGTTATAAGGCAAACTGCTACCTTCTGTTCCGCACAACTGAGACCGTTTGGTTCTTTTGAGACAGAGTCTCGTATGTAGCCCTGTCTTGGAACTTGCTACGTAAATCAGGCTGACCTTGAATGCAAGAGATCAGTTTATTTCTGCCTTTCAAATGCTGGAATTAAAGGCATATGTCATGCCTAGCCACGGAGGCCCATTTGAAAGCATAGGCCTTATTCAAAAGTAGGCATGCTCACCCAACTCAAAAGTAGGTATGCTCACCCAACAGAGCAGCCCCCTTCACACCCACTTCCCACATCCTCAGGACCACTCCACACCCTGTGTTCAGTGTGACTGAGTTCACGCACAGCAGGCCCACCTCCACACTCACATCTCCTCAGGTAACGGTTCCTGGACAGGCCTGAAAACTCACAGTGCTCTCTCTCCTTTGAGGTCCTAAGGCTGCAGGTCAGCCACAGCCCTGTGGCTCCCCTGTAGTTTGGAGTGCAGTGTGGACCCACCCATCCCAAAATCCTGAAAGGTTAGTGAAGCCTAGGAAGGTCCCTGCAAGGCCAGAGGAGGCCATCAGACTGCAAGTTAGTGGGACCTTCTGGTAACTTCTTTCTAGCTTTAAGCTTTAATTAGCCCAACTGGACACAGAATAACTCTCACCTTAAAGAGAGCAATAGCTTATTCTTAAGCCAAATATGAATGACTCTGGCCCCAGGACAAGTTGCTCCAAAAGATATGGCTCATGTGGAAGTGTTTTACACTTCAAACAGTGCTGGGTACACACACACACTATTAGTTGCAGAACAAAGGCTCTCATAAATCAAGGCATTTACCAAATGCATTGGTGGTGATACAGGCAGATGTGTCATGGCAAAGGAGGGAAGCTGGCCTAGGTTGTAGATGCTATCTGATGGCATTCTTAGCTTTGGGATTGGTGGAAGCTGGTGGCCTGCCAGGGATACCCTTTAAAGGCTTTGATAGTCTCAAGGCTATTAGGTCAGACACAGGGGTGGGTAATGAATGGCTTCCTGGAGCTCACCATCGGCAGGGCATGTGTTCACCATGTCAGGCTCCCCAGTAGCCTTTGTGGTTGGGTTTCTGAGACCACAGGGACAAGAAACAGGAAAGCAGTTGTTAGTGTAGGAAAGAGCCCAGTGGCTGCAGGGCCCCTGCTGTCAAATGACCAAGGGAGGAGAGGCGGGACAGGAGGCACAGGCAGGCAGATCTCTATGGTTCCCAGACAGCCAGGGATCCCTGGAGAAATCCTATGTCAAAAGAAAAAAACTAGGGGCTGGAGAGATGGCTCAGTGGTTAAGAGCATCGACTGATCTTCCAGAGGTCCTGAGTTCAATTCCCAGCAACCACATGGTGGCTCACAGCCATCTGTCATAGGATCCGATGCCCTCTTCTGGTGTGTCTGAAGACAGCAACAATGTATTCATATAAATAAAATAAATAAATCTAAAAAACAAAAACTAAAAAACAAACAAACAAGCCCAGGAAGGCTTTTGTATGTAAGGTGTCACCCCCACACTGAAGCATAGGCTTTTCTAACCATTTTCAAAGAGATATAACTCTTGCTGAACACTTCCACTCCGGGCCCCACTCCTCCCTCCTCTCTGTCCGCAGCTGCAGCCATACCCTAGGCTGAATTGCTAGGGAAGATGAAGCCACTGGTCCAACGGAAGCCGAAGCTTGGGCTCCGATCAGTGCCCTGCGGAAAGCTACTGAGAGTCTCTCTCTGTGTCTCCTCCCCAGTCTGGAAGGCCTGAGATAGGTGACATCAGCTCAGTCATCCACCTTTATTCCTGGTGCATGAAAACCAAAACCAAAGGCCTCCTGCAAGGCTAGAAGTTCTTCTGTCTCCTATGTTGTTTTTGTTGTTGTTGTTGTTCTGGAATTCTATTCAAGGGAACCTTTGAAGATGGCTCTCTCCTCCTTCAAGTGGATCTGGGATGGGGGAGGGCAGCATGACTCATTTTCTCCAGCCAGGCCACATAGCCATGGTATGAGGACGATTCTTTCTGGTAAAGGGGTGTTGGCTAGCTAGGAGGAGCAGCCATAGGATGACCAAGCAGCCATCAGGTGGTCGGTTCTAAGTATGGGGTCTGGGAGAGAGGGGGTGGGGGAAGGCTTACGACCAGGTTCCTGTCCTGGTCTGGGCCATCTGGATGATTGTGTCTTTCAAATCATGTAACCTGTGTGGGCCCCATTTTCCTTATTTGCAAATAGGGGAGGGAGTTGCAGTCTGGACCCCAGAGCCTGCCTCAGGACTTGCTCTGATCAATTTGCTCCCCTCACATGGCCACCCTAGCTCATGTGCTTTTCAGACCAACTATGTAGTGAGAACTGGAAAGCCATTTCCAAGGGAAGGAAGCAGAGGCTAGGAACAGCTAGGGCCACGGTGTACAAGTCTGTCTTCAGGACTAGCCTGTGGAACTCCGGGGGCTGGTACTGTCCTCCAGGACCCTGAGAAGGTCTAGCCTACAGAAAGCCTCTTGCCCAAACATCCTGGGTGAGGAAAGCAGGCCCAAGAAGGGGAAGTAGCTTGCTCAGGGGGCCTGGTCATCGTGGCTAACCCTCGTAGCCACCAAGAGCGATCTGGGAAGGGAAAGGAGGAAGTTGTAGAGGGGGTGGAGGTCGTTTCTCCACACAATCAGTGAGGCATGGCAGGCTCTGACAGCTCATAGGCCTTAAGTGGCACACTCCTGCCCCCACCCCAGAGGGGTCAGCAGACCACCCCTGCATAGCAGGGCAGGTGGACTTCTATACTCTTTCAAGGCTAAGGCAGGAAGATGTATCTTCCTGCCCTCAGATTTCCTGGGCCCGTCCTCCTGGAGGCCTGGGTTGGTCCCCTGGAGTTTAGAGTGGCCACGTGTCACATGGCAAAGGTGGCCCAACAGCTGGCTCAGGGGGGCTTCTAGCTGAAGGCACTGTCTCTACTAACCACCAGGGACCCTGGCCTGACATGAATTATTACTGGGCCACCAGGCTGGGTGTGGCTTCTAGTTGCTTTCAGGTGCTGCTTTCTCTATAGACAGGCCGTGTGGCTGTAACCAGCCTGGCACACCTGTGAGTCCATGACACCTGGGTTAAATCCTGACATACAGCCTTGTTGTGAAGTGGTGACAACTTGTGTAATCATTTTCCAAAGATATCTTTTGTTCTGGCTTGGGCCCTGGAGCATCGGTTGCTTATATTTTGCTGTAGTGTGTTTTGTTTTGTTTTGTTTTGCTTTTAGAGACAGGGTCTCATTCCACAGCTTAGGCCAGACTTGAACTCATGCTCCTCTCACCCCAGTCTCCCAAGTACTGGGGTTACAGGCATTGTGTCATCATGTGCATCCCCAAAAGCTATGGCTTGTGGATTCTAGAGAGAGAAGGGAAGGGGGAGGGGGAGGGGAGGGGGAGGGGAGGGAGAGAGAAAACCAGAGTACAAGTTCAGGTCTCCTTCTTCAGGAGCCATTCACCTTGTTTATTGAGACAGAGTCTTTTTCTGGAACTCAGAGCTCATTAATTCAGCTAGGCTGGTAGCTGCCCAGCAAGGCCCAGGAATCTGCCTGTCTCTACCTCCCCGATGCCAGAGTTATAAATGGGTGCCACCATACCCTGCTTTTTCTTTTTCTTTTCTTTTTATTAATCATTCCATTCGTTTACATCTCAAATGATATCCCACTCCACGGTTACCCCCCCCATAACACAAGTCCCCCACCCCACAACCTCCCTCTCTTCCCTCCCCTTTGCCTCTATAAGGCTGCTCCCCCACCCACTCCTCCATTATCAAACCTCCACAGGACCACCTCCCCACCTCCCCTCCCATTGCTTTCAGGCAAGGCCATCCTCTGCTATGTATGCATCTGGAGCCATGGATCCCTTCAGGCATGCTCCTTGGTTAGTGGTCTAGTCCCTGGGAGCACTGCTGTGTCCCACCAGCCTCTGTTGTTCTTTCCGTGGGGTTGCAATCCCCCTCTGCTCCTCCAGCCCTTTTGCCAGCTCCTCCACCAGGTTCCCTGAGCTCAGTCTGATGGTTGGCTCCAATCATCCACATCTGCATTGGTCAGTTGCTGGCCGGACCTCCCAAGGAGCAGCCACACCAGGTTCCTGTCAGCAAGCACCTCTTGACAACAGTGTTGGGTTTGGTGTCTGCAGACAGGATGGATCCACAGGTGGGGCCATTCCCCAGACAGGCCTTCCTTCAGTCTCTGTTCTACTTTTTGTTCCTGTTCTTCCTTTGGACAGGAACATCTCTGGCTTAAAATCTTTGAGATGGATTGGTGGCCCCATCTCTCGACCAGGGGTTGTGCCTGTCTACTGGAGGCGGTCTTTACAAGTTCTATCTCCCCTTCTCTGCTATAGACATCCCCGTTGGGTCCTGCATACCCAGCTTTTAAAAATACAGTTGCGGGCTGGTGAGATGGCTCAGCAGGTAAGAACACCCGACTGCTCTTCCGAAGGTGATGAGTTCAAATCCCAGCAACCACATGGTGGCTTACAACCACCCATAATGAGATCTGACACCCTCCTCTGGTACGTCTGAAGTCAGCTACAGCGTACTTATGAATAATAATAATAAACAAATCCTTGGACCGGAGAGAGAGCAAGTGGGACCAACCAGAGCGAGCAGGGCTGGCTGGAGCGAGCGGGACAAGACCAGAACGAGCAGGGTTGACCAGAATGAGGAAAAAAAAAATGCAGTTGCTAGAGATCAAACTCAGGTCCTCAGGATTGCATAGCAATACACTTTATCTCTAATACCAAAAACTATCTCTACCCACCCCCACCATGGAGCACTGGGACAGGGTTTTGTTTTGAACCACACCAAAAGATATCTGTTTAAAATTAATTTTTTTTTAATGCTTAAAAGTGAAATAACTTCTGGGCTGAGTGCGCAGTGTGTCTCCTTGGCTTGAATGCCTGTGGGGCTGTGGCTCTGGGGCTCGGCCAACCTGGAAGACTCCAGCTACTGTCGACTTGGCTTGGGCAGTCTCCTACCCTCCTTGGGTGTCCTCACTGTCCTCTCTCCCTCGCTGGGTCTTGGTATTTTCATCAGGGCAAAGGCTGGGATGTTCTGGTGTGGTATCCACACACCATGGGGCAGATACTCAGCAGAGCTTGCTACTACCAGGCTGTGTTCCCTGTGGCCCAGCATCTCAGCCATGGAAACCTTTGTTAGGAGTAAATTAAGAGAGACTGAGCCCCAAGTCTCACATCTGCTTGCTCCTGGGATAGGACTTGTAGTCACAGGCTTGAGTCAGGAGGTAGGATGGTCAGAGGTATGGGGAATAGTGACTGGGGACAAAGTCATCTGTGGTCTGCACATGTGCAAAATTTACAGCCCTTCATGGCTAGAAAGTGGGGCATTAGCTTATCTGAAGAGAACTTTAGCTTCTTGAGGTAAAGGGTCACTCAAGTGACACCTGTGGAGACTCAGGTGAAGAACCGTGATTTTACACAGAAATGGCCATTAGGTCCCTGAGTAGTGGCCCAAGCAAACATAATTTTCCTGCCCTGCTCTTCAGCGGTGTCAGGATAGCGAAGTTATCATGGGAACTGATGATGTACAGTTCAGTTGTGGGACCTTTAGAATCATCAAGTTCTAAACTAAAAATGGGTGACCAGGGAGGGCACAGGGGCTCAACCAGAACAGGGAATCGTAAAAGGGCTGCTAAGGGTTAGTATGCTTTGTAAAGCCGAGGATATGTTTTGTAGAGCATGGTACAGTGTGGTGGGAGGGGTGGCTTAGCGGGTCCATGCCGGGCATCTCTCCCCACACCTGAGGTACCAACCATAGGATGGTCTAGAATAGAGTTTATTTGGGGGCATGGGAGGGGGTTGAGAAGGGAGTGGAGGCAGAGAAAGAAAAGGAGAGGAGAGAGAGAGAGTAGTGGCTGGCTGGGAACATGTGGTGAGAGAGGAGGGGGAGGGGGGGGACAGGAGGCAGAAAGGGGTCTGGGAGAGAATAGGGTCAGAGAGAGAAAAGGGAGGCCTAACAGGCCCTTTTATAGCAAGCCAGGCCTTCCTGGATGTCGCAAGGTTAACAGTTGGGCAGAGCCTAGAAGAAATGCTAACGTGCTAACAAGGGTAGATGAGGCTAGGCCTCAGTGTTTCCTGGCTGGTGATTGTCAAAGCCGGGCTGACCTGCATGGTGTCTTGGAAGTATGGAGGTCATAGGCTCCGGATGGCTGTGTCTGGGAATGGCTCAGGCCCTGAAGTGCTGCCTAGGACTGCAGAAGATCCACACTGACAAGGCGAAGCCCTTCTCATGGCAAATGCCCGCCCAGCAGGTTGTAGTGGATCAAGGAAGGGCTTTGTTTTCTTAAAAGATTTGTCCCATTGTTTATGTGTATGTGCATGTGTGCATTGTGGGTGCCTGCAGAGCCCAAAAGAGGGTGTCAAATTCCCCGGAGCTGAGTTGTGAGCCACCTGGCATGGGTGCTGGGAACTAAACTTGGTCCTCTGCAAGAGCATACATGTTCTTAACCCCTGAGCTGTCTCAAGCTCCACACAGGGCTCTATTTTCATGCTTTAATTTAAGGTCCAATCATGGGCAGGATTCGGATGACAGGCTAAGGGTGTACAGGAGGATGTGAGAGGCGAGAAGAAGCTAGGACACCCCTGGGTGACTCTGCCTTGGGTAGATGGTGGACTTCAGATTGAGCGCTTCTTTCCTTTCCTACAAAAGTCTATCCACTGAGAGGTGGTTGGAGTGGGGGTGAAGGAGGAGGTGAATGGGGGTGGGCAGGGATGAGAGGCAAGGCAGGCAGCCCTGAGGGACTTGGCACTTCCTTAGAACAGCTGGGTCACTTGTGACTGTGGCTCATTCTGTCTGATGCCACAGTGGCACACAGGCTGGATGGGAGTCTCCAGTCTATGGCAGGTGCCGTGGGGACTTTAGCTCCTGAAGACCTGGACTACAGGGTGCCTTCCCGCCTTTCAGGTCCTCCAGCATGGCAGGTGTAAGTCTGGTTTGGTTTTCCTTTTCTTCTCTGGGGCTCAGAGGACAAAAAGATCCCTCTAGAGAGTCAGGACTGGGCACATGGGGACAGGAAACATAGACCCTGGTTAGCCCTCTCTGCAAAGTTTCCTAAGTTTGTAATATGACCCCAAGTAAGCCCTTCCCTCCTTCAGGGCTCATTTTCCTTCCTTCCTTCCTTCCTTCCTTCCTTCCTTCCTTCCTTCCTTCCTTCCTTCCTTCCTCCCTCCCTTCCTGAAAATTTATTTGTTTTATGTATATGAGTACACTGTAACTGTCTTCAGACACATCAGAACAGGGCACTGGATCCCACTACAGATGATTGTGAACTACCATGTGGTTGCTGGGAATTGAACTCAGGACCTTTGGAAGAGCTCCTAACCACTAAGCTACCTCTCCAGCCCCAGGACTCAGGGGCACTGAATGAATCCTTCACAGTTCTAGGGTCTGTGGTTTTATTGCCTGAATGCTTACACTCAGCTCAGGGACCACACAGGAAAAGGTGGGATGGGGGTCTGTGACTTCTCACTCATTTTCTCCTTGCTGCTACAGACCTTGACCTGGGATTCCCCTGGGAGGGTAGAGGCCGAGAGTGGGAAGCTGTGATCTTGCTCACAAAGAAGTGGCTGTCCTTTAAAAGACTTTAAAGGAACCTGGTTCAGGATGGTACAGCCTAGACTAGGGGGAGGGTGGGGGTAGGGGTGGGGGTAGGAGATGCCTGCCCCAGATGGACCTGCAGCAGGTTGAAGGGGCAACTCTCTCAGGCTGGGGTCTCGGATAGCCAGCTAAGGCCTAGACTCATGTCTCAGTGGCCTGTGGGCTGTGGTCCTGGCCCAGCCCTCTGCAAGGCTGCTCAAAGAAGAGGGATGTGGGCTTGGGGGTTGAAACCTTAGAGAGATTCAATATTTCCAAGTTGGCTGAGTGTGGTGCATATATATGTTTGCCCTCTTTACTCCTCCAAACATTTGATTCTCTGTAGACCATAATGTGTGCCAAGCGCCCCCTGCAGGGAGCTTCCTGGAGATGTCAGCCAGGGCTACACGCACGCTAGGCAATCAAGCACCCTACCTCTAAGCTGGACATATCTTCAGCCCCTCTCTTGACTTTAGCTCTACCCGTGCTTCCCACACACTCATAGTTTGAGGGGAGGCCTGGAGCATAGGCTGGAGTCAGGCTAAGTATTGGTGAGCCCTGGAGAGACTCACTGACCTCTGACAGGCCCTGTGGGAAGTTTTGGATGTGCGTTCAGGGAAGCTGGGGTTCCTTTCAATCACTGGGATTTTGAGAGGATCTGAGGGACCACAGAAGACAGGCCAGTGAGGTGCCAGATCTCCCCTATCTACCAAGGGTGGAGGGTTGATGAATACGAGGCCCCCAAAGGGAGACAGATGACCCCTACTTTCTTCCAGGATTTGTGCCCCACTGCCTGTAGTCAGCCACATACTAGGGACCCTGGAGAGCTGCAGAGGGAATTTCTGGGAACTTCTTCCTCTGTCCTCCTCTGGTTGCTCACACTTGGCTGCTCAGACATGCTCAGAACCCACTAATGGGGGACATGGGTGTCAAGTTAGTCAGAGGTCACCTGGACTATCTTAGCGAGGCCTAGGCACAAGGTCAGCTGCATCCCAGAATTCCCAGAGATGCCCTTTCACCCCAGTTAAGAGGTGACTCACAGCTGGGGTATAGCAGACCTGGAGCCAGGCAGCTGGGGTGCTGTGTCCATCTGTCTGTCACTTTTACTTCCTGAACCTGCTTCCTCACTTAGCTAAAGTCACAATATCATAAGGGCATAAGCAACGCCAGGCATTCCATGAGAGAGAACTTGGGTGCTGCGGCCATCTTGAAGGCTGGGGGGGGGGGATCCTTCTTGCCGTGGAGGTTAGAAAGAAGCTGTTCTCAGCAGGGTTCCTGCTTCCCTTCTGGGCTTTCATGGTGTCCTATGTGTGTTTCAGTGCAGGGACTTCACAGCCCACACAGGGTATGAGGTGCTACTGCAGAGGCTGCTGGATGGCAGGAAGATGTGCAAGGATGTGGAGGAGCTGCTCAGACAGAGGTAAGCAGGGCGGGGCTGGGGGGGATGTGCAAGGATGTGGAGGAGCTGCTCAGACAGAGGTAAGCAGGGCGGGGCTGCGGGGCAGGGCAGGGCAGATGGGGCAGATTATGCCCCCTCGAGCCCAGCTGCCTTCAGGATGGGTCAAAAGCTATGGGCCAAAGCTGAGGAGGTGGCTCAGTGAGTCAGTCACCTGTTAAGCTAACATGGGGACTTGAGTTCAAATCCCCTTCTATAGCAAGAGGGGATACAGTGTCAGGAGAATCCACAGAAGCTCATGGGCTGGCAACCATGGTAAGCAACAGAGACCCTGTCTCTGCAAAATATGGTATAGGCATGTATGAAATCTTAGAGGGGGAGGGGGATGGGAAAGTTGACCTTTGACCCTCACGGGTGCATTCACACTCATGTGCTCCTATGTACCTGTACTCATGCTCGCTCTCTCTCTCTCTCTCTCTCTCTCTCTCTCACACACACACACACATTCAAAGCCAGCGCCCCTTGTTATCTCCTGTGGCCCTTAGTCCTAGGACTCCCCAAGGGGCATATACCACGCAGTAGCCCTTAGGACAGGCCCATTTCCAGCTGATATTTGTTCCCAGAAGGATATGGTCCTGCCAGTAGAGTATGTCAAGAGAACCTGGGTTCTGCACGTATTTGGGGGCCACGGCCAGCTGACAGTGGTGACCGGGACACAATGATTGCTCTGTCCTTACAGGGCCCAGGCGGAGGAAAGGTACGGGAAGGAGCTGGTGCAGATTGCGCGCAAGGCTGGTGGCCAGACAGAGATGAAGTAAGAGTGCTGGTGGCTCCTACCTTTCCTCTGAGGGACCTTCTGGGCTTTACTCTGGTCTTGGGACTTTCTGATGTGGTAGACTGGGCAGGAACTGGACTGGGGGGTCTGGAGCCGCATGGTGCCTGAGATCAGGGTCTTGTACTAGTTTAGTGCTCTGGAAAGAGCAGGGTACGTGACACACTGGCCTCTCACTTCACCCAACCAGGAGGGGCAGGTGACAGGTGCTATTCCTGTCCATTGCAGGGAGTCTGTGTGCAGCATGCTCAGTGGGCTGTGAGTCACCTGTGGCTGACAGTGGAGTGGGAGATGCCACCAACAGCCAACACCAGTGTGGGTCTGAGCTGGGCACCCTGTGAATGGGGGGCAGGCCACAATCTCCCGCCCATTGTAGAAGGATGGCTGTGGGGCTTGAGGCTCTGGGTCGGTCTTGCTTTTTTTCTTATAGAACACTAGAGGGACAGTTTCTGCCTGCCTCGTTTTGTGTATGACCCCAGGATAGTCACTCCTTATAGGAGTCCCAAGTCCCTGTCTGTGAAAGGGGATAGCTTGTAAGATGTACCCAGTGAGCAGTGCTCTGTAGACTCCCCTGTCCCACGCACCAGCCCCTCCACACAGCAGATAAACTCTATGCTGCTTACTTGGACAGAGGTGTGGCTGGGTTCCTGAGCTGTCTCCTGCAGGCTGGACACACAGTGAGCTGAGGGGTAGAATCCTGGGGTAGTATTCATGCAAAGGGGTACCGGAGACAAGCGAACCCACAGGAGCAAGATAAAGTGACCAGAGCGGGCCAAGGTCTGGGCAGGAGAGCAGGGCTGTCTGGGGCTCCCTGAGAAGAGGCATTCCTGTCTTAATTACTTGTAGACAGAGGCTCAAAGATATGACAGCATCAGGCACACTTAGAGCCCTTGTGCCTTACCCCTTCCCTCAGAGCTGTGCCCCCTGCAGGTCCTGCTGATCCCTGCACATGGGTGCATCCAGGAAGTGATGTTGCTGTTCCATGTGGCACTGTTTAACTGTGGACCAAGCGTTTGTCATCTGCCCATGCCTTCAGTGAGCATTTATGGAATATATGCAATATGCCATGGCCTGGACTGTCAAGGGAGTTTAAGAACTCAAACCACTGAGAGGATCACCTCCTTTAGCATTCTGCAGCAGACTCTCCCCAAGGCACTACTTCCAAGAGGGCCTCCAGGTTTGCCTCACTGTCAAGAGCTTGGTTCAGACAGGGTCATCTTCTCCATTCCAACCTGGAGGGCTCTTGACAGTGTTGTTAAGTCTTAGGGGTCTGGACCGGGTTCATTTTCTCTGGTAGTTAAGAAATTAAAAGGCAGGGGCTGGAGAGCTGGCTCAAAGGTTAAGAGCACTGGCTGTTCTTCCAGAGGTCCTGAGTTCAATTCCCAGTAATCACATGGTGGCTCACAACCATCTATAGTGAGATCTGGTGCCCTCTTCTGGCCGGCATGTATACATGCAGGCAGAACACTATCACAAATAAGTAAATCTTTCAATAAAAAGAAGGAAAAGGCAGAAAGAAGCTGGAACCCAAGAAGTAGCTGCAGGCAAAACCTCAGACATGGCGGACAGAATCAACTGCTACAGGAAGGCTTTTGTTAAGAAGTACACACAGCAAGGCCAACAGAGAAATCCCATGCAAAGCAGAGGAAGGTACTCGGGACCGATAAATCCACGCTCTCATCAGGCTGAGAGCCTTAGGGACCGTTGTGGGGTCGGTTTAAACAAAGGGAACACTGATAGGACCACAGTGTGTCCTGACCCACCTGGCTGGATGGTCTGCCAGCAGGGGTAGGGGACACACTGGGAAGACAGAGCCCACCAGGCTGCACCTCCATTCAGGAGGAAGAGGCTGAAAGGCTGCTTCCTCATCATCCATCTTTGAGCCCCCATCTGGGACCCCTCTCCTTGCCTACCTGTTAGAGATTTGCCAAACACCTAGTCCCTCAGCAGGGAATGCAAGTAGATCCACAGCACTTGTACTAGTCACTTGGGGGTGGGGAGTGTTGGTCCTCAGGAAAGGGCCTGGCTGGTGGCCATCCTCCAGTACCCAGACCCCTGAGTTGAGGAGCTGTCCCCTCTGCCTGTAAGACAGGGTAGCAGAGCTGAGTAACCTCATGACTAGCCCATACTAAGAGAGCTCCACTGGCGACCTCCTCCTGTGCAGCCTCCCAAACCAGCATTCCTGCCTCAGGTCTTGGCCTCACACTAGCTAGGGTCTCACAGGGTCCCCATAAATGACTGGAAGTTTTAGTCACACCTTAGAATGAGTGTCCTCACACCTCGCTCCTGTCACCCCAGAGAACCTGCCTGAGCCCCTGTGTGACTTTTGATGGACTGTAAGGACAGGCTAGGCATTTCAGGAGCTGTCATGATACCACACACACCACGATCAGCCTTCCTGTCTGGTCCTCTGCTTCTGCCCAAACCCTCAACCTACTCAAGAAGTGGTCACTTCCTCCCCCTCTTCTTCCTGCCACGCCAGGAGGGATGCTGTGGATGCCTTGGAGAACAGAGTGGACCTTGGCCAATGTCCTGTGAACCCCTCTTGGTCACAGATATGCATGGGCACCTTAAAGCCCACCTGACCCTCCCCCCCCCAACCTAAGTGCTGAGATGGCCCCCTCAGAGGAGATTTCTTGTTTTATGATCTCTGCTCCACTGAGATCAGGGTGAAGGCATGTTCTCCTAGTGAGGAGCAGTTATACTGTGAAACTAGACTTCAGCTAGAGTTTCCAGGTCTCCCGAGAGCCAAGCCACAGACAGGCCAGCAGGATGTGTTGCATGTGTGCACATTGGCGGTAGATGCCGAAAGTCAGAATCATTCTAACCTGCAAGGCTAGAATCGTCACCTTCCTCTGCAAGGCTGGCCTTGACATTTTATCTTTTAGGATTTCTGTTTGTAGGTCTGCTGTGATCTGGATGTATGCGGGGGGCCTGTGGGGGCCAATGGTGTGACGGCTAGGGCTTACAGGGCTGTGAGCCATCTGATGTGGGTGCGAGAACAGAATGTGCTCTTAACCCCTGAGCCATTGATTGATCTTGATCCGTGCAGCCCTTGGCCTTGAGGTTTTGCCTGAGGGGCGTGTTTTTGGCATCGGTGACTCAATTTCCTTATCTGTAAATGGCTTGTGGGAGCAAGGTGGAAACCATTCAGGCTATCCATTCTCATCCTGAGTGTGTCAGCACTGGAAGGTTAGGACTAAGTGGTCAGTGGTCGGTCACTGGCAGAGGCCTGCACATCTGCGTATCTCATGGCTCCCAGGCTGTTGCTACTGCTCCGTGGTCTTGTCAGGCAAGACACCTGGCAAGAATTAGGACCCCATAATCCTCCTTAGGGCTTGGATCCCCAGGGGTCCTGTCAGGTTGCCACTTCTCCTTGGCCTCAGTGTCCCCAGCTGTTCAAGGAGAAGAGGAAGCCCCCATGGAACATATTCATCCTATCCCGGAAGCACAGGCAGGTTGGCTTCCCTGACAGTTCACCCAGGGAATTGGTTATGCGACAGGTGCCACATGGCTATATTACCACCAGGGGGCGGAAGAGCGCCCTGCAGAGAGGCGGTGAAAGTTTGCAATGAGGAGCTACTTGGCTGCTGACTCTGAGCGTGGGGCACATCTCCCTCACATGCACGGCCGGATGTCGCTCAGCCGCTGGAGAGGCTCTGGGAAAGGGCGGAAGTTGGGGTAGCCAGGCAGAGACTCCTCCTACCTGAAGTTAAGGATGCCGCTTCTGGGAAGAGACCCCTGGAAAACTCTTCCAAGGGGCCGGCAGCTGGGGTTAGAGGAAGACCCAGGTCGGCTGCTGGTGCCTGGGGGATGTCCTGGGGACTGGCGGAGTTTGCATAGGTGTGAGTGTGACAGGTATGCTAAGCTCCTGCCTTGCGCCAGGCCTCAACCGTGCCTTATAGTGGACTATCATTCTCAAAACCACTTTGTGCTGCTAACTGCTTGCTATAGAAGGGAAGTCAAGGCAGAGGGCCAGGTGGCTTGCCCAGGGACACAACAGTGAATGAGTGGCAGAGCCTGGCCATCTGGCTACAGGGTGTGCTGCTTTTGTGTGTAGAGACCACCGCTGATTTCCTAGGTTGGTTTCCACACACACCATCTGCCTCCTCCTCTCAATGGAGCTCATGCTCCTCGAGGGCCCTGCTCCTGAGAGCTCAGACTCACGCTCACAGTTTCCGCATCGGCCTCAGGACTCCTATACCCACCGATAAACAGCAGTGTGTGCTGGCCTTGCTGGCATCTCTGCTTGGCCCTCCACGCTACCATGCTCTGGGGTGAACAAGGCTGCCAGAGGGAATCCAGGGCGCCCAGTCTGCTGCTTCCCCCCACACAGTGAGGACCTATCATTTGTTATTCAGGACATGCTTATACTCAGGAAGCAATGTCAGAATAAGTTTCAAGTAAACTGAGCCCAGTGGGGATTTCTGCGGAAAGTGGGTGGAAGCAGTTGAGACAAGAGTCATTTTGTGTTGCTCATGACGACCTTGAACTTGTGGCCTGTCTGCCTCTGTTGCCCAGGCTGTGTCACCCCCACTTGCCCAGGGGCTTCCACTTTACCTGGCAGCCTCTCTTGTTTGAGCGCTGTTCCAGCTCCCATGCCTTGTGCAGCCTCTTCCTTTCCCTCCCCTCAGTATTCCTCCTGGAGCAGGTGCCATAGCTGTCCCTGGCTCTGCCCCTTCCCACCTCCCAGCCTTTCCTTATGCCTTCCAGGCCACCTGCTGGAAAGAGCTATAAAGGCCTTCCCTGCATCAGCTTCATCCAGGCACTATTGAGTAACCAGGTGCCTGCATGGGTGGAAGTCTCAGAGAGGCAGGGAGCTAGCTTCCTGTGAACACACCCCTCTTCTCTGGACTGCAAAGACATGGGGAGTGAGGGAGTGGGGTTGGGGGCGCAGAACTGCCATAGCAAGGAGGTTTTCCCACCGCAGCAAGGTGCCATTGCCTTGTAATTTACAAAGAAAACTGTTTTCTAGAATGCCAGTTTGGGGGGGTCACATGAATGATGACCATGGCCAAAGGTCCCTTGCATCCACAGTAGTCAATATGGCTTAGGGCCCTCCCTCCAAAATAAAAGTACCATGGGTCAGGCAGGACATCAGGCTCCTGCAGAATGCCTGTTTGCTGACCTAGACTTCTGTTTTGCAGTTCCCTGAGGACCTCCTTTGACTCCCTGAAGCAGCGTAAGTTCCAATCATCCCCACATGGGCAGCAGGGCCATTAAGATCTCTTGGAAGACCCTTATCCCTTGTAGGGGTGACTGAGTTAGGAGCTATGTGCTTGGGCTGTGGCCCAGCTCTGTGCCAGGCGGAAAGGTTGATGGAGGATGTGAGGGGTGGGAGGTAGAGTGAGGGAGACAGACTGGTCCAGGCAGAGGCCACGCTGTCACCCTAGAAACAGAGAATGTGGGCAGTGCACACATCCAGCTGGCCCTGGCCCTGCGTGAGGAGCTGCGGAGCCTGGAGGAGTTCCGAGAGAGACAGAAAGAGCAGAGGAAAAAGGTGAGGGATCGGGGAAGGCGAAGGAGGGGGGGCGGGGCACCCCCCCAGAGGCCACCCACTCACTGTTATGGGGGCCAGTTGGGAAGCATGGCTTGATGAAGGGGAGAGAGGGGTGTATGTTCTAGCTTGCTTTCCTGTTGCTGTGATAAACCCCCGACTTGGAAAGAAAGGTTTATCTTCTTAGGTCACAATCCATCACTGAGTGTAGTTAGGGCAGGAACCTAGAGGCAGGAACTGGAGCCGAACAGAGACAAGGAATGTTTCCTGGCTTTGCTCCCAGCTCATGATCAGCCAGTTTTCTCATATAGCCCAGGAGGTCTACCACAGAGCTGCCAGGTGCCAGCAAGAGAAAGGATGTGGGGATTTTAGGCTATCCTTCTTCATAGACTTGTGTCATCAAGTATCCAGGGGAGCCAACCTGAGTTGAGTGGCCCCTGGAAGCTGGCTCTGAACACAAGGATTAGGGCTGCTGGTTCTGGAGACAGGCAGACTTGGGGCCAGTACTCTGCATGGCTGCTCAACAAGGAGCTGGGAGACAGTTCCGAGAGGGAGTGCAGGCTTTAGACTCGGCTCAGCATCCAAAGGCACTGCTCAGCAATAAGCGCACGTGGAGTGGCTACATAGCCAGGAAGTGAGCTCCTCCTCATGGACAGTGTGTAAACATGGGCTAGGGGATGCTCTGCCGGGAGGCTGGCAAAGATGGGGGTAGGCAACTCCTCTCCCAGACCTGGGACTGATGGATGGGCTGAGCACTTAGCCCACCTGGAGAGCAAGAGGTTACTTCACAGCTGGGGCCAAGCAGCACCTCAGGATCCAGGAAAGTCCCTTCCCCTTCCTGTGCCTCCGTTTCTCTTGTATGAGAACCCTCTTATTTACATCCCTTGCTTTGGGAACTTGGCCCTTCACAAACAGGGCCATAAGGCAGTAACTTAGCTCGTTATATAGCTATGTCCCCTTGCTACCCATCCAGACAGCTCAGGCTTACAGGAATCTAAGTTGCCTTCCTGAACAGATGAGCCCCCAGAGCTATCCCCCAAAACTACCTGGACTTGGTGTTCGAACAGGTGACCCCTCTGATCCGAGGCTTGCTACAGAGCATGTGGAAAACCTGCAGGTGTCAGGGGACATGGGCTAGACTCTGAGCTTTGTGATCAGAACAGCTCCTCCCCCAGAACAGCCAGGCTCTGCTATCAGAGCCTGAGTCTGTACACTGTCCACAAGGAGAGGGACACATGGTGTCCTCGGCTACCCAGATGCACAAGCAGGTCTCTGACTGCTGTTGCCTCTAATCAGGTGGCATTCCAGAGCCTCCCCAGGACCCCAGGGCACAAACTGGCTCCAATCCTAAAGCCACAGGCATTTACCACCCCCACCCCCCATTCTCCTGACTGTAAGCCTCTGCCCTGGCCGTTCCCCTCCATCCATCCAACAGGAGCCAGGGGTGGAGGTGGTAAAGGTTGTGCTGTGCCTGTGGTGTGGCTACAGGTATGCATGCATGATGTCTGGCCTGTGGTCACGAATGGGTGAACACTGGAGTGTGTGGTGTATGCACGAGTGGCCTGTGGGTATGCGGTATGAGCAGTTGGGCGATGAGGCTGAGTGTGGACTAGGTGTGTGCGTATATGCCAGTGCACACTCAGTGTGGCTTGTGAATAACTCAGGACTCATATGATATCTATATGTGGAGGTTGAGATTCTCTGGCTGGAGAGCAAGTCAAACTGAGTCCTACAGTAAGGAAACACTAGACATGGCCGCTGCCCAAGCTTCTCTTTGTTGTTCTGCCCTGATTGTAGGTATTGCAGTTTTGTTTGTTTGTTTGTTTGTTTAAGGTCTCACTATATAGCCTTAGCTGGCATGGAGCTGGCTATGTGGACTAGGTTGGCCTCACACTCATAGATATCCTCCTGCCTCAACTTCCCAAGTGCTGGTATTGTTTTGAAGGAGGTGTCTCTAGGAGAGGGTGGACACAGACACACACGACACAGGCACACACGCATTTATGAATGAGCTCCGAGGGTGTCATGTCCCAGGGACAAGAACAACCCATCCTCTTGGCCTAGGGGAGCGTCTTGAGGCCAGAGCCCCCAGCTCAGAGCCTCATGTCTCCTGCAGTATGAGGCTGTCATGGACCGTGTCCAGAAGAGCAAGCTGTCGCTCTACAAGAAGACCATGGAGGTAAACGGGAGGGCCTTGGGGGTCCTGGGTTGGACTTCTGGGACGGGCTTGCCTCAGACCTTGCTTCATTATGTGTATCAGCGTGTTGGGGGCTGTGCTGGAGGCCCAGGACCTATTTATCATCACAAGCCCCTCAGTGTCTTGCCTGAAGAACAGAGGGACAGTCCCACACACAGCAGTCCATGAGTGGTCCACAGTCAGCTGAGGAGCCCAGAGTAGCAGGGACACATGAGAGGGCAGAGCAGTATAGAAGACAGGGCCCAAAGTCTCCATGGGAATGTGCTTCAGCCTCTGCATCTCTATCCCTGGGAATGATGCCTGTTCTACCAAAGTCCTCCCCCACCCCAGAAGGGAGTCTGGGCTTAGGGAGCCTCCCCCCTGGGGCATGTAGCCCTGCAAACGTACCTCTCCACACCTTCAGTCCAAGAAGTCATATGACCAGAAGTGCAGGGATGCAGATGATGCTGAGCAAGCCTTCGAACGTGTGAGTGCCAGTGGCCACCAGAAGCAAGTAGAAAAGGTGTGTATGGTGTGGGGGTAGGGATGGGGTCCTTAAACCTAGCACCTGTTACAGGCCAGAGCTGAGACCGAGAGGGCAGGGGGTTGTGGGTGAGTTAAATCCAGGTTTGACCAGAGTCCAGGTTCTGCGCAGCGATGCAGCAGAGGACACGTGGCATCTGCATTCTTCATGTTTCCTGGTGGTCTGCAGGCTTCTGCTTTTATTTCCCCCTTGTGGAACCGGCCTGAGCCCCTCAGCAGCAAGGCTGCTGGTGAATGATAGAATTCACCCATCCATACTCTGATTCCGGATGGTGGCCACCGAGGATGCCAGTCACTTCTGAGTAGCTCTGAGGCTAGGATTCCTGGGCTCAGTGTCGCTCTTCTGTCTCCTCAGAGCCAGAACAAAGCCAAGCAGTGCAAGGAGTCAGCCACAGAGGCAGGTACGTGGCCCTGGCCACTTTCCCAGACTGTCTGGCAGCCTAGCCGGTCCTCTTCCTCCAGACGGTGCTCTCCCACCTGCTAGCACAGTCCACCGCGTGCCTCTCCAGGCATGCTCCCCAGAGTGCAGAGACCATTCCTCCTTAGCCACCGCACACAGCCGTAACATAAGGAACCGGGCACACAAAGCAGGTAGATAAGCTGCCCAATGTCACACAGCGGCTAAGTGGTGCAGACAGCATTTGAATATAAGCCACTGGGTTTCAGAGCCTCAGATCCACATCCCTTCATTTCGCTCGAAATGACAAAGGCTCACACTCTGCCTTCCTGGCTCCTGTCCTTTGCCTAATGCCAGCATTTGCCACCCCCCTCCATCCTCCCATCCCAGGATGGCATCCTTCTTCCCTCTGTTCCATCTCTCCAACATCTGCTCCTCCCTCAGCAAGTGCCACATGACCAAGTCATAACTTCAGCTTGCTAGCTTGTAGCACAACAGCTTACAGCGGTGCCCTCCTTGAGCCTCAGTTTACCATCTGTAAAGTGAGGGGACCAGGAGATAGAGTAGCACCTCTGCATTTTGAGTTCTGCTCCAGCCCCTAGAGCTCATAGCATAGTGGGGAAGTGGGAAGGGCGGTGCGGGGTGTGTGTGTGTGTGTGTGTGTGTGTGGTGATCGACAGCTAGACAGGCCCCTGGGGAGGGGGCTCCCTGGACTTGGGGAGGTTGTGCTGGGTGGGTCTCTGCAGGAGTGAAGGACAGAGGATGGAACTGTCTCGGCAACTGTTAGAGGAGATCAGGCTACCAGGCCTGCCGAAGGCTCCCCTGTGTTTGTAGAACGAGTGTACAGGCAAAATATTGAACAACTGGAGAGAGCGAGGACGGAATGGGAGCAGGAGCACCGGACCACCTGTGAGGCAAGTGGCCCAGGCCAGCAGCCTGCTCCTCCACAAGCTCCTCCTACCTGTGGGGGGCAGGGGCTAGGGCTAGGGCTGGGGCTGGGGGAGGCACTCCCTCCTTCCGCTTGACACCTGCTGGGCCTCTCCCCATTCTATCTGGCCTTATGCCCTGGATCCCTTTGTTCCACCCTGGGACCTTGATGGGCAAGGCCAGGGCAGAGTCCTGTGTCTTTCACGAGCTTCCCCCAGCCTCCATTCTAGGGCAGGGACTTGATGGAGATGGAAACAGGCATTCCTAACAGTCCAGCCTCCCTCCAGCCGCCCTGGCTAGAGGCAGCAGTGGGGATCTTCTGGACTGCCTTTGCTTTAGACTTGGCTGCAGCAGGGTGCTCTGCACTGGTCACCTGGCTGAGCGGTGGTGGTGGTGGTGGTGGTGGTGGGCTGCCTGGCCTGGCCTGGCCCCACAGTTAGTTCTCTCCCTTTTCTCTTCACTAGGCCTTCCAGTTGCAGGAGTTTGACCGGCTCACCATCCTCCGCAATGCCCTGTGGGTGCACTGTAACCAGCTCTCCATGCAGTGCGTCAAGGATGACGAGGTGTGTGCCAAGGGCAGTGTGGCAAGCTCAGCCAGCATGTGTCCCCCCCCCCCCCACCCGAGACCTCTGTGCTTCACACAGAGGAGTCTGACATGGCCTCTGGCCCAGCCTTCGAGCATGGGAACACCGTGCCTCTGCCTTTTCCTCCTACATCCCCCTTCAGGGCTGTGTCCATCTATTCTCCCCGACACGGCAGGGACTTGCTGGGGGGGGGGAGGGGCTTTGCTCCAGGCTCATGCTGGTGGGAGCCTGGTCCAGGTTCTCTTACACCCCTCCCTCACCCCCTCCCTCTCTCTCTCTCTCTCTCAGGGATGGCCAGGGTACTTCTCTCCCCCTTTCTCACCTTATAGAACCCAATACTCAGGGATGGTCAGCGTACATCATACCCCAGGCTAGGGGGGCTACCACCTACAGCAGGAGCCCTGGCTTCTGGGTGCTTTAGGGGCACCTCTGACCCCTCCTGCCCATGGCTAGCTGATCCAGGTGGCTATCTTGTGTCAGCAGAAAGTGTGGCCTCTAGATATCCCCATGCCCCAAAGCTCCGCTTCACTGAGTGACCTGACCTTAGCAGATCACTTTCCTGTGTTTCTTCATCTTAAGGCAGGTTAAAGCGTGGGCCTTGGAGGACAGGAGTGAGCCGGGGCCTCTCCTCAATTCCTCTGGCTCAGAGTCAGTGGCAGGACTATAGCAAGGCTGGGGACCAGGCTGACATTGGGGCGAAGCCTGATCGCAGCCTTTACTCACCCCTACCCCCAGCTCTATGAGGAAGTGCGGCTGACTCTTGAGGGCTGTGATGTGGAAGGTGACATCAATGGCTTCATCCAGTCCAAGAGCACTGGCAGAGAACCCCCAGGTAAGGCCCGAGGGCAGCTTAGTGTCCACAGCCAGGTCTGGCTGGCTCTATACCAGGCCCAGGTTGGGGCACAGGGTCGTTCTACTCTTCCGGAGAGCCCATTCAGTTCCCAGCACCCACACCAGGCACCTACCACCTATACATACACATCTATACATAGTTAACATTAATAAAAAAAAATCTTAGGAAAAAAAACCCAAAAAGCCAGGCAGAGTGTTCCATGCCTTTAATCCCTGCACGGATGGGGTGGCATTGGCAGGTGGTCCTCTGAGCGAGGTCCTCGCTGCCCTTGGCCTCATGCATTTGCTCTCTGCAGCTCCGGTGCCTTACCAGAACTACTATGACAGGGAGGTGACCCCACTGATTGGCAGCCCTAGTGTCCAACCCTCCTGCGGTGTGATAAAGAGGTGAGCACCGATGAACTGCGTATGACCAGGACATAGCCACGGGGTCAGCCTGACTTCCACATCTCATGGCTGAACAGCTCCTGTGGGTCTGGTACCCTGTTCAGGAGTTGGCCATCCCACTGAGATATTCCAGGATCAAACTACCATCAGAGCACCCCGGGTCCAAGAGCATCTAAGTACTAATTATTCACATTCCAGTTATTCACCAACGACTATGCGGAGAGTCCTGGGCAAGTGCCCACTCTGGCTTCCTTGTCTGTTTGGCCCTACTGAGAGGCAGGGTAGTGTCTTAACTGTAAGGCAGCACAGGTGAAACTCTCCAGGTGGCTTATAAATGGCCCAAAGCCCAGACATTTGGATTCACCAGGCTTTTACAGGGCCATCTCCCTGGCCTGGCTGTAGTCAGGTGCCAAAGCCCTTGTTCTGTGCCCTGTGGATGACCTGGCCTAGTCATTGTGGGGCCAAAGAAAGGAAGACTTGCTTGGCTCAAACTGGCTGGGCCTGGCAAGATATGTGAGACCTGAACTTTAAAGGTAGCTTCTTCCTCCCCACAGAGTCTGGGAGTGGGGATCTAGTAGGGATGGGGCCCTGCTGGCTGCAGGTGAGGAGATGACTAGGAGAGTGACCATGAGAGGAGGCTGCTGAGAACCAAGGGGCTATCAGGGATGGCCTGTGGTGGTAGCAGGTTGGCAGAGGTCCTGAAGCGCTGAGAATTCCCAATTATCCCCTTTGATTCCAGTGAGGGAAGGCAAGGCCTACCCCTCTCCTCTCCTCCCTACCACCAGGTTCTCTGGGCTGCTACATGGAAGTCCCAAGACCACACCTTCTCAGGCTCCTGCTGGTAAATGAGGGGGAAGGGCTAATGGGACAGGGGGCATGCCTCCCACCTGTGGGGAGGAGAGGACTCCTGTATAGCATTGATGGAACACTAATGTCCCAGAGGGAAAAGGTATTCTGTCTAAGAGTGTGGATGGTGTAGGATGAAGCCCCACCCAGCAGTCTCCAGGGCCTCATCCTGCTCTCAGCTTCCACAGAGACTCTGACTCCCACCCCTGAGCGGAACGAGCTGGTCTACGCATCCATCGAAGTGCAGGCGACCCAGGGAAACCTTAACTCATCGGCCCAGGACTACCGGGCACTCTACGACTACACCGCACAGGTGAGGGCTTCCCCTTGCGCCTGGGGTGTGAGCACTTCCATAGCACCAGAGATTGGAATAGTTCAGTGGACATCTGCTGGACCAGGATCTGCTGTGGGTGGATCATGGGTTGAGGATCAGACCTTGTTCTCTAGCTATGGACCCAGAAAAGCACAATGACCAAAAATGAGTCCTTGAGCTGCCTTGGAACTATTTTCTGACATCCTTGGAGAAAGGTAGGCAGGGCACCCACAGAGCATCTGTGCTAGAGATGGACTGAAGTCCAACTCAAGCCCTGGGCTGAAGGGGGTAGGGGTAGACCTGGAAGGCAGGCAGGCCCTGAACTTAGGTCAATACACCCACACATATACAGACATGTAGGCAGGCTAGATCGGGCTGTACTGAGGTCACATTCAGGGGTACAGACCTGGGCAGTAACAAGGTACTCAGCAGCGCATGGCTGTGTGATTTGTCTAGAGCTTGCCCTTGGGGTGTGACAAGCACTTCTGAGGAGCTGCAGTGGTTGGAGCAGTGAGAGAAGCCCAGGATTGGAGGTCTCCATGACAACCTGAGCTTGTTAGGAGGCCAAGTCCCTTTGGGGAACCCCACAACCTGTCTATCTGCAAAGGAACCACCCTGGAGGCCTTAGCATGACTCAGCAGACTGCTCGCTCTGGGAGACAAACATGCACTGCCAGAGTGGGGGCCACAGAGCACAGCACCCCCCTCTCCCACCCGTCATGGTGGCTCCTCCCATCTGACGCACTTGCCATTTCTTGCCCAGAATTCTGATGAGCTGGACATTTCCGCGGGAGACATTCTGGCGGTCATCCTGGAAGGGGAGGATGGCTGGTGGACTGTGGAACGGAACGGACAACGTGGCTTTGTCCCTGGGTCGTACTTGGAAAAGCTCTGAGGAAAGGCCAGCAGTCTCCACATACCTCTGCCCTGACTGTGAGGTCAGGGCTGTTTCCATCGCTGCCCAGACCTCACGGGGCCAGAACCAAGCCTGGCAGTGCTGGGAATGGGCTGGGTGCTGGCTACTCTCAATAAATGTCTCCCAGAAGGAGTAAAGGGGCTCATTCTTCCTTTGCTGGGGTCCTTTTCTCTTACCCAGTGTCCAGGGCCTCGATTCAGAAAGCCACCGAGTATACAGAGTCTGGAAGAACAGAGCTCTGCCATTTACAGACAGGCCTTCAGGGCAGTCAGGCCCAGTCTCAGTCAGGGACAGAGGAGAGGACTCCACCCAGGTGCCTGAAGCTCCCAGGCTGCCAGAGCGATATTCATACTTGGGACAGCCAGGAAGATGCAAGTGAGAGGGGCTCAGGAGGGCCACAGTGAGGAAAGGCACCCTGTGGCAGGGAAGCGGAGCACAGAAGGACGAGGAGAGGGAGCAGCAGCCACATTTGCCAGGACATAGGACCACACGGGGATAAGACAAACAGCTGGTGGCTCTGGAGGCGGCACACAGCCCTCAGTTCCTCCTTGACACGACCCAGTCATGTCTGTGCTGATTCTACATCACAGGAACCAGCTGTGGGCCTGTGGCTTCCCTGCTTACCCACCTGGAAGCCAGCAACAGAGGCCTATCCATGTACCAGGCAAATGTCAGCTGCCAGAGGTGAAACTGTGAGCAAATACTGTCTAGAGAGAGGGGAGGAGGGGGCTGCTGCAAGGCTCCTCCATGTCTGTCACCAATGCACCTCCATTCTCTGATCCTCCTCACTGGAGCAGAAAGGTGGGCTTGGTTAAGCAACCATGCAGGTTGACAAGGCCGGGCCTTCTTTGGGTTGTGCTCTCTTATCCATCATAGACATGAGGACACTCTACAGGTTGGGTCCAGGCAGGTGCAAAGGTCCAGGGAGCAGATTCCCTGGAACCAAGGCTCTGGAGCCGAGGATCAGGCTGGCTGTTCTGAGGAGTCTGCCATCACTGCTTCTTGGCAGAGTATGTGGCAGACAGAATGGGAAAAGGCTTTGAGCGACTGGAAAGAACCAGGCTGACGCTGACATCCTTCTGGAAATGTCATTTCCCTTCTCATGAACATCCTGTGAGGTGACCAAACACCACACCCATCTGTGACACATCAGATATCCACACAGGGATATTTGGAGAGTGACTTAATCCAGGGCTTGGTCCCCTCCCTTGAAGGACAACAAAATTAGCAAATAAAAGACTTGACTACAACAAACCTGCTTGGCCCAGAAAACCAAGTGCCCTGCCCACCCTTGTCCTACCTTGCTGGGCCCAACCAGACTCCTACACATGACAGTCACAGGGCTGGTGCTTGCCAAGGTGCCCTGACCTCACTCTTCCAGGGTGGCACATGGCCAGTGAGGTCAGGGGACGGCTCCAAATACAGGATGAAGGCTGTCTGCAAAGAGGCCGCTGGACTAGAGAACGCAGGTGAACAGAGAAATGAATGGGAATAGTAGCGTCTGGAGTGTGCAAATGGGTGGGAGAGAGGAGAGGAAAGGTGTGTAAACTCTGACCTAGGCCTTTCCAGGTGGGCAGGTCTTCCCTAGGTGGAGCAGGGGACCTGGGGCAGGCAGAACAAGCAAGCAGATTGACTCTTGGTAGTGAAGAGGAAAGAGTGGAAAGTTCTCTATCAGAGCTTTTTTTATTGTTAGAAAATACCTTGTCATCTTGATTGATCATCCTATTCCACTGCAAAGATTTTTAAAAAACCTTTGGCCTAGATATTCATCATCTCTCTGACAGGTACTGCAGTGTCAGTAGGCCCCACTGGATGATGGGTAAGCAGTGTGCAATAGGTAACAGCCTGCTCTCCAGGCATCCAGAGAACGGACAGAGACCCAGGGATCACAATCTATATACCAGGGGGAAGAAGCCCACGTAAGCTCCCTGCATCTGCTGTGTATCAGGTCACAATGTCAGTGCACAGGGGGACAATGCCAGATGGAGGAGGGGCTGGCACAACTGTGTATATAAATAACTACAGCATCTCCCTGTCCGAGTGAGGGCGGCTCAAAGACAGAAAGCAGCAGAGAGAAGAATGTGGCCTCTCCTGTCAGAGCATTAGGCTCTGAAGCAGCTCACCCTCAGGCAGTCTCAGGCAAGCCTCAATTATCCCTGAATAGCCATCACCAGTAGGAGGGGTTCTACAGGTCTTATGCAAGGCACAACTTCAAAGCGTTACTGGTCAAATACTAATTAAAAGCAAGGGGATGTCACTTCTTATAGCCAGGCTCACACCTCTGGATCTTGGCTGTGGGAGGAAGCAACAGCTCATTCAGCACTTTCCCAGTGGGGACCAGACATCAGCAGCACGGCTGGTGCCCAGCACCTACCTCTTAACCACTTTCCCCTAGCTGCTCTTGGGCCAAGCCAGCTCAGCGTGACCTACTCCATGGTCTGGCTACTTCCCACCATGGCTCCTAAGAAGGTCACCACTTACAATGCCCTCAGGTGCCTGAGGCTGTTGAGATCACAGGAATGAGATCACAGGGCTGTTCCAACCCTGCTCAGCAGAGCCCACCAAGGGCCAAGGGAGCATGCTCAGTCGGCCTCTAGCTGCATTTGAGGTTTACCCACTGGACCAACAGGCAGCTCAGGGAGACATACAGTGCAACCTATATTCCAAACATGTTCCTGGTGATTCCGATGTGTAGTCAAGAACCTCCTGGTTCAAGGGCCTTGGCTAGACTTCTCTCTCAAAATCTGAAAACACTGCGGTACCACTCTCCTGCCTCAGACCAGGAGTATCCATCTACCAGGTGTCTGTCAGGCCCTTAGGCCTCTCCTGTGTTCTCATACCCATGTCTGTCCTTATTGGATGCACTCAAGCGCACAGCATAGACTGTATGAGTCACTCTCCCCTCCAAAAGTAAGTGGTTAAACTCAGTGGTCCCTCTGGAACAACCTTAGGAGACCCCAAAGATACAAGAGACAGCCATGGAGGATACACAACTGTTTTCAAGATTGGCAAGGATGCTGGATACAGGGTTAGCATTTAAAAAGCAGGTGCAGCACCCCTGCCCTACCACAGCAACCACTAGGAAAGGTATTAGCAAACCATGGGTCGGGCTCTCACAGAAAAGTTGCCTATACACTGTTAAGATCTGTAGAAAACAAAAGAAACCTTATCAAATGAGGTAAGGTAAGGGATTATGCCCAAGGTTCAGGAGATAGGACTAACAGCCAGATACACATTTTCACCAGAATAGAAGAAAGACAAAGGCAGGCAACACGCTGAGGATCAACAAGGGTGTGGGAGAAATGCACATTATATGCCTGGCTGGTGACAACACAAACTGGTATAAACTTTCCTGGAAAGCAATGGGACACACACATCTGTGAAAACTAAATGTGACCTTTTGGGGGACAGAATGAATTACTACAATCCTTAATATGCAGAAAAGGCTGACTCGGGACAAAAAACTGCTTTGAAACTAGGCTTGTGGTGGCTGTATGGCACTGGTGTGGTTTGTTTAAACTGGATCATGTTACCCCGTGTGAGATCGACTCAGAGGTCTGCCAGCTGTCCATGCAGCACCTGTTTCCATCAACAATACAGGGCAAATGCGATGACAAGGGAGACGAAAAGTTCCCATCACTGGTGACGTACCAGCAGTCTTTGCACTGAGGCACAATGTCCCACCATCCTGTCTGTGGTGATGCTGCTCTCTGTCTGCCATCCAACAGAGCACAGCTGTGCACAGAATACAAACTTGATGGAGGTGGAACACTGTACACACAGGCGCAGGAATTGTTCACACCGTGCTTTGTAATCACCACTGTTACGTACGGTACTGGTGACTACACCACCATGCTAGCAAGCGCTCTGTACCAAGACAGTTTTAACAACAACAACAACAAAACGGGTGCTGTTTATTTCTCCTTGTGTGAGAGGGAGGCAGGGTGGACCAGAGGACCTTGAGTCCCAGGAGCTGACATCACAGCCAGACCTGATTTGACTGCTGGGAGCTGAACAAGAGTCTATAAAAGCCACTCATCCAATTCTTAGCCACAGAGCCATCTCTCCAGTTCTTCAAACCTTCCTTTTACTTTTTGAGTTGGGGTCTCACAAAGTTGCATAAACTGGCCTTCACCTTACTCTGTAGTCTAGACAGGCCCTGAACTTGCAATCCTCCTGCCCCAGATCGCAAGGCAGACAAACCACAGGGCTCTAGCACAGGTCTCATCTATGACTGCCTGTTAGCATCCACGTGCTTCCCATTTATTAAAACAAGTGGCCAGGACCGGTGAAATATACATACTGTAATCCCAGTTCACAGGAAGGAGGGGATCAAGCAAGTGTGAGGCCAGCCTGGGCTATGGAGGGAGTTTAGGCAAACCTTGTCTCCCGTGTTGTGCTATACCAGCAGACGCTTCCGTTGTGGACTGACGTGACTAACCACTCATGTTTGCATTGTGAAAGTAACATGTTTCTAAGAGCGTGTTCTTGCTGAGAAGCCACGTGTGACTGGGCCGTAGGTGGACGTGCCACCATAGCAAAGCCGGAGGCAAGCCACCACCTGGTACAGTGGCTACCCATTATCTAAGATGGCCATGACGCAAACACAAACCACCGGCAGATAGAGAGTCTAACCTAAAAGACTGCCATGTTATGCCATGAGAGGATCGGGACAGTCTGGAGAACAAGATTCATGTAAGAGCAAAGCCAAAGCTTGTGACCACACCGCTTCTGTTCATGTCCTTCAACAGACACAGAATGTCCTTTTAGACTTACTACATTTCTTAAACTTCAGTTAATTTTTTTTATACTAAGACAAAAGCTTTGCCAGCAGCCTCAGTAGCAGGACCACAGCTCCTCAGGCCTTCTCCTTGCAGGCTCCTGAGGGTGGAAGCCATTCTCTGCTGGGCTGTTTCAGGGTCCCTGTTACTCCTTTCTGCAGGTAAAGCCCCTTTACAGAGTAAACTCTTTAAATGTTCCTGTTCACATCATCTCCTCACTGGACCAGGGGTTCACAATGAACACCGCAGACAGTCGGGGCGGGCAAGCATTATGCCATCCTGTGTGACACCCTGGGTGAACCTGGAGCTCAGTCTGTCTTCTAGCCACCTGGAATTCTAAAGCCTCATCAGGAGAAGAAACAGGAGATAAGCTCAAACCGAGCAGCAACATTTAAAAGGGGATGGATACATGCATGTATGTATGTATGTTCTGTGTGTACATATGTATGTTCTGTATGTAGTCTATGTCAACATCACTTGAGACAGAACTATGGGATCTCCCCAGATCAGACATGAGAGCTACACAAACAGCTGCTCCAGCCTGGCTCTGGACCTGCAGAGGACCCAACCCCGAAAAGGCTATCGTGAGGCCAAATGCTGCGAGGGGGAGATGATTTCATCAGGATTATAAGGTACCAAGTCTGGCAACTGTACTTGTGATTGGCAGTCACTATTTCTGGAAAACACCTGCTGGAGTACTTGAGGGCCAGGTGTCTGCAGAGAGAGTGAGCATACATATTTGAGGACAGGAATGACTCATTCAGTAGGGCAAAGGTCAGCAGGCACTCCTGAGTAAAGGGCAATTAGGCTTTTTGGAGTTTTTATTCTTGCAACTTTCTATGGCCTTTGAAATGTATTTCTAAATAAAACTTTAAAGGCAATAGGATGCAGCAGCGGTTCTCAACTACAGCTAGTCCTGCACACACCACAGCTTAGGGCCTGGTCTCTGTAGCTCTAACTCCGCCAAGTGCTTCCGCTGTGCAGACCCCTGGAGCTTTGGCTTCACTGGGCAGCAGCTCCTCGCAATCCGAAAAGCAAGCGCTGCCCTCTGCCCCACGTGGGACCACAAGACTGCAGGTGCTAAGCAGACAGAAGTTTAATTTGAAGGGCTCTGGCCAACAAGCCAAGAAAAATAACATGTAAAGCTAGCAAGGGCAAGACCGCAGCGATTCCCCGGCTCCCCGCTAACATGGCTCTCTGGGTCTGCCAGCAGAGCACAGGGAAGATGATGTCCTCCGGCTGAGCATCAAAGGAATGTGAAGTCTGTTTCTTGGACAAGTTCAAGCAATGGGTTACCACCTGGCACACTATCAAAGCAGCTTCCTACGCTAGAGCTAGTTGGATCTTGAGGAAAAGGAGCAACTAATGCTGCTCACTACACACTGCTGGGCTCGGTCCCAGCCTGAGACAAGAGGCCAGAGAATGGTTCTTAGCAACAGCTTCAGTGACAGGTTATAAGCATCCTCACCTACTATGAACAGGCAGAGGGTGGGGACACAGTTTGGGAACCAGTCACCAATCCCAGCAGCATGAAGTCAGGGCAGCATGTACTGCTTCCACAGGATTCGATTCAATGCCTCTTTTCTTTGCACATCTCCATTTCAGAAAAACTTGGAAGATATTCAGGCAAGTCAACATTAAAAGACTCTATGTTGAACATGAACTCAGCCCTAGGTATAGTTGCTATTTGTCCTCTATTTCTGTGACTGGCTGGTTCCCCAGCTGACGGACGGGTCTGGAAATCTGAGATTCGTCTTTACAGTCCTTCCTTCTTCTGATGGTCCCTAATAATCCTCTACTGTATGATCCTAGTGGAAGTTGAATCAGGCTCCCACCAATCCATCCCCTGAGCTGCTACAGGGACCAACCAAGGCAGGCCTGATGCCATCAGCAGTATGTCAGGTTTCACCTGCACAAGGTCTATATGACCAAAGGTCTTTGTCTGACCATGTCTTAAACACCATCCCCCTAGACCCCTGCAGTGCCTTCCAGCTTCTATGCTTGGGTATTTCCTCCAGGAGCTCATAAGTGATGTCACTAAACCTTCTACACAATGCCATGTCCCTGATCTCTCTGGGTGTCTCCTTTGGGCCCTGTTCTTTTATACTACCACCACTGCACTGATAAAAACTACCTGCTCTTGTATGCGTCTCCTGTGTTAGGAGTTCAGAGTCCTTAGGCAGCATCATGGTCTGTCCCCTAGGCCTTTGCACTCTGCAGATGTCCTAAATACTCCAGGAAGCACCTGCGGTTTGCCAAATACCACAGCCTTTAGAATCTGGCAGCATATAATAGAAGCCCATGCAAATCACGAGAACTGCAGTCAACAGCAGCATTTGAAACATTATCCTGCTGTATACTGCTGCTGTGGAACTGAACTATCCCCAAATAATTAAAATATACATGGTAGGGCTGATACAGAGTTTATTGAATTAAATTTTTCTATTTACAATTGAGATCACATCTACATACTATTTTGCTAGTCTCCATGGGTACATTATCTCTAATGAGTGTAAGACTTATGATGAATGGGTTCAATCACACAGAAACGCACACATTCACACTAACTGCTTTAAAACAGTAGTGCATACATTATAGTCTTCCTATAAAGCCAGCTTTGATTAAAAACCACTAATTTTAAAGATCAGTCTCTGATTTTGAAGATGAACAAAGACACATACTGTTTGATACTAAAATCTATGTTAGCCATTTTGTACAATTGCTATATTATTGTACTACAGTATATATTCTTTAAAAGGACACTGGTGTGCGGCACCAGACAGCTGGCGTCCTCCCTCTTACCCCCAAACCTTTGGCCAAGAGTTCTCGTTATGAAGACAAAAAGGGCCCAGTGATACCACAATACAGTCCATTACTCCTCAGAGGTGACAGAAGCAGGCCATACCCTCCTATAGCTCTACCACATTACAGAACTTGTAAATGGTTCTGAAATTAAGGGCATAGAGAATCATCTAGAAGAAGGGTAAGAAAGCCATAGAGGGGCAGGTAGGAAGGTGGGTACATGAAATGCCAACCTGCTAGCCAACACCAGTGTACGTGTGCTTTGACTAGATGAACTCAGGAGCCAACTGCTGCAGGCCTGCTCAATTCACCTTCCGAATCAGAACAAGGATACTACAAATTAGCTCAGGCGTGTGCTGTCTGCTACGCGTAGGTTCCACCAGTGATGAGGAGCTCATAGGCAGGATCTCTACTCCGTCTGCACAACACGATGCATGCGCATAGCATGCCCAGAAGCTGCAGGAAGAAAACAATGTGAATCAAGGCTGAGGGCCCCTGGCTTAACAGAAGTAGCTAAACACTAAGTGCCAGCACTCTGCTTTATATCCAGGAACTCTGAAGCAGGCATGAGGCAAGGCTCTCATACGGAGAACCCCCACTAACAGTGCACAGTGGGGCTCCTCAAAGCAGCTTCTATGGTAAAGGAAATGGTCTGTGTCTGTACTCCTGGCTACTAAGCTTAAGCCAGTGCCACTGAGTTCGATTTTCAACTTTTACTTCAGTCAAATGTGGCTGTGGCTTCCATGCTGGACAGCATAAGTCTAGAGAAACCTGTTTCACGGTGTATTTTTAGGCATCTGGACTTGGGTGAGAAAGATTTCATTAACAATCCACAAAAACCTCATAATAGTGGAAAGACAACCTTAGTGTCTTTTGACAGATCGTATTTATTATCTTTGACACTGTGGCATTATTGACTTATTTCTTGTTAAGGTCCACTGTTCCTTCATAATTGTCTATTTTAGTCCTTCTGGAGTAGCATATTGGGATAGAGACATGTCACGCTGCTAAGCAAAAGGATTAAACTAGATTACTAAAGAAAGTGATGCCAGCCAGGCAGTGGTGGCGCATGCCTTTAATCCCAGCACTTGGGAAGCAGAGGCAGGTGGATTTCTGAGTTCAAGGCCAGCCTGGTCTACAGAGTGAGTTCTAGGACAGCCAGGGCTACACAGAAAAACCCTGTCTCAAAAAACCAAAATTAAAAAAAAGAAAAGAAAAGAAAAGAAAAGAAAAGAAAAGAAAAGAAAGAGATTGACTCCTGAATTCTTAACCCAATCTCTCACAAAATTTAGAGAGTAATCAACATTACTTTGCCCTTTGCCATACCAAGTCCTCATGGACAGTGAAGGATCACAGTTATTGAATTTAAAAGGCAGGGATAGGACTTACACCTACAACTCTGGCTCCTTTTCCCAGAGGGCATATAAGCACCAGGAACACCAGGTGAAACCCCGTCCTCTGCCTACCAACGATTAAAGCACACTCAGCAGCCCTAAAGTGCACCCAGTGCCCTGACTCCATGTTCACACAACTACTGCACGAGCTACTGAAGCTTTCCTGGAGCCATGACAGTTCTAGGAACCCCAGGGGCAGCACTGGCACCCAAAACCTTAGAGGTCAACAGACCACAAAACCTCACTGGAGACACTCTACTGGACCTGAAGACTCACACTGGTCACTAGAACCCCAGTCCACTCAGGCTAGATCAGACGAGAAACCAAGGGAGAAACACCCAAAACACACCCATCAAACAAAGATAAACTCAGAAATCAGCACCTAAACCTATAACCGCAAACCCTGATAACTGGAGGCCAGTGAAAGAACAGAACAACAACAGCCAGGGCACCACGGCACCACTACAACCCAACTACCCTCCTACAGGAAGCCCTTGATATTCCTGAAGTACAAGGAAATGACCTAAATCTAATCTTATAAAGAGGATAAATAAAGGGCTTTAAAGAGGAAATGAATATAATCTTTAAAGAAATCCAGGAAAACGCAACCAAACAGGTGAAGGAAATAAATAAAACTGTTCAAGACCTGAAAATGGAAATAGATGTAATAAAGAAAATACAAAAGAATCCTTGAGATGGAAAAATCTAGGTAAGCCATCAGGAACTCCAGACTCAGGCATCACCAACAGGATATGAGGGCTGGAACACATCTCAGGTGCAGAAGATACGGATACCAAATGTGAAATCCAAAAAAATGTCTGACACAAACTACGCAGGAAATCTGGGACACTATGAAAAGACCAAACCTAAGAATGAAAGGAATAGAAGATTCCCAACTCAAAGGGCCAGAAGATATTTTCAACAAAATCATAGAAGAAAATTTCCCTAACCTAAAGAAAGGGATGCTAGTATAAGAAGCTTACAGAACACCAAACAGATTGAATCAGAAAAGAAGCCCCACCACATAATAATCAAAACATTAAAGTACAGAACAAAGAATATTAAAAGCCGCAAGCGAAAGAAAGCAGGTAGGGTAACATATAAAAACATATCTACTAGAATTACACCCAACTTTCCAATGAAGACTCTAAAAACTAGAAGGACCTGGGCAGATGCCTTGCAGACTCTAAGAGACCACAGGTGCCAACATCAACTATACTATACCAACCAAAACTTTCAATCTCCAAGATGGAGAAAACAAGATATTCTATCTGTAAGTCCAGCCCTACAAGAGAAACTAGAAGGAAAACTCCAACCCAAGGAGGTCAGCTACATCCAAGAAATGACAGGAAATAATTTCATACCAGCAAAACCAAAATAAGGCAAGCTTACACACACACACACACCCCATCAAAATGCCAGGAATTAACAATCATTGGTCATTAATATCTCTTAACATCAATGGACTCATTCTCCAATAAAAAGACACAGGATAAAAGACTGGATATGAAATCAAGGTCCATCAATCTGCTGCATACAAGAAATATACCTCAACATTAAAGGCAGACATTACGTCAGAGTAAAGGGTTGGAAAAACATTTTCCAAGCAACAGACCCAAAAGCAAGCTGATGTAGCCATTCTAACAGCTAACAAAATAGATTTTCAACAAAAAGTAATTTTAAAAAAAAGATGAGGAAGGACACTCAAAGGAAAAATCTACCAAGAGGAGCTCTCAGTTCTGAATATCCATGCCCCAAACACAAGGGCATCCATGTTTGTAACCTCAGCTGAGGGCCACGGGTTACTTCACCTTAGCTGGATAACTTCTGCTGAGGGCCACAGCCACATTTTGTCTAGCTGCTCTTTTATTTCACTTAAGCTAACTTGTACTGACTTTAAAGCAATTTAAAAGGCATAACAATAAAACTTTACTGATTGGAAACGAACCCATTTAACAACACTAAGTCTACTCAGAAACTTCTTATTCTCCCATTAAGTATTTCAGAACCACTTAGGATACTATTATACTAACATTATATTGACTGCTGAAAATTTGTAATAGACTTGGAAATACTACAGGAATATTGTAGCTTTACCATTACTTCTTAAAATGAAAAATTCCCTCAAGTCATGGGAAGCAATCTACCTAGGCCAAGTAAAACACCAAATATAAACTCTGTAAAAACAAAAGAAAAGAAAAACATATAAATAAATACATACTACATAAAAACTGTTAAATAAAATGTTCTATGATATTCTATATAGGCGGAGTGTGAGAAAGTAGGTATTCTTGCACAAAATTAAGAAAAAAATTTTGAAGCTGGATGTGGTGGTGCATGCCTTTAATCCTCCTTTAATCCTAGTATTCTGGAGGCAGAGGTAGGTGGATCTCTGAGAGTTCAAGGCCAGCCTGTTCTACAGACCAAGTTTCAGGACAGCCAGGGCTACACCGAGAAACTCTTGTCAAGAAAAAAAAATTTTTTTGGGGGGGGTGTTTCAAGACAGGGTTTCTCTGTATAGCTCTGGCTGTCCTAGAACTCACTTTGTAGACCAGGCTGGCCTTGAACTCAGAAATCCGCCTGCCTCCGCCTCCCAAGTGCTGGGATTAAAGGCATGTGCCTTCACGCCCAGCATGAGAAATCTTTTGTACTGGAAGCACCCTTTACTGAAAAATAATTGCTAAGTACCTATCAAAACCCACTCTCACTCATATATATGAATATATTTGATTTATATGAGTATACTACAGCTGTCTTCAGACACATAAGAGGGTATTAGATCCCATTGCAGATGGTTGTGAGCCACCATGTGGTTGGGATTTGACCTCAGGACCTCTGGAAGAGCAGTCAGTGCTCTTACCACTGAGCCGTCTCTCCAGCCCCGACTCATGTATTTTAACTCTGCAGTTTTATAGCACACACTTTGCTATAAATAGACTATGATGTGCAGAACAGAGAATGAGCACTGCATTCTTATAACAAGACTTACAGAAGTGCCTATTAACATCCATTAAAGTATCCCCTACAACAAGATAGTACATAGCCATGAACAAGGTACAGATACATGCAAAAGACACCAATCTGATTTTGAGAAACTAGGTACAAGTTGACTCTCTTTATTCCTCATTTTGAACGGTGGTGGGAGGAGAGATATCAAAAGGAAAACAGGAAGAAATGCTGTGGTACTGAAGCCACTTGTCTCGTTTAATAGTACTGGGGCTGGAGAGATGGCTCAGTGGTTAAGAGTACACTGCTCCTGCAGAGGATCAGTTTGACTCGCAGCACCCATACAGTGGCTCACAACCGTCTGTCACCCGAGTGTGAGATCTAACAAGCACAGACATGAATGCATGCAAAACATTCATACACAAAAAGTAAATAAATCTGTTTTGTTTTGCCTGCATGTGTGCCTGGTGCTCATGGAGGTGAGAAGAGGGTGTGGGGTCTCCTGGGACTGGGTTCTGGATGGTCGTGAGCTGTAAGATGGGTCCAATGCAAGAGTAGCCAAGTGCTCTAACCAGTCCTTGGCATCCAGACTGCGGTGATGGATACAGACACCTACCTACTCAGGTCATACATTGTATACAACTGACTAAATATGTAAATGAGAAACCCAGATGAAATTGGTAGAGTTATCAATGCTGATATTCAGGACATGTTATGGTATAGCTCTGCATGCTGTTATCACTGAACGTGGGTATAGCAATAAAAGGATTTCACTAAATTATTTCAAAGTGTTATCTACAATTACCACAAAACAAAAGCAACGACCAAAGCTACATCCTGTAAGCTTCTACAGGCCCCCAAAATATTGAATACTTGTCCAGTACAAACTACTACTTGAACTCATGGAAAGTGAGAGAAGTGAGTTGCCTCAATAACAAAAGGGCTAGGGAGATGATGCAGCAGTATACGTATTTGCCATGAAAGGAAAGATCAAAGCTCAGACTGCCACTTCCCCTATAAACACCAGGAGGGCTATGTATGAGCCTGGTGACCATAGAGGCCATAAGAGGGCAGAAGATCCCCTGAAACTGAAGTTACAGACAATTGTGTGCTGGTATGTGGGTGCTGGGAGTCATACCGGGGTCCTCTGAGTAGCAGCCAGTGCTCTTAACCACTAAACCGTTTCCCTAGCCTCTGCCAAAGTCTGTTCCTGATCGCTCAAGTATGTTCCAAGGTATGCTCACTGGAAGACTCCAAAGAAAAGACTGGCAGCCAGTCTTCCCCATGTCTCTTGCTCACTCAGCACAATCCCTTAAGACCTCAACAAAAAAACTTTGACTTGTACTATTATAACTTTAGATACGAAATTCCCAGTTGATCATTTGTCTATTAGCAAAGAAGAATAACATCATTGCTGATTTATAAGTTGACAAGGGATATAAGAAAAAAAAATCCTAAATTTCTCTTGCTTATATTGAAATTCCTTTTTAATTAACTAGGGTTTTTCTTTTTCATGGTTCTCTTTCTTTTTGGTCCTACACAAGCCTGGATTATTTAACTATGCCAGAGCAATGGTTAGTAAATGTTTTCTTAAAGAAACACAGTAAATATTTTAGGCTTTCTGAGCCAAGAAACCTGGTCTCTATAGGAATCTATTCACCTGTGCCATTTTCTCTATTTTTACCAAACTACAGCACCAATCTGTCAGGGTTCAAAATAAGAATTTATAAGTCTTATCTGAACACTCCAATCCTAATGGAATCAAGAGTCCCAGCTTTGGTTTCCCACTGCCTATGTGATGGTCCTATTACTCTGCTCGTCCTAACATTTGTGGAAAACAAAGGAGAATGGATTGGTGAATCTCTAGTCCTTTCTGTGTCCTGTTGCGAGTATAAAAGCTACTGAGTAACTTCTGTCATTGTTACAGCTTTCCACACTCAGAACATACCACATCTTGAACATCAAAGCCTTGAAACATTTATAGGCACCTGTCATCAGTTTCCACACACATCTGTGTATCTCCTGGGCAACAATCACTACACAACCGAAAAGCTTTCTGCTGTGTTCTAATTGTACAGCTTTGTCATCAAACAAAGTTACTAAAAATGCTCAGGCCAGAATTCCACTTGGGAAGACTGCTCTATTTTATTGTTTTTGGCTAAATGGATGTGCCTGCATACACAATCAAAATGTGGAGTACATCCCTGCTAGATTACTGCTATTCTGAGCCACAGAGTAAATCTGTAGGATGGCAGAGACCATAGTAAATACGGAGCTAGGCTTTTTAGTGAATCATTTCAATGATGTTTGAATACCAGCAAAACAAACAATTGTTCTTTGCCATTTTAGAGATACTTTCCAGTAAATATAGTAGCTTCTGCTCAAATATGCAAAGGATCAGGAAGGCCAAACAACTAACTTTTTGGTTTTTTTGTTTTTGTTTTTGTTTTTGTCTTTCGAGACAGGGTTTCTCTGTATAGCCCTGGCTGTCCTGGAACTCACTTTGTAGAGCAGGCTGTGGCCTCAAACTCAGAAATCCGCCTGCCTCTGCCTCCCAAGTGCTGTGATTAAAGGCATGTGCCACCACTGCCCGGCAACAACTCACATTTAAACTAGCAATTATGCTGGCTTTAATGTAACAATTAAAAGGTGTCTTAAAATATATTTGAAGATAGACACCTATTTCAAGAACTAAAAGCCTTGAAAAATACTCAGAAGCTGGGCTGGTGGTATATACCTTTAATCCCAGCACTTGAGAAGCAGAGGCAGGAGGATCTCTGAGAGTCTGACACCAGTATGATCTACAAAGTGAGTTCCAGGACAGCTAGGGTTAGGCAGAGAAACCCTGTCTTAAAAAACATAAAACAAACAAAACAAAACATGCACACAAAAACCCCTCAGACTAGATTTGAGGGTGTATGGTTGATGGAAGGTAATTCAGTAAGCAATGAAGCAAGCACCAGATACTTTTACCAACTTTAATACAGAGATTGTTTTCTCTGGCAGTAGGGAGAGCAGATGCCAATGATGGACAGCACACCCTGGTACCTGCCAAGTGATGTCCAGGGCTTCATTTTTGCATGATAGTATGTCTAAAACAACTAAGTCAATGAATAGAGAGAAGGCTTGAGCCTCAACTCTTACTGGGAGATCTTTTCTATAAAACAATAAAACTGTACTTTTTAGAAGAGACTATTATTAAAGGTGTATATGTGTGTATGCGTGTGTGTGTGTGTGTGTGTGTGTGTGTGTGTGTGAGAGAGAGAGAGAGAGAGAGAGAGAGGGAGAGGGAGAGAGAGAGGTAGGGAGGGAGGGAAGGAGGGAGGGAGAGAAAAATCAGGCACAGCATGTGCACCTGTTATGCCAGATAGGCTGAGACTTCTTAAGCCCAGATGTTTGGAGCCAGCCTAAGATAATATATCAAGTCGCTAACTCAAAATAAGTAAGTAAAATAATTTAAACATTAAGAGGGACTGAAGAGATGGGTACTCTTCCAGTGAACCCACATGGCGGCTCATAACCACTGTACCTCCAGTCCCAGGGGATCCAATGCCCTCTGCTGGTTCCCACCAAGCATGCACATGGCACCCAGACATCCACACAGGCAAAACACCCATATATGTAAAATAAGGTTAAATAGAAGTAATTAAAAAAAAATTACAAGGATTTGAAATATATAGTTCAGTGGGAGTGCACTTGTCTGACAAACATTGGATTCTAGGTTTGATTTCCAGTACAGCAAAAATACCTTTAGAAAGTAAAAACAAAACTCAAGAACAGAAAAGCATGAAGCAGAAAGTGAAACAGTGCACAAACACCAGAGTGAAAGCTTCCCACATCCAAACTGAGATACACCAGTATCTCAGGTCTGCGGAGGTCTGACAAAATACCATCCAGGAATACCCCCACTGTGATGGTTCCTATGTGTTTGGCACTACTAGGATGTGTGGCCTTGTTTGGAGTCTGTGTGCCACTGTGGAGGTGGGCTTTAAGACTTTCATACTAGCTGCAGAAAACAGTGTTCTCCTAGCTGCCTTAGGAATAGATGTGGAACTCTCAGCTCCTCCAGCCATCAGTCTGCCTGGATGCTGCCATGCTCCTGCCTGGATGATAATGGACTGAACCTCTGAACCTGTAAGCCAGCCCCAATTAAATGTTGTCCTTATAAGAGTTGCCTTGGTCATGGTGTCTGTTCACAGCAGTAAACCCTAAGACACCTACAATGTAATTGCCTTCCCCCCCCCCCCCGCCCCCTCCCCAGTTGATTAGTAAGGGCACCATTCAAAAACGAAAAAAGAAAAAAAAAAGTCCCTTACACAATCCCTCCCCACAAAGATCACCAGTTTCTTTAAAGCATTCTGGGATTTTGGAAACTGGTGGCTGGTACATGAAGATTCACTCTGCTTCGTAGCTAAAGCTGCTATAGTTGACTCAAGAAGGACAAAGCACCCTTGACAAGAGCTCCTTGGCCAGCCCTGCTCACCTGAATAGCTGCGAAGGCCAGCGCTGCCCAGATGACATGCATCAAGATCTCTTGCAGCTTCTTCACAACCAGAGCCTCACAGCCCTGGAACACACAGATAACTAATCACTGGCAACAGTGGAAATGAGAACTAATGATCAAAGCAATTCATAGACACAATTTAAACAACAAACAACATATTAAAAAGACTGAAAAAGTCCAGGCAGTGACTAGAAAGTGACAGGTCCACACTCACCTCGGCGTAGAGGTCGGAGGGGTTGGCCAGGCTGCCGTTACAGCTTTTGGCAGTCTCTCTGCAGCAGCTAAGAGGAACACTCTGGTTTTTTGTTTCTTTGAACCAATCTGTATTTTCCCAGTCTGAATAGTTATGAATTCCACAACAGTGCAACTGGATAAGAGAGAGATTCCTTAGGTAATCTGCAGGTGTGTACTGAGCTCCGCGCAGTACAGAGCTTTAACAAGCTACTCCAGGTCAGTGATACACAGCAGAGCTTTCTACAGTGGAGAACACAAATCTGCAGTCTAGCATGTAACCACTAGCAACACTGGAGATGAACTAAACACTTAAACCTGGTTAGTGTAACTGAAGAATTCAATTTAATTCAATTTAAATAGCATTGTACGTTCTAGGATCTATACGTGAAAAGTACATCTCCTAAAAGAGGTAGTTTCCTAGCCACTGAGCTGCTCGGCCCCCGTACACTCATACCTCACATGTTTAATAGTCAGCTGAATTCAGTATCATTTCCAATGGCAAAATACTCAACAAATTTTGTTTGAAATGTGTGGGACTTACTTTAAGAAAATAAAGGGAAAAAGTTGAAGACTGTGAAAAGGCAGTAAATGTGGAGGCAGGGTTGTGGACACGCTCTTACAGCTGTGGAGTTCACCCTGGCTGTACAGGTCCACACGGCCCGCATCACAGAAGGAGATGAGCTAGTGTTGGGATGAACACCATCGGGGAAGCTCACCTGTCTCTGCACATAGTCAATAGCACGGCTGGCAGCGTCGGAGTTAGTCCCGTTGTAGGTCTTATACACTTTCTGAATGCTGCGATCAACCTCATTCTCCACCTGAATCAAAAGGAAGGAGTCCCTCCCTCAACAACACTGCTCACGGACACCAGTTGAGGCAGGTTTCAAAGTTGCTGGCGTATTCTGTACACTTACAGTAAGAAAAAGACTTCCTGTTCCACTTAGATTCAAACTAGCAGCAAACAGTTCAGATCTATTATATCATACAGGGTAATAGCCTTCAAAAGGACTATGCAAAGGAAGCCACCATAACAAGCCACTCAAAAGGGACAAGCATCTACGCACTGGGCAGATGTCCCACATGCATCTATCAAATGTCTACAGAAAAAAAAAAAAAAAAAAAAGATCTGTCTCCAGCTTCAGCTAATTGAGAAAAGTTTTATCAGTGAATGCCATTTAATCTTAGGTGCATTAGAGCAGCTGAAAGACAGTGACAGTGCTGACTTTGATCAAACGCACCTGTCCTACCTGACCTGGAAAGCTTAAGCCAGCTCTCAAAGCACTGGGTGAGGCGCAGAGGACAACATACCTTTGCTCTGTACACGTATCCCAAAACCACAACAACTACTTCTGTGACGAAAACCAAGAGCAGGATGAAGACAAACTGTAAATAAACATCCGAAATTAAGTAAAAATGTTCAAAAGTTCTAAATACTCCCTTCATAAAAAAAACTATGGGGCAACCTCTAGAGGTTTAAGGCATGTGTTAATAACTCTGGTATAGTTAGAAGAGCCAAGACATCTACATCTACAGAACTTGCTCTCAATTCAAGATAGAGGACCAGATAAACAGTCCTCTGTAGTTTGACATTGGAAAGTGAGTGTTGACTTACCGTGGCAAGTCCGCAGCGGCTCTCCCGGATTGTAGCGCAGCAGCCGATCAGGCCAATGATGAAAAGCAAGGCTCCGACAGCTATGATCACCACAGCGGGGAAGAGCGTGTACACATCTTCGAAGAAGTGCTCGTAGTCATCATAAGTGATGAACACATATGCTCCCACGTAGCAGAGGATGCCAGCTGCCCCCTGTAAGAGCAGGTGAAGCACTGGTCTGAGTCCCAACCCCGAAGTTCTACTCTTGCTCAGGTTAGCTTTTTTTTTTCTGAGACTATGTCTTGTGTATCCTAGCCAGCTTTGGATTTCTGTTCTTCCTGCCTCCACTTTCACAAGTAGAATTGCAGTGGGCACTGCCAACCACCTCAGCTGAGGTGGTGCTAGGATCTATCCCAGGGCTTTGCTCATATTATATACACATTCTACCAACTGAGCTTGTCTTCAACCCAGGAGGTTATTAATTCCCATCACTCTTTTTTTTTTTTTTTTTTTCGAGACAGGGTTTCTCTGTATAGCCCTGGCTGTCCTGGAACTCACTCTGTAGACCAGGCTGGCCTCGAACTCAGAAATTCGCCTGCCTCTGCCTCCCGAGTGCTGGGATTAAAGGCGTGCGCCACCACGCCAGGCTGGTAATTCCCATCACTCTTAAGTCAGAAAAGCTAAAACATTCCTGATTCATTATTAAAAACTCTTTGGACACTTGGGAGTGGTGGGTGCAGAAAGCTTTACTGCAGCTCCAGGCCCTTCCTTCTCCAGGGGCCCTGCACACATTCGCTATCACTATTGGTTATGTTAGCATGAGGCCCCAGCTCTGTGCTCAGATACCTGCAGACAGACAGACAGACACAGTTCCAGGCTATGCTAAACTGTCTGCTCTAAGGAGCAGAACGCACAGCACTTTGACACAAGCATGATTACTTCATCTTTGAAAACTTAAATGTATAAATCTTCAAGCTAGCGCATAGCTCCCACAGTAACATTAATGACTGTTCAATCCTCTGAACCTGAAAACGCAGTCTGAGGAAGAGAGGTCCAGTGCCTGCTGGGACGCCGCAGACCCAGCACAGACCCAGCATCACAATCACAAATGGAGACGGTGGCTCTGGTAACCGGATGTATACACAAGCACACACTCACACGCACACTCACTTGGTTTGTTTTTTGAGACAGGGTTTCTCTGTGTAGCACTGGCTGTCCTGGAACTTGATCTGTAGACCAGGCTATCCTCAAACTGAGATCTCCCTGCCTCTGCCTCCTGGATGCTGAAGTTAAAAGTGTGCGCCATCAGAGCCCACCTCACACACAACTTTTTTTAAACGCGAAGAAACTTCAGGCCCCGCTCTAAGTATTGCCTACCCACCACCCTTATTTATACACTCAAACTATGCTTCATGATTGAATACACTAATTAATAATAATAAAAATGAGAATAAAGGAGGTTTGTTTGTTTTACATCATCTCTCCTTCCTTTTCTTCTCTCCCCTGGCTCCTGATATTTCTCCTCTCATCATGGGGTCTTCAGCTCCCGGGTGCTGCTGTCACACCTCACTTCTGCCTGGAAGGCCCAGCTAACCAGCACTCAATACACCCCATGTTACCTTACAGAAGCACTTGTCTTAACCTGCTCAACTCTTAATCTTAATCCCTGACTCTCCTCTTGCCCCTAAATATGTTCTTTATGATAGTTACTGTTGTTAAAAATATGAACAGGGCAAAGCCTAACACATAAAATGAGGATTATAAAAATGTTAATGGTCTAAACTGTTTTGTCTGCTTTGCATTCTGAAGACTTCACCCTCATATACCTCAAACATAAAACTGACATATACATCCCTCTCACTTCTTCACACCTCGGCTGCTGCCTTACTAATTCAGAGGCAGCTTAAGGATCACTGCTTCCTCACAGAAGCTATTTTTTTTTCTTTTTAAATAAGCCCTCTGCATCTTATCTGGTTGTTGGTCAAGATATTTTTTTTAAGCCGGGCATGGTGAAACATGCCTTTAATTCCAGCACAGAGGCAGAGGCAGGCAGATTTCTGAGTTCTAGGACAGCCTGGTCTACAAAGTGAGTTCCAGGACAGCCAGGACTATACAGAGAAACCCTGTCAAAACAAAACAAAACAAAACAAAACAAAACAAAACAAAACAAAACAAAACAAAACGATCCTTTAGAGTTATTTCTTAAAAGGCTTGTAGGGAAGGGGTGCAGGTGTGGTAGCAACACTTTTAAGTCAGGCCAAGGCAGGTAGATCTCTGCGAGCTCAAGGCCTGCCTAGTCCACATAGTACACATAGTACTTCAAGGTCCGTGAGGGCTTCAGTGAGACCCTGCCTCAAAAAGAGAGGGGAGGGGCCTGAGTGAAAAATGTGACAAACATCTCAAAAATAAAACAAAAAATATTTAAAAGACCTTAGTTCAGTTCCCAGCACCCATATATCCAAGGGATCCAACAACCTTTGCTGGACTCTGCAGGCCCCTGGACTTGTGCACATATACATCCACCCTACACACACACACACACACACACACACACACACACACACACACACAATTTCTATCTTAAGACTTATGATTCTACCTTGACTTACATCTTGGCTTTAGATTGTATGCTATCTGAAAACCATCCTCTCAAATCTGTTCTCTCAAAGTAAATAGCCTGGGTTGGCTGTGAGACTATAAGTAGTTTTTCAACCCTGTCAGAAATCTGAGGAATAACCAACATTAACTGAAAATATACAGGAAGCCTAACACAGCTTCCAGAACTGAGACAAACTATAGAGACCTATACAGCCCCAGTAAGTCAGGAAGTTGGAACATCTACTGTCTTCAGCCTTCTAGCCCAGGATCATTTGACAGACCTCAGAGAAACAGTAAGTTAAGGACTAGCCTATTCTGTCTTGGCAGAACTAAGCTGTCCTAACCTGTAATTGTGTCCTTTTTCTGGACAGTATTATGTCTATAGATGAAATGAGGCAATTCTTGCCTAGTGGCTATCTAGCCACAACTGGAGCAAGTCTGTTGATGCTCTATTAAATAAAGAATGAATACTGTTCAAAATGAATTCACTAGAGAAATGTGTACTGCATTTCCAGGGGAATGACAAGTTTGGTTCCCAGTATCCACACTGGGTAGTTCAAAACTGTCCATAACTCCTATTCCTGTTCTGAGCAATCCAGTACCCTCTTCATCCACACGCACACACGTATACATAATTAAAATAAATCCCTTAAAATTAATTCAATTTTTTAAAAGTTTCTATTTAAGCATTGTGTACTAACAGATTGTGTCACAGGGCCCAGATAGTAAATGAAGTTTTAGCCTAGATAAATCTGAATAAAAAAATGTAACAAGAAGATAATGATATTCCAAAGTTAATATAAAGTACAGGGTATACTGAAGAAAGAACCACCTGCATTTTAGAAATAAGATGATGAGTGTTTATCCTGAAGAGGTTTCTATAAAACTCATACATACTTAGTATGCCTGGGAATGGGCCAAGTGGCATGTCTCTTAGGCTCCTCTCTGACCAGAATGACACACCATCTAAAACTAAGTGTGAGATTCAAGCAGAACAAATCAAAACTAGATGCAAGAAAGCCAAGGGGAGACAAGGTATGAGATCCCACTCGGTAATACTGCTTACTGTCTGGAAGATGACAGATTACTCAGTTCGTGCTGCAAACCATTCAACAGGCAGTTCTCACAGGAGAGAATATAATAGTGCCTATTCTTCAACATCAGTAGGAAGTAATGTAGCAGTTAGTCACACCAGGCGTGTGCTGCACTCACTGCTGACAGGACCGAATAAACAGGAATGCTGGTCTCTTCTAAATGACTTCTGAAAATAGAGTAATTGTTCATTTCAAACAGTGGCTGAATAACCTAAATAATTTTAAGTATCTGCCTTAATGACAATCAAAAAAGCCAAACAAACAAGGTAAATAATTTGCATCATTGCAGGGCAATGAGACTAGATCAGGACTTTGCCAACAAAGCAGCTACAGAGGAGGAGAGGGAGGAGAAGGGGAGGGTGCAGCAGCAGGCAGGGCAAAGTGGAACTTAGAAGCTGCTGAGCAGTCACAGTCAGAGCTGAGAGAATCTGGGCCTATGAGGAGGATCTGTGCCAGGGCAGCGGACTAAAAATAACCATCCTTTTTACAAAGACGTAAGGAGAAATTTAGGGGAAAGGCTGAGGTTTTGAAAACAAAAATTATTCTTTCAATTTGCTCACACTTTAAATTAAGTCATGGAAGTTTAAAGCTTTAATTTAGAGAGGCCAGTGTTTTCCTGTTAACTGAACTGCTCCTCTATAAACTGAGCTACTGTTTAGGTTCAAATGACATTGTCTTTTTAGTCTTTCTCTACATATACACAAGTGTGAAAGTGTTCAAGAAAGAAGTTTCATTCTTACCTAACATAGCTGTCAGGAGGTTTACAAACTTAGGTTTCTGTTTGTTTGGGGGGAAGGCTAACTCCTCTATGGGGGATGGATGGGGAGAGAGAGGGAGGGCGTGAAATCTGAAAACCCTCACAAAACTAGCTCCTTCTTTTTCACCAAGCACTCTGAAACCTCCCTCTGGAAACATGCCATAGAACATGTGAATGAAACAGAGGCAAAAAGAAGTCACTGTGGGTATGCTCTACCAAGAAACACAGGAATCGTGTCTATAACTGGCAAAAATGGAGACCAGCTCAACTTCACCTCAAAGCCCAGAGCCTAATGATCCTGTGTCCCTGCATAAACATCTCCTTCTGAGTGACTTTTGCCTCAAAGAATCAATTGGTAAAGAATAGGAATTTGGGAGGAAGAAATGGTCAAGAAAAAAACTAGTTAGAAAATGCTATGGACTCTAAACACTATAGAAAGCAAAAGTTCAAAGCAAGGGAGAATCAGAAGCATTCAACATACACACACACACACTTTAACATTTAATTCTGAGTTTGTATAGCCATATTAAATTTGTATATACCTCACTACCTTCCTGCAAGGAATTTATTGCCAATTTGTTTCCAGAAGAAACTTTCCCAAAAACTTTACCCTCCTGCCATTAAGACTACCTAAGAAATGGTAAATCTTGTGTTTCAATCAGCCTTATTACTCTGATAAAATGGTTTGTGTCACTAAGCACAATTTATTCATTTACTAAATCTCAGCAGACATATTTCACTTACTCTCTTACAATCTTTCCAAGAACAACCAGGAAAAGATTACCCCAGAGACCTGCGACCCTCTCTGAGAAGTCAAGGCCACCTCTGCATAAGACCTTGTGAAGCTACTGAGACAATGACATTTTCTACTTGAAAAGTTGGTCAGTAATGAAGTAAAACAGAATTCAACTTATACCAGAGGAAACACAGAGTGGTAAAAATGTATCTTTCTGAAAAACAGTCTGCAGCGCATCAACCTTAGCATTTATACCTAGTAACACGTCTAGAAATCTATAAGTACAGAAGATGGAAACAAAGGCTTGTACATTTACACGTGTACAAACTAGCACCACAAAAAGGCAACAGCAAAAGCAAAAACCCAAACCCTAAGAGGGGAGCTTGCACTGCAGCCTGCAAACCCTGTGGAAAGACTGTAACTTAGTATATTTATAATGAGGGAAAACTACACATCTTAATGCAAAAACATTTTCAAGAAAAACTATACTGTCTGAGTGATGCAATTATAAGTGTTTAGTTGTTCCCAATATATTTAAGTTTTCATATATACACACATTCATACACACTTGCAAAATACATTTAAAATTATGTCTGAAATTAAGACTATATTGTGTAGGGTTTTTTCCAGATTCATTCCTAGATCTGTCTGCCCTTAAACACATACAATAGGTCTCTTTTCAATCCCACATTTTAAGTGCCTGTCAATTGCTTCCATTAATTGCTATTTTTAGGTTTGGCTTTGATTCATCCTTTAGATATTTTCTGATGAATACTTCTTTATCATATTACTAAAAAGAAAACTTTGTCAAAGCCTACTTGGAGTGTCAATAAGCTACTTTAGCAATCTGTATCACTGACAGCACTGCCATTATTCCGAAATATATTAATACTTTTAAGCTGTTACATTGATGACATTACAAAGGTTATCCTCAATTATCCTCAATTCTACTGAATTTTTACTTTTCATTTGGTCTTTTATATTTATTGTTGATCCAATTAATCCAGTATATGCCTACCATCAGTTGACAGCCCTAAATTTCAGACCCCAATGAAACTGGAGACACACTAACTGCCACAGGCTAACTTCTGCAACAGTGTGGAAACTGGCTATTTTCAGACCCACGGGCTCCAAGGTCCAGCAAATCATGGAGTTTAAGTGTGTTGAGACTCTTGGTTGCTGTATCTCACTCTAACTATATAAAAAGTCAGTTATTACTTTGGGAGTCTGGAGTGCTTAAGCTTTAACATGGTAGAGTCTAACTATGTGTTCACATCAGGAGCAGCAACAATGTAAAATACATAACGTCAACTACAGTCTTCTTCAAGTAAAAAGTGAATACATAAACACAAAAATGTTCTCATCTAGCCGGGCGTGGTGGCGCACGCCTTTAATCCCAGCACGAGGGAGGCAGAGGCAGGCGGATTTCTGAGTTCGAGGCCAGCCTGGTCTACAAAGCTAGTTCCAGGACAGCCAGGGCTATTCAGAGAAACCCTGTCTTGAAAAAACCAAAAAAAAAAAAAAAAAAAAAAAAAAAAAAGTTCTCATCTACTGACTGATAAGCTACTTAAAAGGAGATGAGGGAGGAGGAGGAGGAGCAGGAAGAAAAGATTTTTTTCAAGCCAAATGCTAACTTATAATGAGAAATTGACAATTTATAGTTCTGAATCTATTAATTATGTTTGCTAACCATTAAGATCACATTTCTAAAGAAAGACCCGCCCATGGATATAAATGGGTGCACAGAGATATGAAATTCAGTTAAGACTCTCTCCTCTTTCCTCATCAGCTGAGCAGCAGAGACAGTGTCTTTGTTTATGAGACAGGCAGAGCAGCCATTCCACAATTGCTTTCTGGCTACACAATTCTTACGCTGTACCCATTTGGTACCAAGAAAACCTTATGGAACTTTCTGAGGAAACAAAACAAAACAAAAACTCTACCTAGAATCAGATTTTGTGGCATTAAAATACTTCAAAGAACAATAAATATTCTAAAAGATAAAACTTTTTTTTTTTTTAGTTTATTCATACAGGGTTTCTCTGTGTAGCCCTGGCTACCAGGCTGGTCTTGAACTCAGAGATTCATCTGTCTTTGCCTCCCAAGTGCTGGGATGAAAGGCATGTACCACCACCACCCAGTTCTAAAAAGATAAATATTATAAGAGACTGTAATCAGAGATCTCCTGAGGGATCTAAGTTCTACCTAAATCAGAGGTTTGCAATCTGTGGACCACAACCACTTTGGGGGTCACAAATCAGATAGCCTGCATAACAGATATTCATGTTACAATTTGTAACAGCAGCAAAATTACAGTTATGAAGTAGCAACAAACTTAATTTTATGGTTGAGGGTCACCACCATGGGGAACTATACTAAAGGGTTGCAGCATTAGGGAGGTTGAGACCCACTGCCTTCAATGATTGTTCAACCATGACCCAAAAATAATGCAGTGGGGTCAGAAATCCTTTCATGTCAAAAACAAAAAAAAAAGAAGAAGCAACTGAGTATGGTGGTGCACACCTTTAATCCCAGCACTAGGGAGGCAGAGGCAGGTAGATTTTTAAGTTCATGGCCAGCCTGGTGTACAAAGTGAGTTCCAAGAGAGCCAGAGCTACACAGAGAAACCCTGTCTTGAAAAAACAGAAAAAGAGTTAAACATATTTCCAGTATGCTCCATGATTTGCTTCCTGACAAAATTAAACTTCTTTCCCTAACAAACCAAAAATCTATTTTAATAAACAACCTGTTGTCCAAAATGTGTTATAATAACAATCTTTTTAGAACAGTCACACAGACAGGATGAGCACAGGAAACAGAAAAGCACATCAGGACCTTAACATATCCCACTTGCATTACCTAAACAGACAGGGCACATCAGAAAACACAAGGGGTATATATTCAAGGTGGTTTGTGACAAGACTGGAAAATGTTTTTCTCTTGTAAATTTTTATTTTAAAATTGTCTATTTTTATTTTATATGCAGATATTTTGTCTGCATGTATGTCTATGTACCACATGCATGCCTGGTACCCACAGAGTCGTTAGAAAAGGTCATTAGAGATATAGAGATGGTTTCAAGGCACCATGAGGATGTGGGTCCTTTACAAGAACAACTGCTCTTAAATGCTAAGCCATTTCTCCAGCCCCTTTCCCTATTTGTTCTTAACCATGAGCACTGACGTATAACCTATATGCCCTTACTTAGTAATATGAACATGCCAAGTATACCCTGGCTTTATGACCTAGCTACTCCTTCAGTATTCCCTTACCTCTCTTACAATCACCCCCAAACTGGCTTCTTCTGTCCCACCCTGAACTGTTCTCCTCAGAGAAGCCTCTGCCAACCTCAAGCGGTCATCAAGTCACATCCACACCCTGGCTTACCTCACGGGTACTTTTACTGCCTGTCTTGTTCCACTTGAAAGTTCTGTAAAAACTTTTTTGTAAGAACAGGTGTTCAAATGTTCATATTTGCTTAACAAAGCAATTCTCCTTAGTTATACATTCACACAGAGAAATGATTTTAAAAACAGGAGACATTTTATATAGCTTCCAGCCTCTCTGTATAGAGGTTATTTCCTATGAATAAATAAATGATGCTAGCACAGGTACTGGACACTCTGGCTGGACTTCTCCCTAAGCCACAGCTGTTGTGGTGTTACAATTCCTTCTCATTACAGATGATACACAACAAACAGAACAGACTCTGGACATCTGCAGGAACAAGCATGGGCAAAGTTTTCTCTTATAGCTCCTGTAAAGTCTAACAAATACGTGCAAAGTAAATCTTGAATTCTACCTGACCTCTGTACAAAGGTGTCTATTATACTGGTATTATAACAGCCTTCAAATGTAGTCTTTTACCTCAAACCCATGTACCCTTTAATAAATGCTCATGAATCAAGCACGAATACTCTTATATTTAAAGCTACACTGCTCTATATAAACAGAAGATTCAGAACTGGAGAGATGGCTCAGAGATTATAATCACTGGCTGGTCTCCCAAGACCCCAGTTCAATTCCCAGAACCAATAATACAGTTCCCAATTGTGCTGAACTCCCGTTCCAGGGGACTTGACACCCTCTTCTGGCCTCCATGGATATCAGGTATAGAAATGGTACAGACAAACATGCAGACAAAACACCTATACACATAACATTCTAAACATTTAAAATGTTTTTTAAAGTGCTAAGTTGCCATTAAAAAAATAAAAACCCTTGTCCAAAACTATCATTCAAGATATAAGCACTAATATCCTAGGAATTTGCTGAAGAAGAGAATTTTAGAAATAGCCACCAAGACTGACTGACTACTCCTTGGCCCCACATGGTAGGAGAGAGACAACTCCCTGCAAACCATCTTCTCACCCACACACATGCGTGTTGTGGAATGTACATATGTGATGCTGAATGCATGCTCACACACAGAAGAAAAAAATGCAATGGTCTCTCTTTTAAGAGATACATTATACAAACTACACTAAATCTACATTAACAGGTTTGGCAGTCAGATTATTGAAAGCCCGTGTACTGGCAAGACTCTATTTCCATATCACAGGCCACTGGACAGATTGCCAAAGGAACCAGTATATCAAGATATAAGGCTCTGCCAAAGCAATTAAACTTTAGCACTTACCAAGGGTCAGCCAGTACCAATCGTGAGATTCAGTATGAGCAAGCTACCCAGGGAAATCTAAACTGGACCAACTTGATGTGCTGTCTGTACAGAGGATCCTTACCCTTCCAGCCACACATTTCTACATTTATAAGGAGGGAGGGGCCATCTCTATCTAAGAACACACTCAATACAATGAAGAATGTATTCCAATTTCTTAAGACGAATCTGTTAACAATTCAATGCACTTCCTCCTTGACTTAAACTCTTTAGCAAGTGAGCTAACTAGTTTAAGTGTGGGTACAATTTCTAAACATTATTGTGAAAGTCAGTGCATTTTAGAGAAAAGAGCCTCTACTATGACCTAACAACAGACACCCCCAAGTTTCATGCCCTTTCCAAGCCTCTTGAAGGCACAAGTTCCTCTAACACCACAGGCTCTAGCAATGGGACAACCTGGGTTCGAACACTGGCACTGCCACTTCTTTTTTTTTTTTTTTTTTGGTTTTTTGAGACAGGGTTTCTCTGTATAGCCCTGACTGTCCTGGAACTCACTCTGTAGACTAGGCTGGCCTCGAACTCAGAAATTCGCCGCCCTGCCACTTCTTGAGTGTGCTGTTTTAACTCCCTAAGCTCGGAGGCCTCACTAGTGCCAAATTTCACTCACCTAAGTTATCACAATGACTAGTAAGCAGAAAGCACTGAATGGTTAATAGTATTGTCAGATTACAATAGTCTGCATACAAGTTAATAATGTCAGGAGATAGGCAAAAATACTGCTGTCTCTGTTTATACTGTAATGTATTTTCCCCCATTTTCTGCTTAACTTCCTTCTCAACACTCACAAAAGTTTTACTGTTACTAACTCAAATAAAAGGTATACTATATGAACAATACGATGTTGGCCTCAGCAAAAACTAAGAAGTTCACAACGTAACTTTCACTGGAGTGAATATATTTACTCATTTTCCAAAGATTCAGAAGCAATCTTTCAGAATTAATAATTAACTGATATATATATAATAATTTTTTGGTTATTTAAAGAAAACCACTCCTTTCCAGTATTTTCTCAGATTAACACACATAGGCTTTCAGTGTGAATGGCCTAGAGTTCACCTAATAAACATTCTTCAAAACCAAATAGTTAATGCCATAAGTCCACAAGGAACTATTATGGATACAAGTATCTACCTCAAGCCAAACATGGTGGCACACACTTATCTCAGCACTTAGGTGGCAGAAGAGGCAGAGGCATCTCTGAGTTGAACACCAGTCTGGTCTACATAGTGAGTTCTAGGGCAGCTAGCACCACATAGAAAGACCCTGTCCCTAAATAAAGAAAGTTTCTGTCTCTTGAGGGTCTCATTAGCTACTGTTTTTCATTTGGGGATCTCTGAAATTATACTTTTCCTTTTAAACAGGCATGTAACTTAAAGTATGAGGAACATCTGTTCTAAATGGGAAATGAAATTTCAGGAATCCCAATGTCACACAGGTGATTCCAAGTAGTTCTGTCTCGAGGCCAATCACAAGTCTCCTGCACAAATAACCACAGTGCCTCGTTATCCAGATCATCCTTTTAAGCTACCAGCAGTTGGGACATGAAAGGTTTCATTCTTTGTTAGAGGCAAGAGGAATAGGAAGTCTTTCCAGAATAGATGTGCATACTTTCCGAGACAGGAGCTGAGTGGGAAGTGGAGGGGGTGGGTGATGATACACTAAAGTATGCTCAGTGGAACTGTTCAAAGACTATCCTGAGTAAAACTGCCCATGGCCAATGTTTATAACAACCTGGGGAAAAAAGGAAACTTGATCCCAGCCTGAGGACCTGAGGGTCAGTTGGGTCCCAAATCACCAGTAGTGTGCCCGTAACTAATAATTTATCAGAAAACACCCAACAGTAGTGTGTGGGTCACACTGCACTACACTACCAGACTTTAAGAGTACCAAAGTAAAGAGGGTGAACTGTTCTAACATTAAGCTGTTCTGTGTTATTTTTTTAAAGAAACAAAAAAAGATGTGATGGACATGTTTTTTGTTTTTTTCCTGGTGCAAAGTCCAGAAGGATTCAAGACGGAGGAGAGGGCCAAAGAACAACAGGTTAGTATAAAGTCTCTAGTGAGATAAAGACCTGACTCAAGACAGGTCGGTTATAAGCACTTTCTCTGGGGTCGGGTTTCCCGAGCCCCTCCAAAAAGCAACCTTTTATAGAAGTGAATTGGTTGCTTTAAAAATCTCCTGGCAGCTGATACATTTAAAAGGCTTTATAACCTCAGGCTACCCATCCCCACGACAGCGATTTTCTTGATCAAAGAAATGCTCTGCTGTTTCAGGCTGAATCCTTTCCGTTTTCTGGGCTGCTTACCAGCCAACCAACTCTATACAAAGAGCTCTAAGCCGAAATTCCTGGCCCGGGACTCGACCGGCGGCGTCCCCACGTAGCTGCTACACGACCTGGGGACAGCCACTGGCTCTGCGAGTGCTCAGACAAAGACAGCGGACCCGACTCACTGGGGAGTATCCCATTTCGGGCCTGGCGTCCGGACAGACTCAGACCTGAGAACAGAACGACCCGCAGGCTCACGCCGCGGCGACCCGCGTAACCCTGGCACCGTGCCAGCGGACCGGAGCCCCCCGAGACCTCCGGTCCGCACCGTCCTGGCCTCCGCTGGGCCTTGGAAGGACCCCCACCAAGAGCTCCGAGGCCGCAGGGTCCCGGCGACCCCTCGGCTGGCTCCCGCGCCCGCCAGGTCCCCACGCGCTGCACAGAGGCCTCCCCCGGCCCGGGCTGCCCGCCAGCTCACCCAGAAGATGAGGTTGAGGAAGACCAGCACGGTCTTGGAGGAGGTGATGCCGCATTGGCCCATGGTACCGGCGGCCGGCGGAGGCCCGGCTGGGCGAGCGGAGCGGCGCGGCGCTCACCGAGCGAGAAGGCAATGGCGCCGGCGGCTCCGCTGAGAACTGCTGGGCCCGAGCCGCGTTCCCGCAGACCCCCGCGCCGCCCCAGCAAGCACCTCGCAGCTGCGTGCAGCCCGCCGCAGGCCCCCTAGGCCGTTCCCAGGCAACTAAGTCCCGCGTCTGCGGCCGCTTCAGCCAATCAGCGCCGCGGAGGACGAGGTGGCCTCGCCTCTTAAAGGAGCCGAAGCCTCCGCGCCTTTTCTTCTGGCCTCTGACCGTCCTTGAGTGCAGAATCCTCTTTGGGGGGAAATTCTGGTGGAACAGACACGTTCCCCCTTTTACTGAGTTACTTTTACTAGACCAAATGATTGGCAGACCACAGAACTCTGTTCTTTTAACTGCTATTCCCTAGAAAGACCCACATCACATGGGGATTTTCGTGACTGCGTGATACCTAAACAGCACCCCATATAAATTGGGAAGAAATACGGTGGACGTCAACACATGATTATGAAGAATTTAGTATGCCAGAATCCCTGCTAGCTCTGATACAAATCATCAGGAAAGGAGAAAATACTGGCGCACCAGCAAAGCAGAGATGGTTGGGCAAGGCAGCCACCCTTTCAGCTCTATTCTTTGGACTGAGATTTGCAATTACAGATACATCTTCATACATGTTGACATTTGCGCTATTTCCTGTAATCTTAAATGAATGGTAGCAATTAGCACCTTAAAAATAAAAACTGAGTGTGTGTGTGTGTGTGTGTGTGTGTGTCTGTCTGTCTGTCTCTCTCTCTCTCTCTCTGTGTCTGTGTGTGTGTGTGTGTGTGTGTGTGTGTGAGAGAGAGCGCATGTGCACCCACAAACATCCCACAGCACAGAAGTAAAGGTCAGAAGACAACTTTGGGAGTCAGTTCTTTACTTCCAACCTGTGGGTCCCAGATCATCAGCTTTGGTGGCAATGTGACCTCCACTCCGCTGGCTGCATGCATGTAAGCCTCTTTTAACTATTATTTCATTCGTGCCGCCACCCCTCCCCCAGCTTCAGATGACTGTCAGACTAATTTTACTGGTAGGGTAATTAAGAGTTAGAAAGGATGCCAAACTTGCTTGCAGCCACACATAGAAGAGTGACCTAATGCAGAAGCCACCTCAGCCATGCACAGGACTTCTGCCACTGTCCTATACTCTCCCTTACTCAGGACCTCTTTACCTGTCCTCAAACATTTTTTTCCTGTAACCTCCCTGATTCATCATCTTCCTTGGGCATTCACAGAAATACCCAAGCACCTCAGCATCCTATTCATCTGTACCAAGCAATGTCCATGTTATCAAACTTTCCCCAAGACCTCACTCTGCACCTATTCTAGGTGATGGCATTCCACCATGAGAAAGAAGACAATGCCTGGCCATGTGGGGTTTTCATTCCAGTAGAAGAGGGTAGATAGACCATGAGCAGAGGCAAGCGGACATGAGATGCGATGGGTGGGTCAGACATAGAACACTGTACTGAGTGACAGGTGCTGCTAAATCCATTCTCTGGGAGAGATATAAATAACATCTACCCTTCCTCCCCAGGTCCCAGTGACAAACCTGGGTACACCAACGCTCACTAATATAAGACTTACTTGAGAGCAAAAAGGTAAGGAATTATGAACAGGAGAATGGGTGACCTTAAAGCAGCCATTCTGAAAGGTCTGTGCCCAGCATGGCTGATGCCCCACCCCAAACCCCACTGAATAGATGGCATCCCCTCCCCCAGTCCTTTCCCAAGGCCACAATTAGGTGGAATTGTATACAACTGGTTGGGAAGAATGACGGACAGCTCAGGTGAGAGTTCCAGAGCCTACCTCATTTCTCTTTGAAAGAATGTCATCTGTGAACAAGCCCAGCTGTGATGATCTTTTGTAATGGAGCCCGGCTGACCTGATAAAGATGGGGGAGTTTGGCTCAGAAGATAGTCCCGTACCACAAGAGGGTGCACTTTGAGGAGAGTCCTCTGGGGGAGGATCATATGAAGTAAGGAACTAACCAAGTGATCACTTGGAGAACAGCCCAGAGATAGAAATGGCCAGTGCAAAGGCCCTGGGGCAGGAACACAGTTGCCGTGCTCTAGGGAAATAAAAGAAAAAATAAGCCACCAGAGAGCCTAGTGTGCTGCCGGAGGTCAGCACAGAGAAATAAGTCAGCAAGGCCATGTCTCGAAGCTGTCTGTGTGCTTTGTTTTGTTTTGTTTGAGGAAGGGTTACTCTATGTAGCCCTCCATGTCCTGTACTCTCTATGTAGACCTGCTCCAGACCTCACAGAGATATGCCTGCCTCTGCTGGGATTGTTTTTAAAAGATTTATTTATATGTGTTTTGGGTGCTTTGTCTGAGGGTGTCAGAACCCCCCCCCCCCATGAACTGGAGTGACAGACAGTTGTGAGCTGCTATGTAGGTGCTGAGAATTGAACCCAGATCCTCTGGGAGAGCAGCCAGTGCTCTCAACGCTGAGCCCCCTCTCCATCCCACTGTGCTGGGATGAAAGGCATGATGTGGGATTATACACACCTGGGTCCAAGCTGTGTATAAAGAGAAGACGCTCCAATCTCTGAGCAGGCCAGTGATATTATCTGATTGAAATTATGAAACTATCATTTTTGCTGCCCCCGTAAGTGTTTTTAAAAACAGAAAAATCACAGTACTCTAGTATACTTTGAAAGTCCATGTCCTCGATGCCCCAGCCATCCAAACCCCAACTCCTCTCTGCTTCCCTCTTCCCATTTCTCCTCCTTGCCTCCCACACTGTGGTACCTGTCTTCTCCCTGTCTTCAGCCCACCCCTCCTATGTCTCCAGGGAGGGCCCATCTCTTCTCATTCCCAGGGCTTCTATTCCATCCTACCTGCTTCCCTGTGTCTTCTTCTTGCCCACTTCCCCAGGAGAATCACCTGGGCTGTGCAGAAACACCTCATTAGACTCTCCTAGGGTGGGTGTCAGGGAATCCCTCGCAGCTCAGAAGCACTGTAGGTAACTCTAACACACTGCTGGGTTGCACAACACTGTTCTGAGCTGGTAAGCATAGCCGTATCGCCCATTTTAGAAACAAAAGTCTCACTTAACACTTGATTCTCCCACTCAGTCTCCCCTCTGCCCTCCTTTCCTGAAGCCCATCCCCCAAAGTTCCTGAAAGACACATCCTGCACAGTGTTTGTGACTTCTCTGGGTGTAAGGTCACTTGAGACTCTGCCATTCAGAGGCAGGGTCTGATTCAGGTTGTACAAGTCTAACAGCACCAGGTGACATTGGCGCAAGCAGAACACTTGTCTGTAGCAAGTGCCTGCACATCTGGCTTCGACTCCCAAGCTTCTACTTGCTCTGGCCCCCACTGTGCCACTGCCCCACAGTATCAAGGAAAGTGCCCTTGCCAGTTACCAGGGACGGATTACTCACCTGTGAGGCAGCCAATTTGTCATGGGGTTCATCCTGAACAAACCCTTCCCAAGATTGCTACTGTGGAAGTGTGCAGTCTTTGTAGGGCATTTCCTTTGAGTGTGAGAGGGCAGGTGGCTGGGATGGAGCCCAGCGCTTCCCGTATGCTGAGTTCTGCCACCCCAGCCTTTCTTTAGTTTTGAGATAGGGTCTCTTTAAGTTACTCGGGCAGGTCTTGAACTCAACAAAGTCTTCTTGACTCAGCCTTTCCAGTAGCTGGGATGACAGGATTATGTCATCATAGCCAACTGTTGGCAGGGCTGAATTAATGCCTGTCTATTTAAAGTGAGTTTTTGTCTCAGAGAGAAGCTGTATGGCACACTTTCCTTCTGATGGCGCTCACTAGCCCCTCTGTTTCCTGCTGTGAGCTGAAAGAGCAGGAAGCCACAATAGATCAGTGGGTTCTCAACCCGTGGGTTGCGACCCCTTTGAGGGGTTGAACAATCCTTTCATGGGTGTCATCTAAGATCATCTGCATATCAGATATGTACATTATGATTCATAACAGTAGCAAAATTGATGGGCAGTGGTGGTGCACGCCTTTAATCATAGCATTTCGGAGGCAGAGGCAGGCGGATTTCTGAGTTTGAGGCCAGCCTGGTCTACAGAGTGAGTTCCAGGACAGCCAGGGCTACACAGAAATCCTATCTCGAAAAACAAAACAAAACAAAACAAAAAGTAGCAAAATTGCAGTTATGAAGTAACAACAAAAACAATTTTATGGTTGGGGGCAGCACAACATGGGGAATTCTATTAAGGGGTTGCAGCACTAGATAGAGTGAGGTCACTTCAATAGATGAAGCTGGGTGTGAGGCCACCTCAACCTGGACTCTCCAGCCTTTAGAACTGGGTCAAAACAAACCGTTTTCACCAGGAGTGATGGTGGGTCAGCCCTCATGAGGCAGAGGCAAGTGGATCTCTGTGAGTTCAAGGCCAGCATGGCCTATATATCATATAGCAAGTTTCAGACTATCCAGGACTCCACAGTAAGATGCTGATTCAAAAAGAAGAAAAAAGCTGTTTGCTTTCCTGTATAATTTATCCAGGGTTGGGTATCCTGTGCCAGCCACAAATGTATTCAGGAGGACATGTCCTGGTGGAGAGCCCACACCCCACTCACCACAGAGCCCAGGTTCACAATACCACCCTTCATGAAGCACCATGGCCTCTCTGTGCTCTGTGAGGGAAGTTCCTGGGGTTGATACTGCTGGTGCTGATGCTGATGATACTGTGCCCACAGATGCTGTAAGCATTCAGCTGGTGAGTTCCTGGTACACATGCTTCATGAGCAGCAGCCTTCATTATCTTACAAGCCCTGGTGCACTGGACTCCATTGACTTCTCTGTTTCGGAAGCTCTCTCCTCCCCTCTGTAAACACATCGTTTCTTAGTTCTGTGGTTGCTTCTCCAGTACCTCCCTTCCTCACAGCCCTTTCCTGAGGTTCAGGCTTAGGTCTTGGCTTTCTCAACCCACCTCCCCCACAGCACTCTGGATGTGGCTGTGACCAAAGTGTGGGCTCTCCAGAACTAGCACTGTCACACAAGGGCTCCTTCGTACCATCCCCTGTCCCTGTAGTAACTGGTCACTGCGTTGCTCTCAGTGGACCAGTTGGCTTGCTCATCATGTGCTGGTTATCTATGCTGCTGAGCCAGGTGTTGGGGCCACATAGCCATGAGGTGGTTAGGCCTCAGCTGTGCCTCCTTCCCCCCACCCCCCAGCTTGCCAGCCAAAGCAGAGATTCCACCTTAATTACTGATTTTTAATTGCAATTGGGAACAGTGAGCAGGCTGCTGGTTACAAAACAAGGGCAGTGTGGAGGAGTAACATGGCCCTGGAACAACTCAGTACTTCTCAAATGGCGTCTCTCACTTCCTCTACAGTCTGCAATCCCAGCCCCAACTTGAGAGAACAGAGTGGGCGTATGTCACTTCTTTTATCGACTTATACGTTGCCCCAGTGAACGATATCCTTGACTCCCCAGTGTGTGAAATAAAATTCCTTCCCCACCCCTAAAAGTGAGATACCCCCTCTCCATCAAAAAAGCCATCTTTGCTTGCAAAGATTATTGCTTTTCAGACCAGCTGTGGAGTCTGCATTACACAAAGACGTGTGTATGAAATGCCCTCGAAGCCTTCCCACACTGGGACAGCCTTCCTGTTCCCAGGACTTTCACTGTACATTGGGGAAGCCCACACAAAAGCACCAGTCTTACCACCGGAACACTCAGGAGTGCTGAGTCAGGTGACCCTGCCCAGAACGCTGACTTGGAGTGACAAAAAGACACAAGGGCAGCAAATGTTTATTGTGGCAGTGTGGGCTTGAGAGACCCAGCTGCAGCTGGGGGCCAGCTCCTCCCCCCCCCCACAGTCTCCTAACCAACTTGTCCCTGACCTCAGGCCTTGCCTATCCTCTTCAGCTGAATTTTTTTTTTTTTTTTTTGGTTTTTCAAGGCAGGGTTTCTCTGTATAGCCCTGGCTGTCCTGGAACTCACTTTGTAGACCAGGCTGGCCTTGAACTCAGAAATCCGCCTGCTGAACTTCTTTTAGCTCCTAATGCTCTGCAAACTGCGGAGCCTGCCTAAGGTACTTATCATAAACCCTCTGCCCCAGGCAGCCAGAGTCTGTTCATTTATAACAAAGATGTGATGATTGACATTGGAAAATTCCAAAACATAGAAGTAAAACAAAACTACACTCAGAAAACAAAACATCCACTAATGCTTTTGAGTCTTGTACCTTTTACATATTCTAATATTGTTGTAGTTATATAATTATATGAAAAAATGGGTGGTAACTAACAGCTTGCCCTCTAATTTTATTAAGTGGCAAATAATAGGCTGAGGGAAACTTTTTTAAACCTTTTATTTAGTGTGTGTGTGTGTGTGTGTGTGTTTTAGAGAGAGAGAGAGAGAGAGAGAGAGGACAACCAGCTAGAGTCAGTTCTTTCCTTCCACCATGTGACTCTGACATTTCGATAAAATGTTAAAAATTCACTCCTGAGCACTAGACAACAATCCATTTACAAGTGTTTTTGTTATTTTTAAAGGTGTGTGCCAGGGCTTCTGGACTTTACTATGATCCTGCCTACAGGAAGAAACTTGTAATGAACTTCCTACAGAGTTGGCCGATGGCATGGCCTTACAAGTGTTTTTTTTTTTTTTGGTTGGTTGGTTTGATTTGGTTTGGTTTTTTGAGACAGGATTTCTATGTTTAGCCCTGGCTGTCCTGGAACTTATTCTGTAGACTAGGCTGGTCTGGAACTCAGAAATCCTCTGCCTCTGCCTCCCAAGTGCTGGGATCAAAGGTGTGCGCCACCACGCCCAGCACAAGTGCTTTTAATAGGTAATGTTTAATGAGTTTGTTGAGTTTGTTCTGGGCTGCGTTCACGGCTCTCCCCAGCCCCACACTGGACATACCTGGCAGGCAATTGCTCTCCACTATCCTGGGACTCCAGGGATGACTGAGTTGGCTTCTGGGAGTCCTCAGTCCACTTGGCTGGAGTTTCTTTCTGGGGGTAATTTTTGGGGTAGGTCACTTCCCAAGTCCTTTGTCCAGGCAGAGAAAATTGTATACTCAACTGATTTCACATTTTTGCCTAATTTAAACATATTCATTACAGAAAATGCGAGAATGCAGAAAAATCTCCAATCAGTGATCACTGTTGCTAAAAACTTGGTCTAGTTCCTAAAAATGATAGCTGAGAATACACGGATTGTTCCCAGTTTTATGCATAATTAACTGAGAAACTACCAATTTAGAGGGGGAAAAAGATATGAAGAGGTGTCGGGGGTAATATCTGCCATTTGCATAATGTATTATTCTTTGCCAGTTAAAAAGCCCTAGTGGATTTGGGTTTAAGATGCAGAAAATCATTTCACTTATGTCTTGGCAGTGGAAATGCCTATTGTGCTGCCCGTCACTACTCCGATCCTCCTAGGCTAAACAAAAGCCTCTTTATTCAGCTATTTTCCTAGTTCAGTATCCCAAGTTCTTGAAATTTTTGTGCATTATTGGCGAGTGCCAAACACAATAGAGGCTGTTAGTGTCTTTTGTGCCATCCAACATGGTGCAGACGCGCCCGAGTGTGGAAAGACTGTGCTGCTGGAGAAACACTTTTCCAGGAACTGAGAAACGAGTGGAATGGAGAAGCAGCAGCTGACAGCATGACTCAGTGGGGTGGCAAAGAACAGGAGATCACGTCAACCTGCTGAAACTTGACTCTAGATTCTGGTTCCTCAGCAAATTGTGTTGTGACGTTAGCTAAGTCATATTAAAGTTCCTGGACCCCCATGTCCTCACCTGAAAAATGAGTAATGTCATTAGCAAACGTTTTTCTTCAAAATGGGAATGAGAGTGACTAGGGGGATTGCTCGATGGGTACAGTGTTTAATGCGCAGGCATGAAGAGCTGAATTTCATCCCAAAACCCATGGGAAAAGGCCAGGAGTAGCAGGCAGAGCTGTAAGCCCAGAGCTCGGCATCAGGAAACAGGAGTTTTGCTGACTAGCCAGTCTAGCAGAATAGGTGAGTCCCAGGTTCACTGAGAGACTGCCTCAAAAATTAAGGTGGAGAGTGATTGAGGAGCAAGCCCCTTGGTGACTTCAGGCCTCTGATAGCACACACGCACTTGCGCTCTCTTATGTGCACACATGGCCTTAGTTTTCTATTGTTTAGATAAAACGACATGGCCATAAACAACTTGGGAAGGTGTCTTCGTTGAGGTTTCCATTGCTGTGAAGAGACACCACAACCAGGGCAGCTCTTATAAAGGACAACATTTAAACCAGGCTGGCTTCCAGGTTCAGAGGTTCAGTCCATTACTATCAAGGCAGGAAGCATGGCAGTGTCTAGGCAGGCATGGCTCTGGAGAAGGAACTGAAAGCTTTACATCTTGTTCCCACAAACAGAAGACTGAATTTCTCAGGCAGCTAGGAGGAGGGTCTCAAAGCCCACCCCCACAGTAACACACTTCCTCCAAGAAGGCCACTCCCACTCCAACAAGGACATACCTCCTAGTAGTGCTACTCCTTGGGCCAAACATATTCAAACCACCACAGCATGAAAGGGCTTGTTTCAGTTTACAACCCTCAGGTCACATGTTATTACTGTGGGAATTTAGGCGGTAACTTGAGGCAGGAGTTGATAAAAAGGCCATGGAGGAATGCTGCTTACTGGCTTGCTTCTTAATGGCTTGCTCAACCTGCATTCTTACACTATCTGGGACCACCAGCCCAGGGATGGCACTGCCAAGAGTGAGCTGGACCTACCCACCAACATCGATCATAAATCAAGAAACTGCACCACAGACTTGCCCACAGGTCAATCTCCTGGTGGCATTTTCTCAATTGAGGTTCCCCCCCCCCCCGTTCCCAAATGATTATAGCTTGTACTAAGTTTACATAAAACTACCCAGCACCCATGTGCATGTTCATGAACAGGCATACAAAAAAAAAAAAGTCAGGAAAGCAAGGCATGGTGCTGCAGACACATAATTCCAGGTACCCACGGGGGAGTTGAAAGTTCCCTGCCAGTCTGGGCAGCTGAATAAGAAACAATCTCAAAATATATAGTAAAAGGACAATGGATATTGCTGCAGCCCACTGGAGACCCCGAGTTTAACCTCCAGTATCCCCCAAAGAAAAGGGGTTATAGTGACAAGAATAATACATATTTCACACAGAACCATTTAATTAAAGAGAACTAAATATATAAAAGTTCTCACCGCCTCTGAGTAGGAGTCACCTGTGACCTGGAATTCAACAGGCACACTGAGTTTGAGAAGTCCTTATATCAGAAAGTTTCTTACAAATTTTCCAGCAGAAAAATTTACTACACTTAAAACATGCATTCAGAAAACTATACTAACGGGAAGCTCACGGCTTCCTTTCTTTTCACTTTTTATTGATTTGTTGTAATTTCGCATCATGCTCCCCAAATCCCACTCACCTCCCTGTCCTTTCATATCCAATTTTCACCCTTGCATGCGCCCCCCTCCCAAAAGAAAATAAAAAACAAAACTAAAAGCAAACAAACAAACACTCCTCCTAACCAGTTATATGCAATTCTGCCCTAACTATGCATGGCTTCCAATAGAGGCTAGAGTATACAGACAGGGAAAGGCTTGAGGAAGGGTGTTCATCTACGGGGCCATAGGAGAGTCATCCCCAGGGCTTTTGCCTATAGTTGCTTTAGGGCCATCTGTTGCTCTGTAAGTAAGTCTAATAAACTCATTGGTTCCCCAGAGTGAATTCTGGCGGGCTTGGAACTCTATGTTACTGGAACTTCAAGAAGAGAGGTAGACGGAGTTTTTGTCTCCTACAGCAATGGAACTTCAACAGGAGTCTCTCACTGAACCGTTCAGTAGAGAAGCTGATGGGCCAGCCTCAGAGACCCTCTGGTCTCCACCTCTCCACTGCAGACACCACAAGTGCAGGCCACTGTACCCAGAATTTTAACATGGGTCCTGGGGATCCGAACTCAAGTCTTCACGCTGTGTGGTCAGCGCCATCTCCCAGACTCAGCTTCTACTCTCTAGAAATGAACTCGGTAATGAGCCATATACCTTCTCCTCTCTGTGTTTAGCCTCTGTTGTGTTTCGCTCTGTTAGTGAGGTCCATGTACACTCTGCACGTAGCAGCGGTATGCTTGTTCTTGTGAATGCTCACATCCGGTTGTATGATTACATCACATCAAATGCTATTGACGGGGAACTGTGGGATTGTGTCTGGTTTTTAGACTAATTGGAGTAGTAATGCTATGAACATTCTGTGTCCTCCAACCATGAACATGGTATACCCTTCTAAAGTTAGGTCTTTTTAAACTGTCTCTCGGTAATGAAATGTATACACTTATACAATTTCCATTAGACTTATTCCTAGATACAATTTTAAAGTAAATTCTAAAGCATTACAGTAACAAAAAGATACCTGGTTAGTAGAAATGCTGTTGCTTTTGTGTACAGACAGAATATCCAGAGCCATTGACTAAATTTTACTGATTTTAAAAGTTTTTATACTGTTCTTAAATTTTCTTTCTCTTTGCCAGTTCTTTGCTGGATTCCTTCTAATTACTCAGTGTTAATCACACACACACACACACACACACACACACACACACACACACACCACATTTTGCTCTGTAGAAGACATCCCCTCCTGCCCACATTACATAGTCTCTTTAGTGGAGTGGACAGAAAGCTGCTAACCACATGCATGCTAGCCAAGCATTCTGCCACTGAGCTCTGCCCTTAGCCCTTATCACACATGCTATTTCTTTTTAAAATAAATTGTTTGAATGTCTCCTGTAACTTCTGGTTGTCATCTCCTTCTCCTCCCAATCCTTAGTAACCACCATCCTATTCTCTAGCTCCATGGCTCTGTTTTAGCTTCCACACACAAATAACAGCTATGGTATTTATCTTCTGTGATTGATTTATTTTGCTTATCAATGGTTCTCTAATTCTTTTCAATTGTATATATGTGCCATGTTTCTTTACTCATTCCTATTGGTGGGCTCTCAGGTTTGTTTGTTTGTTTGTTTGTTTAGGATGCTTTGCGTGCATGTTGCATGTATGTCTATACACCAGATATAGATATAGATATAGATATAGATATAGATATAGATATAGATATAGATATAGATCACCCAGAGGCCAGAAAAGGGGTGTTGGAATTCCCCAGAATTAGAGACAGTTGTGAGCTAGACTTACAGACATATAAGCTGCCATGTGGTTGCTGGGAATTAAACTCGTGTCTTCTGATAAAGCAGCTGGTGGTGTGTGTGTGTGTGTGTGTGTGTGTCTGTCTGTCTGTCTGTCTATATTGGAGAGGTCCATGCAAGCAGCAGGGAAACAAACCACAAAGAGGCAAGAAAGAACATTCAGTTCAGCTCAACTTAGACTGAATCAAACCTCTAGAGAGTCTGACGACAGGCAGTTTATTGTAAGCATATTTAACACAGTACAATTTGGAAAAATGTTTCCAGACAACAGACATTCTGTAAGACCCCGACTCTCGGTCAGTGGCACTTACTTCAAACTGCCCCGAGTGAGACACCTAGACACAGATCATGCAAAAGCAAGAGGTTTATTTTCCGGTGAGTGGGGGTGTGTGTGTCAACCCTCAACCAGTCCCTCGAGGTGAGTGAGGAGAAGGCAACCCCAAATGGCTATTAAATGCAGTTTTTATACTTTTTAGGGTCACAGGTTATATCAGCAAGGTTATAGTTCAAACTTATTGACTAAGCATATTGACCTTTAAATCTACTGGCTAGCAGGCATGAGATGCATTTGAACTCTACCTGGGACTTTCCAGAGAGTTAGGTGATGGTCAGTACATTCTGAGAAGTTTTTACTCAGGAATGTTCCTGTGGGTGGAGGATGGAACCTGGCCTAGCCAAGTTGTAAGGAGGGTGTGGTACTGGAAAAGCCCTTAGGGTCCCTCAAATCCTGTTCCAGATACAGAATAAAGTTTTTGGCATACTTCATAGAAACTTCTTTGAAAATTACATGTGACTATGAAGATGGTTTCTATGCTATAGCTAATGGACCTAGGATGTGGTGTGGTCTCTGGCCAAGATAGCATAGAGGTCATAAAGTACATGTGATATCTCTCCTAAGGATAGGTTTATTGACTGAGGGCTAAAGATAAGATCTAGGAAAGAGAGTCTAAGATAAACATTCTGGGGGATTTGGGTGAGGTCTGACCCTACAGATAACAAAGGTCACCAGGTCATTAACAACATCTACTCCCAGCCTTCTGGGTAGAAAACAGGTACTCAATTCCTCCTTTGAGGACACATCCCTTCATGAATAACATTCCCAGTTTCCCCAATGATTTGTGAGCACAAGAACCTTTGTGCTCCCAACACGTGTGTTTCTAACCACTGAGCCATCTCTACAGTCCCAACCTCATAAGTGATGACTATTATGAAGACTGCTACAGGGGACACAGAATTGAATGTCTCTCTGACACACTGATTTCCAATCTATGGGTAAACACACAGAACTGGAATTGCTAGGTCATATGGCAATTGTGATTTTTGTGTTTTGAAGACCCCCCCCCCATTCTCTTCAACCGTATATGCTTACATCCCTACCAACAGCACACAAGGGTCCCCTTCTCTCCTGTGTCATAACGAGTGCCTGCCCAAGTCTCTGGCCATGTGTACTCCCTCCAGGTCCCCAGAACGGTTTCATCCTCCCTGACCTCCAGCCTTTGGACATGACTCACTCTTGGGCTGGTAAGTTTTAACTGTCAACTTGATACAACCTAGAATCAACTAGTACGAGGATTTTAACAGGAATTTGCCTAGATCAGGCTGGCCTGTGGGCATATGTGAAGGGGACTATCTTAATTTTTAATGTAGGTAGGAAGCACCATATCATGGGCTAAGCCCTGAGCTTTGTGGGGAAAGCTAGCTAAGCAGAGGATGATCAAGCACTCGAGGATCCCCTTCTCTCTCTCTGCTCTTGTCTATGGATGTGCTTTTTAAGTTCCTGCCTTGACTTGCCCTCAAAGATGGAGTTTAACCTGGAAGTGCCCTAGTGATTGACTGTAAACCTGCAAGTGATCTCAATGATGGATTGTAAACCTGGGGGTGACCTCAGTGACGGGCTGTAACCTGTGAGTGACATCAGTGATGGACTGTAACCTGTGAGTGATCTTAATGATGGGGTACAACTTCGGAGTAACCTCAGCAAGGAACTGTAACCTGACAGCGCAAAGTGAATAAACTCCTTTCACCCATAAAGTTGCTTTTGGTCAGAGAATTTCTCACGGCAGCAGCAATGAATCTAGAAAGGCTTGGTAAGCCCGCTCTTGTCTGTTCCTTCTGCATCTCCAGGAAGCATCCTGATATCTTTCCTCAAGCTGGGTTAGGTTCACTTCTTGAGGATCCTAGGGACACCCCCGCCCCAATGCATTCCTCCATCAAACCAGTTACCCCTCTCTGTGAGTACCTCTGGAGGAAGGCTGTTTTCAAGCATCTCTCTCTGCCAAGCTGTACCCTGCTTACCTTGTCCATATCTACACGTGAAAACAGGCATTATACTCCACCACTCAATCTGTGCAGCTCTCTTCTGCTCTCCAGGTCTGGCTCTGTTGCACTGAAAATGACAGGGAGTTAGGCACACTGGGAAACCTGACCCTTGGTTCTGTTGGAGCTGAAAGACATCTGTGTCACCGGGCAGTGGTGGTGCACGCCTTTAATCCCAGCACTTGGGAGGCAGAGGCAGGTGGGTTTCTGAATCTAGAACAAGGCCAGCCTGGTCTACAGAGTGAGTCCCAGGACAGCCAGGGCTATATAGAGAAACCCTGCCCCCAAAAATCAAAATAAATAAATAAATAAATAAAAGACATCTGTGTCATCTATGAAAGTACCCTGACCTGGAATCAAAAGGTGGCTCTATACTTACTGTGTGACCTTATGCCATTACGTAATCTCTCTCTAGATCTCACTTTTCTCATCTGGGGGATGAGAGTAAATAACTTGAATGACAGTGGTGAAAAGAAAAAGAGGTAACAAAATATCAACAGAGTGCCTGGTACATAATAGATACTAAAAAAAAACCAAAAACAAACAAACAAAAAAAACCGCTTTTAAAGTTCTCAACATAAGTAAATTATAAATCTCTGAGGACTTAAATTTAACCTGAATTAACTAGTAATAAGTGAGTAAATTAGTAAAAATTGTCTTTGTTTTTCAAAGCACTGTTTCTCTGTGTAGCCCTGATTGCCCTGGAACTCATCTGTAGATCAGGCAGGCCTCCAATTTGGAGATCTACCTGCCTCTGCTTTCCAAGTGCTAGGATTAAAGGTGTGCACCACCACTGCCTGGTGTTCATATATAGTTTTTATATATTAGCTAAAAAATAGGTTTGAGTGGGTGAGATGGCTCAGACACCAAGCCTGATGATATGAGTTCAGTCCCTGTGACTCACAGTCTGGAGGAAGAGAACTGACTCTCCAGGTTGTCCTTGGATCTTCACATGTGTGTACTTGCACATATGCACATACTAAGAAAGAAAGACAAAGCAATAAAATGTTTTAAAGTTAGCAGTTTGAAGGAACTGGGAAGATGTCTCAATGGTAAGGTCCCTGCTAAGCAAGCGTGAGGACCCGAGTTCAGATCCCCAGCACCCAGGTAAAACTAGCCCAGGCACTGAAGTGTATGTATTTAATCCCGGATGTTATAGGATGCAGGCATGCTGACTTCGTGGGCTTTCTGGCTAGCTAGTCAGACAGAATGATGGGCTCCAAATTCAGTGAGAGACTGCCTCAGAAAATAACGTTGAATACAATAGAAAAAGGTATCTAAAGTCTGATCTCTGACACAAGCGCACACACAGGTGAGTGTACCCTCAACACACATGTACATACACACAGAGACAAGCTTGAAAAAATACTTATAGTTAAGTATAAAGTTTCACAAGGAACTTAGGCAGTGAATGGCTGGGGCTGGTATAACACCTGCCTCCTGTGCATGACACGCTGGGTTCAGCCCCTCATGCTGAAAACAAATCCTTGATCTGACCTTTCAAATATATGTATATGCATTCTCATTCAAACCACCAAGCTCCCACTTCCCCAAATCCCATAGAAGAAATCCCATGGCTCTCAGAGAGGCTCAAGGGAGCAGGACACAACCTCCTGACCATAAGAAGCCTGTTACCAAGCTGAGCTGCCTGGGAAGCCTGGGTAGAGACCAGCATGTCCTGGAGGGTGATAACAGTGGGCTCTTGCCACAGTCAAGCCCAGGTCCATGGCTCTGGCTCATATGGGCCCTAGTGGAAGCCTGTCTCTGTGAACCATATGAATGGCTTTAAAGATTATTCTACAGTATCCAGATTGCACAGAACAAAAGCCTGCTCAAGAAACATGTTAATGCAAAAATGAGTTAGAAAATATCTGGAGTCTAGTATCTGTTAGGGCTCATGGGATGGAAGGACAGTGGCTTCCCTTGGTACTCTGGGTTCTAATCTGTGCATCTGGCCCTCCCCCAGCAGGCTCTGCTGCATTGGCAGAGCCTTCCCCCAACAGGCTCTGCTGCATTGGCAGAGCTGGGCTTTTCTGCTGTTGCCCAGGCTTGCCACTGACTCCAGCCCCGGGGCCAGGGATGTAACTCATTCCCCTGTCAGCAAGGCTATGGTTGGGACAGTCTCCCAGAAGAGGACTCAGTACAGGAAGATTGCAGTTGACCTCCTTGACTGGACTATTGCAAGATGGGTTACTTAAAAGCTGGGCTCAAAGCCTAGTTTGCAATGGCGATCCTTGGGCATGGGGGAACAGACTGAAGACACCCAATAAAGAGAGAAAGGAAGACGAGACGAAGCTGATTGTGGGGTCAGGAGATTTCTCAGCTTACTGTGGGTCTCATCTTCTGTTCTCTGGGTGTTCACTGTTTCCTATCTGTGTAGTGAAGGGTCTGGGCAGTTGGTTCTCTGAGATTCCACAGTCTCTGTGCCAGTCAGCTTTCCATGGCAAATGGTGTGGACTCCATGAAGACCTGTAGTCAAACTCACATCTACAAGAGCCTTTTCCTGTGGGTGTAGGCAGTAGAGGTGATGGACAGACAGACAGACAGACAGAGAGATAGACAGGCAGGCAGGCAGGCAGGCAGGCAGGCAGACAGGCAGACATGATGCTGGAGAAGGAGATGAGAGTTCTACATCTTGATCTGTAGGCAGTAGGAAGTAAGCTGGAATGAACTTCTAAAACCTCAAAGCCCACCCCACAGTGACACACTTCCTCTGCCAAGGCCACACCTACTCCACCAAAGCCACATCTCCTAAAATTGTGCCACTCCCTATAGGCCAAACATTCAAACACATGAGACTATGGGGGAGATTCCTATTCAAACCACCACAGTGTGCATGCCCATGTGGAGGCTAGAAGACCACCTCAGGTGTGGGTCTTGGCCTATGACCTTCTTTTAGATAGGGTCTTTTTGTGTTTACCACCACTGTGTGTACCAGGCTAGCAGGCCCATAAGCTTCCAGAGACTCTCCTATCTCCTTGTCCCACCTTACCATAGGAACACTGGGACTGCTGCATCCAACTTTATATGGACTCTGGGGATTTGAACTCAGGTCCTCAAACTTCTATAGCAAGTGCTTTACTGACTGTGCCATCTCCATTGCAGCCACACGTTTAAATTATTGTTGGCCATTCTGGTTTGGGAATTGTTCCTAGTATATCCCATCCACCAGTATCCACCATACCACAGTTGTAATGGTGCAGGCCAGAGACCACAGTAAAATATATCTGTGGCAATGCCAGCACCGGCAGCTATGGAGGAGAAACCAGGCTTGAAAAGTACAGAGCCGGAAGCTAGGCTATGAAAAATTCTTCCACAAGATTCTCTTCTTACCACTGAAATGAAGTATATAATATGGATTTTTTTAAAGAAAACTCATCAAATTTCAGAGTATTACAGAACTTTATTATATTACTATACTTTCCACTGTTTATTATATGTTATCGATATCTGAAACGTAAACCAATTGTTTTATTTTTAATGTAAAAAAACATCAAATTTAACTTTATTAGCATATTTTAGTGACTTTGGAATAACTCTGGACATTTACTTCATTTTGAAATAATCCCAATTTGGGCATGTGTGAAGGCTGTCTTGAATGTTAGAATGCAGGATTTGAACCTAATACAAATATATGAATAGAAATGTGATTTTTTTTACTGCCAACTCAATTGATATTAGTATTATAATTACTCCTATTTTAAAAGATATAATGTGGTTTCAGAAATGTGGTTCTCTGCCTTGAGGTTAAACTGCAGAGCAGCGGGAATGGAGTCAACCTGTGAAGAGTGTGGAGGTCACTACCCACCTTGTTCTAGAAGCCAGACTTTTCCATCATCCCCACCCTGCACCCCAAAAAGTATCTATGTTGAGATGTGTCTCTTTTCTTTTTGATTTATTAGAGATCATCCTGAATACTTTATACAATATTTTCACATGCACAAGTATACCCATTAGTGCTTTTTGGAGGAGACAAAGGATGGGGGGAGTGCAAAATAAAGATTATTGGCTGTTTCGTAAAAAAATAAAAAAAGATTCTCTTCTTATGAGGGGTCTACAACCCTTTAGGTGGAACAACAATATGAACTAAACAGTACCCCCGGAGCTCGTGTCTCTAGATGCATATGTAGCAGAAGATGACCTAGTCAGCCATCATTGGGAAGAGAGGCCCCTTGGTCTTATAAACTTTATATGCCCAGTACAGGGGGGAATGCCAGGTCCAAGAAGTGGGAGTGGGCAGGTAGGGGAGCAGGGCAGGGAGAGGGTATAGGGAACTTTCTGGATAGCATTTGAAATGTAAATAAAGAAAATATCTAATAATAAAAAGATTCTCTTCTCATGAATGACCTGTCAGCAACACATGTAGCAATGCAGTCCAGGCAGTTAGAAATGCATCATACATTTGGTTCTTTGTAATGGGATTCATCTACGGGAAAGCCTATCAGTGTTCCAGGGTCTAGGGCTAGGGTATTAGAGCCCTCTTATAAACGGGCAAGTGCTTTTGTGTGTGTGAAGTTGGATGCTTTACGCATCTCAATGTATGGAGCCATTTCTTAGGGTCAGTGATGCGTCTTGTCTTGATGAGGTCTGGCAGTTTCAGAGGAAATGGCACACAAAATTGCCACCAGCACAGCAAGCTTGCTCCGAGAAAGAAGTGCCCTCGTGGTGAGGCTCCCACGTGCACCCGTCAATAAGTACAGTGTGTGTAACATAAGAGGGATTTTATTACACAATTATGTGGCTCAGAGCAATGTAGTAGCGATTTAAGAATGCGTCTGAATTGCCCTGGTTAACGAGTGCCATCAATTTCGGGTATTTAAGAGAGATCCTTTGCAAATGAAAACTTGAAACGCTCTCAAGTCTTATAGTTAGTTCACTTATACTAGAAACTTGATGAGAGGTTGCCCTAATTTGATAATCCTAAAGATGTTTATGGCCTTACCAATTAGTCATAAAGACAAAAGAATTTTTACTAAATCATCATTTATAAAAACAACCAAGGGCTAATCCAGCTATACCAAGGGATAGCTTACCTTTCTATAGTTTCTCTACAGGACACATCAGTAGAAAGGGTTGTGTCAGATAATGAGATGGTCAAAAGTGAATAGTGAGAAATGGGGAGGGGGGTGTTATCATTGTAAAAGTATCAGGAGCTTGTATCGATCGATCGATCGATCGATCGATGCATGCCAGGAGGTCCGGTACTGGGTGGTCGAGACAGGAAGAGCATGAGTTCAAGGCCAGCCTGAGCCAGGCTGGGACTGTAGCTCAGCAGTAGCACACTAGATCTGCCCATCTGGCTGGGTGTGTTAGGCAGTGAATCAAAGTATGCTGATTTGAGTTTATCAGGGTCAGCAGTCCCTTCTTGTAAGTTATTAGTCCCAGTGTGTCAGAAACGCCAATTTGTAAGGCACCTAGATTTCTTATATCTTTAGAAGTATTTCCATCTAATTTTACATTGATAATTTTTTTGTTTGTTTGTTTTTTGAGACAGGGTTTCTCTGTGTAGCCCTGGCTGTCCTGGAACTCACTTTGTAGACCAGGCTGGCCTCGAACTCAGAAATCCGCCTGCCTCTGCCTCCCAAGTGCTGCGATTAAAGGCATGCGTCACCAGGCCTGGCACATTGATAATTTTTATGATTTTCTTTGAGGAAGGCTTCCAAATGGTATAAGCTTAGAGCGTCATAAATCTTGGATCTGCTCTTGATTTGTGTCCCACAAGAGACCCATGTCTCTCTGACTGTGTCCTGCTGCCTGGGCCTCCTCACTGGATAGAGAGCAGGCAAGGCTCACAGCCTCCTCCAGAGGGCAGGAGTCTGCCTGGGAGCCCCAAGTCCCCCCACCTCAGGCCCCCAGCACTTCCAAGGCAGGAAGGGCTGGCATTCAAGCTCTGCTCCCCTCCCCCCCACAGCCCACATTCTTAACAGGGTTATTATTTTTTTAATATATTTTTTCCTTTCAAAGTAAACCTGTAAATGGGGAAGCAGGTTTGTGTATGGCCACCCCAGTCAACTCTTGAATGTTTTCAGTTTTTCTGTTGAGTCTTGGGAAGACAGACATGCCCTCTGCAAATCATCATGTGATCTGGTCCTTTTAGTGTCTCTACTTCCTTTCCAGCCAGAGGCTTTGTTATTGAACAGCAACACCAACTCCATTTACTCTATCTTTGGAAGATGCCTGAGAATCGAGCAGCCAAAATCGCCCTCTGTGCCTTCCCTCTGCTCAGCCTGTTACAAAGCTTGGGGCCAGAATAGCAGCTTTGGTCTTCTAACAAGATAAAATACCTTCACCTCTTTCCCCAGCAGCCCTGGGCCACTCCCAAGGGTTCAATATTCTGCCAACAATATATACCACAGTAGAATAATGGGGAGGACTAGAGAAACTCATTAAAAATATGTAAATGTGGATGTAGTACAGTATGGGGAAAAATACAGACAGAGTACAGCTGTCTGGGCTGAGATGTATGTAGCCTGTGTTCATTCACGCAACTTTGGTCCTCAGCTACTTAGCTCAAGGACCAGGGCATCTCCTAAGCTGCTTGCTGAATCTTTGCTTCATTCCATGTTGGCCATTGCATACCTATGTTTAAGACCAAATCAATCAAGATGGCTCAGGACTAGTGGGGCTAGCAGGCAGGGCAGAGGCTTCTATTGTGACTTCCACATTATGTACTAAAAGTGTAGGTCAGTGCCATCCTATAGTGGTTTTTTTGCACTTGGGACATGCTTGAGTTCACCCTGCTTGGTATGGTAGCTGGGAGCCAACACATGTGAGTGACTGCCTGCTGGATATGTGGCCAATGTGACTAGGGAAGTAATTTGACCTACTTTTAATTACTTTTTAAATAAAATAGCCACAGATGGCTCCTGGGTACCGAACCTGGCAGCTCAAGTCTGAGTCAGTCAGTCTATACAATGGCAGGCTCTCCTGCCCTTGGCCTGTTCACCCAGCAGCATGGACAACACACAGTGGCCACTTGGCAAGCTAAATTCTGCTCAGCACAGCTGCTAACTGTGTCCATTTTGAGGCTTTGATCTCTTAGCCATCGAAACCTCGAAACCAGCAGATGTTGAGGTGGGAAACAGTACTCTTTCAAGAAAATTGGGGGTGCCTGGCAAGATGGCTCAGTGGAGGAAAATGCTTATGGTTAAGCTGGATAAACTGAGTTTTATCTCTGGGACCCTCATGGTGAAAGGAGAGACCTAGTTTTTGCACTTTATCTTCTGATTAATTGCTTCCCCCATAACAACTTGACTAATCAATAGAATTGATTGATTGATTTAATAGAGAAGGGAATGGGCCGTAGGTGTGGCCAGTGGCAGAGAACTTACCCAGACTGGACAAGGTCCTGGGTGTGAGCCCCAGCACTTGGTGGGAGTTAAGAGTCTTACCCCCATACCCAGGTGCCAGGGTTGAGTTCATATGCCTCCCCTAAAAGGACAGTGTCCTAAGTCATAAGATATTATCTATTAGGATGCTACATATGGTTATTCATCAAGCTATTCTAACCACTGCAGATGATAGAACAGAAACTCTAGACCCATCATTGGCCCTCTCTGAGACTGTGAATTGAGTTCTTGGGGTGGAACAGTGTTGTGTGGTTGCTACGACGGTGTAAGATATTGGTTTACTTCCTTGCTGGTGGTGCTATGAGAAGCCCAGTGGAGAAGGACTCTACTCCAGTGTATTTATCCCAGGAAAGATAAATCCCTTTCCCTCAGTGCAGAAAAGAATTCTGTGTAATCAACTTCTGTCAAATAGCAGCCTGGTCCTGCTCATGGTAGCACGATTTCAGATATGCAGAAGTGGACTAAAAAAAAAAAAAAAAAAAAAGATAATGAGGTGTGGTTGAGAGTAGGTGTGGCCTTGTTAAAGGAAGTGTGTGACTGACTTTGAAGTTTCAAAAGCCCATGCCTTGGGAAAAGATCTTTATCAATCCTACATCTGATAGAGGGCTAATATCCAATATATACAAAGAACTCAGAAGTTAGACTCCAGAGAACCAAATAACCCTATTAAAAAATGGAAAACAGCCGGGCGTGGTGTCGCACGCCTTTAATCCCAGCACTTGGGAGGCAGAGGCAGGCGGATTTCTGAGTTCGAGGCCAGCCTGGTCTACCAAGTGAGTTCCAGGACAGCCAGGGCTATACAGAGAAACCCTGTCTCGAAAAACCAAAAAAAAAAAAAAAAAAAAAATGGAGAACAGAGCTAAACAGAGAATTCTTGTCTCGAATGACAAGAAGCACCTAAAGAAATGTTCAACATCCTTAGTCATCAGGGAAATGCAAATCAAAATGACTCTGAGATTCCACCTCACACCAGTCAGAATGGCTAAGATCAAAAATTCAGATGACAGCAAATGCTGGCGTGGATGTGGAGAAAGAACAGTCCTCCATTGCTGGTGGGATTGTAAACTGGTACAACCCCTCTGGAAATCATTCTGGCAGTTCCTCAGAAAATTGGACATAGTACTATCTGAGGTCCCAGCTATACCACTCCTGGGCATATACCCAGAGGATGATCCAACATATAATAAAGACACATGCTCCACTATGTTCATAGCAGCTTTATTTGTAATAGCCAGAAGCTGGAAAGAACCCAGATGTCCTTCTACAGAGGAATGGATACAGAAAATATGGTACATTTACACAATGCAATACTACTCAGCTATTAAAAACAATGACTTCGTGAAATTCTTAGGCAAATCGATGGGACTTGAAAATATCATCCTGAGTGAGGTAACTCAGTCACAAAAGAACACACATAGTATGCACTCACTGATAAGTGGATATTAGCCCCAAAGTTCTGAATACCCAAGATTCAATTCACAGATCATATGAAGCCCAAGAAGAAGGAAGACCAAAGTGTGGATACTTCAGTGCTTCTTAGAAGGGGCAACAAAATACTCACAAGAGGAAATATGGAGACAAAGTTGGAGCAGAGACTGAAGGAAAGGCCATCCAGAGACTGCCCCACCTGGGGATCCATCCCATATACAAACGCAGATGCTATTGTAGATGTTGGGAAGTGCTTGCTGACAGGAGCCTGATATATCTGTCTCCTGAGAGGGCTCTGCCAGAGCCTGACAAATACAGAGATGCATACTTCCAGCCAACCATTGGACTGAGTGTGGGGGTCAAAACAGAGGAGCTGGAGAAGGGACTGAAACAGCTGAGGGGGTTGTCAGCCCCATGGAGGGAGCAACGGCCAGATCCCCCACCCCAGAGCTCCAGGGGACTGGACCACCAACCAAAGAGTACACATGGAGGGACCCATGGCTCTGGCTGCATAAGTGGCAGAGGGTGGCCTGGTTGGACATCAGTGGAAGGAGCGGCCCTTGGGCCTGAGGGTGTTTGATGCCCCAGTGTAGGGGAATGCCAGGGCAGGAAAACAAGAGTGGTTGGGTGGGTGGGGGAGCACCCTCATAGAGGCAGGGGGAGGGGGGATGGGATGGGGGTTTCCGAAGGGGAAACTGGGAAAGGGGAAAATATTTGAAATGTAAATAAAGAATATATATATATATATATATATATATATATATATATATATATATATATGAAGAAGAAAAGAAAAAAAAGAAAAGCTCATGCCAAGTCCTAAGCCTCCCCTGCCACCCCACCTCCTCTGCCTGTGGGTCCGGATGTAGCTCTCAGCTACATCTCCAGCATGCCATGTCTATTTGCCAGCACGGAACCTGACGTAATGATAATGGACTAGACCTCTGACACTGTAAGCAAGCTCCCGATTAAATGCTTTCTTGTATAAGAGTTGCCTTGGTGATGGTGTCTCTTCTGTCTCTTCACAGCAGCAGTACAGTAACCAAGACAAGTAGCAAACCCATCAAATCAGGCAGTTACAGCCTTCAGCAGAGATGATTGCGGTAGCTTGACTGAAACAACAAGCAAAAGTACCATCAAATAAGGTACTTACAACATCCAGCAGAGACCAACTGGGGAGGAAGTGGTCATACTGGAATTCCCAACTAAGAGTCCCTCCAACCACCTGGCTGGTGCTGCCCAACTTTAATCCCAGCTCTCGGGAGGCAGAGGAAGGCAGATCTCTGAGTTCAGATCTCTGAATTTGAAGCCAGCCTGGCCTATAGAGCAAGTTTCAGGACAGCCAGGGCTATATAGAGAAACTTTGTGTCAAAAAACCAAAACCAAACCAAACAATCCCTGCACCCTGCCCCAGCATGAGTCTCTTTATGCACTAGCTTTGGGGCTCCCATTCTCACAGGGTGGGTATTTCTATGCCAGGAGATAAACATTAGTGTTGTCTCTTGGAAAGGCTTAGTCCCTCTTGCTGTTAAGTGCACAATATATTTGTGCTTTGGGGCTGTTTTCCTTTCTCCCTGTCATAGGGTTAGGGGACAAACCCATTCTAGAACAAGGGTCTTTGGGGAACATTTTAAGACAAACACGTTGGTTGTGAAATGGGGTCGTTACTCTGCTTGTAGAGCTAATCTTAGTAGATTTGAGCAGAATGTGACAATCGACTCATGTGTCATGTCTTATGCCTGTCCCAAGCTCTTTATTCCTGAGGCTAACAGATATCAGCTCAGGAACTGGGTCAGCCATCTCCCTGTTACTGAGACTACACCCACACTGGGGTCTATATTTACTTATTTTCTTGATGCTGTAATCAAATGCCTGAAAAAAGGCAACTTATAGGAGGAAGAGCTTATCTTGGATCAGAACTTGAGAGTCCTAAAGTCCACTACAGCAGGAGAGCCATGGTGCTGGGAGCCCACGGCAACTGGTCCCACTATGTCTGCAGATAGGAGGCCGCTCAGCTCATTTCCCTTGTTACCCAGCTGAGGACCCCAGCCCATGGGATGGGGCCACCTACAGTTAGTGTTCAACAACCTTTAAAGCTCTGAGCTCTGATACTGAGTCCACTCCTTTGCCTGTTGCTTTCTAAGCCAGCATGCCAGAGGCAGTCACACTGCAGTGTGACATTTCCAAGGGACCAGATAGGTTGCAAACGCTGCCCAGGCCTGTCCGACTGTGGAGAGCATCCTGGGACGTCAGAAGTGTGAAGTCAGTGGAAATGGAAGGAGGACAGGAAGACAGTGTGTGAACTGTTTCCACTGTGTGAGCGACAGGGCACCGTGTCCATACCTAACAACTATTATCCATACCTAACAACTTAAGTGTTAGGGTGTGAACCCAGGACTTTCCATATACTAAACCAGTTCTCTACCACTGAGCTACACCCTAGCCAAGGCTGAACAATCTCCTCCTCCTCCTCCTTTCTTCTTCTCCTTTTATAGTTACTAGACTCTTAGTTTCTTTCTTTCTTTCTTTCTTTCTTTCTTTCTTTCTTTCTTTCTTTCTTTCTTTTTTTTTTTCCAGAGCTGAGGACCGAACCCAGGGCCCCGTGCTTGCTAGGCAAGCGCTCTATCACTGAGCTAAATCCCCAGCCCTCTTTCTTTCTTTCTTTCTTTCTTTCTTTCTTTCTTTCTTTCTTTCTTTCTTTCTTTCTTTCTTTTTCTTTTTTAAAGACTTCTTTTTATTCTATTTGTTTAAGTGATTGCTGCATGTCCATCTTTTCACCAGGTGTGTGCCTGGTGCCTGGAGGCCAGAAAAGGGCATTGGGTCCCCTGGAATTAGAGTTAGCAGACAGCTGTGAGCTGTTATGTGGCTGCTGGGCACTGAACCTGGGTCCTCCACAAGAACAGTCAGAGTTCTTAACCACCAATCCATCTCTGCAGCCCTCACTGCTCCGCCATCTTTCTTTTGAATTTTATGTGTATAAGTGTTTGCCTGCATATCTGTCTGTGCACCATGTGCTTGCCTGGTGCCCAGAGAAGGCAGAAGAAGAGATAAGATCCCTGTGACAAGGGCTACAGTTGTGAGCCACCTGAGATGGGTGCTGGGGGCCACCCATTCCTTCTGTCCCAAAGTTCTCTGCAAAAGCAGCAAGTGTCTGTCTGTCTGTCTGTCTGTCTGTCTGTCTGTCTGTCTCTGGCTGCTGACCATCTCTCCAGCCCACCAATTGCTCTACTTTTTTGTTTATGAGTTGGGCTCTCACTATGTACCCGTGGCTGGCCTAGAGCTCTATGTAGACCAAGCTGGCCTCAAACTCACAGAGATCTGTGTCTGATTTGGCTGGGCATGGTAGCATACACGTTTAATCCCAGCACTCAAGAGGCTGAAGCATGTGGGTCTCTGTGAGTTCGAGGCCAGCCTGGTCTAAATAGTGAGTTCCAGGGTGGCCAAAACTAAATAGTGAGACCCTGTGTAAAAGGGGGTGTGTATGTAAGACTGAGGAAAGGGCTCAGTGCTTTAGGGCACTGTTGGTCTTTCAGAAGATCCAGGGCTGATTCCTGGCATCCACATGATAGTTCACAACCATCCTAACTCCAGTTCCCGGGGGTCTGTTGCCCTCTTCCAATCTCTATCTGCACCAAGAATACACATGATACACATACATACTTGTAGGCAAAATATTCATGCACATGAAGTTAAATACATCAGAAAATTAGAATTCTAGCTAGGCATGGTGACACGCACCTTTAATTTCATCACTTGGGAGGCAGAGGTAGGTCAATCTCTGTGAGTTCAAGGCCAGCCTCGGTGGACAAAGAGAATTCCAGGACAGCCAAGGCTGTTACACAGAGAAACCCTGTCTGAAATACCTATAAATGAATGAATGAATAAGTGAGTGAGTGAATGAATGAACAAATAAGTGAATGAATGAATGAATGCATAGAGTTCTAAGCAGGATTTATAGCAGCAGTGAGGTGGTGCTCTTCTCATCCCAGAGGCTGCAGCTCTGGCCCCTCTGCTTGCCCTGCTGATCTGTGCTTCCTTCTTATTGTCTGGATTCAGTGTAACTTATGTTTTGGCTTCTCTCCACTCTCCAAAGTAATGAATAAATTATTAACAAAATGAATTCTATAGCCTACTAATTCCATGAGATGACACACATATGTGTGTGTGCACACAAATATAAAAAAAAATCAGTGGCTCAGTAAATTGGTGAAGTGCTGAGTTAAACCAATTAAAATTTTTTTGATAGAAATAACACTAAACAGTGAGGTTGTGCAAGAACAAACTGCTGGGTGAGCATAAACATTTGAACGCATGCGTGTACGCGCCTAAAAAGTCCCATTCTAAGTCTGTCTTCTCAGGACTGAAGCATGCTCATGACAAATGCACACATATTCATAGCCCTTTTGTTCAAAACAAAACCTGGGAAAGCTCAGATATTTACCAGCAGCAAAATAAACCAACAGACTCTATTTTTGCAATTATTCTTACAATAATAAAAGTAATGAACTACTGACATATGGAAAATGAATGGATTTTCCAAATATTATGCTTGAGTGAAAGAGGCCAGACCTGAAAGACTGCATATTATTGCAGAATCCATTAGCAAGATGCTTTAGGGAGAGAAAGAATCAGCTGTTGTTTCTGTAGTTAAGTGTATTGGGTGCAGGATTGGGGATGTTTTGGAGGTGGGGTGGGAAGGGGAAAGAGAGGCATGAGGGCTGAGAGGTAGGTGTCCCAAGTCTACATGCAGGAGTGAATTAGATGCTGTAACTGTTTGTCCAAATTCATTAAACTGAACGCTTGAGATGTGTAACTGCACTGAACGTAAATCGTACAATGGAAGTTACTGCGGGAGCCCAGAGAGCGACTGGCAAGCAGACTTACTAGGGCTTTGATTTATGTTTATCAGCAATGTTTCCCAGCCTAATCTGAGCCTTGTTGGCAGGGCAATGAGCAGGGTGATCCCTTCTCAGGCACAAACTGAAACCAGAGCCTCCATAAGAACGGCTGCTTGTTCTCACGTGTCATGGGGTGTTGTGTGTTCCCAGAGACTTGGGGTAAACGTGGTCTGTCCTGGCATGGCTGCTCATCACCCACCTCCAGAATCTGCTGATGGGGTTTCAGGGTGTCTGTATAGGGGCTGGGCTGCGATTGTCAGTATTAGGGGAAGTTTCTGGCATCATAGGTTCTGCCCCTCCTAGGTCTAAGGCCTTCCTCTGCTTCCCCTTGTCAGGCTATGGGGTCCTGTGTGGGCTGCCCAGACCTCTCACTGCCTCACACAGCTGTCCTCGCTGCAGCTGAGCTGCTGGACCCGGCCCTACTTGGAGATGCAGTGGTCAGAACTGCTGAGTGGCTCTCAGGCTGTGCAGCACCGATGGATTCTCATTTTCTCTTTTGAAACCCGCTGCAGAACAGCTGTTCTCTCAGAGATTTCCTCTTGTTTTCCAACACTGCCAAAGGGATGTTCAGATTTTTCTCTTTCTTCTGTTAATGAAACTGGTGCATAGAGGCTCTTTATGAATGAACCAGGGTGGGTGTAGGAATGAAAGGTGTGTGTGCGTGCGTGTGTGTGTGTGTGTGTGTGTGTGTGTGTGTGTGTGTGTGTGTATGCCTGCACAGCCTGAGTCCAGGCAATGAGAAGAGACTGGATGAGGTGGGTATGGGCAGCCAAGCAGGCAGTTGACAGTTGCCCCATGAAAGGTCCTTGCTGTGCACAGGAATGACATTGCTGTGTGGTGGGGCTGACAGATGCTCCAAAGGAGATTAGGAAATAAGTCTGCATCTCCCCTGGGCCCTGATAGCATCAGCGGTTAAGAGGCCTGTCTGATTTCATTACAAATCTCTGGTTCCTAGCGCTGTGAGCTCAGCCTCCAGCCTCCCAGGTGTGGGAGGACAGCAGGCCACCGCAAGGGCATTTTGCCTTTAATTGTGGCCATTAATCTGACACCAACAGCTGGTCTTTCCTGCAGGAGAAGGGGAGGGTGACAGGAAACCTGTCAGTTGGGAGCCAGTAGACCCTACTGCCTTGCTCTACAGAGAGGAAGGAGTGGCCCGGGCTTTCTAGGGCCCACGGACTGGCCTCACTGGAAGGATCTGGGGTTTGCCTCCTTCTGGGATCTTATGAAGCAGCAGCTGACAGCCCCTGCTCCTCACCTGTCTTGTTTTCCCAGGGACCAGCCAGTGTGGTGTGGTATCTTATCTAGAGCTAGCCGCTGCCCCAGTGTCGGGAGTGTCCCTGTGGAAAGGGCAGGGATGCCATGTGAGGGGCATGGCATAGTGAGGTGAGATCTGGTGCAGAAGTAGAAGACAGCTAGCTATGGTGATGAAATGAGCAGGGGTCCGGTTGCCTGAGTATGTACCTGTGGGTCGTAGGAAGGGTATAGCTCGTTCCTCTTCTGTAACCCATAGGCCTCCATCCTGGCAGGTTTGAGCTCAGTCTGTGGCGTGGATCTGCCCTAAAGCTTTTTAGCCTCAGCCAGGCACCCACGGACAGAGTGGAGGCAGATGTCCATAGGAGATACTCAGAGATCTGATCAGAGGAAGGGTAAGTTGGATGCGGCCAAAGAGGAGGTAGCTGCATATAGGCCGTGGACAGGTCTCATCTAGAGAAAGGGTAGGTGTGTAGATGAGGAAGGTGTGTGCCCCTGAAGACCCCACAATAGACCTTGGAGGGGCTTATGATGCTATCTCTGGGGTCTGAAAATAGATAGGGCTTATTTAGGGTCGCACGAGGAGTTTGTGTGTTGGGACTAAGCCCTTCATGCTGTACTGGGGTCTTCAGGACATAGAAGCCCAACCAGGGCCCTCTTTTATCCTCTAGCATGGATAAGGAGAGAAGAGATCAGGTCTGAGGATGTTTGGCACTGGGAAGACTCTTATTTTATCAAAGGATAAATAAGACCCCTCGCCCAAGTGCTCACTATAATGGGTGGTTTGGGCTAAGAGTCAGGTGAGCCCACTGTGAATGTGTAGCATTCGTTAATTTAGGGTAGAGCAGAGGGGCTGGACTCAGCTGGGAGAGGCACTGCTTTCCCTTCCTAAGCAGGGCGATCTCAGGCAAATTGTGAGAAGCTGCCAACCTGGCTTTCCTCACTGGTGTGGTGGACTAGGAGAGGGAAGCCTCATGGAGCTGACCAGAGGACATGGTGCTTCCCCTGAAGGAGACCTGGCTGCAGGAAGCTCCCTGAGAGCTCTTCTGACTGTTGCAGGACTTGCTACCTGTAACAGCAAGCAGTACAGGGACACAAGTCAGGCAGATGTCCAGGAGCTTGTCTAAGAGAAAGACCCACCTCCCTTCCACCCTCGCCACTCCCTCTCAGGGCTTCCCTGAGATTCCTGGCCAGGGACTGGTGACTACCTCCTAGATATGTCCAGAACCTGACCCTGCTTTTCTGTCTCCCTTGGAATGAGCCAAGGGTGGAGGTCTGGACTCCCAGCCTCTCACCTGGCCCCCTGAATCCCCTGCTGGACTCCCCTCTGCTTCTGTGGCCAGAGGGATATGTCCTTTAGTTCAAATCTGATCCTGTCTTGCCTCTGCTCAGAGCCTCTAGGGGCTCACAGACGTATCTACCAGAATATACTACTGTCTCTGTCTGGAATGTTCTCCACATTTTGCCAACATGGGGAAGTTTTATTTTTCCTTCAAACCCAGCACAACACATCACCTCTCAGAAGTTTCTTCAGGGTATTCTTCCTTTCCATAGTTTCAAATTACTGTACGTGGCCCCCTCACGCTGTCTTCTCTCTCAGGTGGATTCCTCTGTTGTCAACAGTTAACATCACTGTCATTTTTTGGCAGCCTTCTTGAGGACCAGCCTTAGATCTGCCTGTACCCTCATACCTAAATTCAAGACCTGGCTCTTGTCGAGTTGGTTAACTGGATCTCAATTTGTTTCTATTCAAAGATGCTGTGGAATGCAGGTGTTATTGTACCAGGCCGTGCTGTGTGGCCCCAGGTATGCTATCCCCTCTCTGAACTACAGTTTCCAGATCTCTACAGTGAGGAAAGCTGCTAAGGTCCCCTGACCTGAGTTTTGGTCATTGCCCAGGGCCAGCTTGTCTGACTCTCAGATGCCTGCAGCCCACCTGCCCCTCAAGTCTACAGAGCCTGTAGACCTCCTACGGTGACCTACGCTTGGGGGTGTTGTGTGTACAGCCTAAGGCTTCTTCCTTTTCTGAAGAACTGGCAAGACTTCACTGAGCCAGGTTGGGAGACCTGGGTTATGCTTTGATGGTGCCAAGTAGAGGCTCCCTTTGACTCTAAGTAAAAGCAGTTGTCACTTTTTTTTGTTTGTTTTTTGTTTTTTTGTTTTTCGAGACAGGGTTTCTCTGTATAGCCCTGGCTGTCCTGGAACTCACTTTGCAGACTAGGCTGGCCTTGAACTCAGAAATCCGCCTGTCTCTGCCTCCCGAGTGCTGGGATTAAAGGCGTGCGTCACCATGCCCAGCCAGTTGTCGCAAATAATCATGCTAGGCATGGTGACATACACCATGAATTCCAGATCGTGGGAAGTAGAGGCAGAAGGATCTCTGAGTATGAGGCCAGCCTGGTCTACAGAGTGAGTTCCAGGGCAGTCAGAGCTACATAGCAAGACTCTTGTCAAAAAAATTTTTGTTTGCTGCATTTGCAAGGTCACTTTATTTGCATCAAAGACATATTCAAACCACAGACTCATGGCAAAAAGAAGCAAGTCCACACTTACCTCTCAATTAAACCAGAGAGAAGCCAGCCAGGTCCAGCCCACTCATTTAATTAGCCCACTCAATTAATTAGCATTTATTACAATCAGAAAACAATCTAATTCAATTAAAATGTTTCCACAAAAGTAGTTTAATGGACCCCCCCAACAAAGCACACTCAACCACCGTGTTTATTGTGTCAAGGCAGTGGCACAGGGGGCTGGCACAGGGGGCTGGAATGCTAGCCTTTACGTGGGCAGCCTTTACTAAGGCAGGGCCAGGAAAGGCAGCAGGTGGGTGAGGCTCCTGACTGCACCTTTTCATAAGAGCGAGGTCAGGGATGTCTGGTAGAATGCTTCTAGATTTAATGACCCTCTAACAACCAAAAAAAGGCCCCGAGAGCTGCCCTCATCCTAACTGCAGTCCCCTCCCACTTCAGCTCCCCACCATGTTTGATACCCCTCAGGGAAGAGCCACAACTGTATGGGGAAGGGGCCAGGTCTGGGTCCACCCCTCCCTCTGCTGTGCTGAGGCACCTTGAGCAGGAGGGGACTGTTAACCTGGCTTTCTGAAACCCAGTGGGGAGGCGATCTGGCAAGCTTGAGGAACTGCCATTCAAAAGCCACACACAGTTCTCCTACTCCCCTGAGGTAGAGATTTGAGTCCACACTGCCTTTGTTCCAAAAATCCCTCCTTGGTTATAAAAACGGAAAGCAAAACCCATTTAGTTCATCTGGTACTTACATATTTGAACACTCACCTTTCCCAAGGACTAACCATTGCTGGACTCTGTTTCTTCATCCTTATGAAACCCTGAGATAATCCCAGTCCAACAAGGATTAGAGGGTGCCTGGGGACACAAGGTTAGGGGAACTGGATCCCAAGGCCAAACCTGGGCAGCCAGCAAGCTGCCCTTGGAAACTCATCTTTCAGCACAGAAAAGCTGGCAGGAGCTGGGAACCTTCAAAGAGGGGCTTCTGCAGTCACTGGGCTGGTGTGGCCACAGAGACCCTCTTTCAGAAATGATGTGTGGGGTTCTAGTGTTTTGCTCTGGAAGATGTGGAGTCTTTGTGCCATATTCTCTCCTGGGGTCAGCGTCAGAAGTTAAACTAGGGCCCTTCTCCCAGTTTAATTGTTCAGACATAAACTTAATAGTCACCGGTGTTGGGCACCAGCCCTAAAATGAGCGCTGTCCACTTGATAGATGATGGGATGCCAGCAATATGATCTTCATTAAAAAGGAGACAGAGTCTGGGACACGGACAGCTGACAATACATTAGTGGATGGTCACTTCTGAATGGGGACCAGGCAGGTCAGCTCTAATCTCCCAACTGTCTAGCCGAGTTGACATCTGACTGGAAACGCTACTCAAACGCTGTTAAGGCATGCCATCCTAACGCCACCTCAGTTTTTCACTTCTCTCATTTCCAGGAAGGTTAAACTTGGATTTTTCCGACTTGTCTACCCTGCCTCCTGGTAGCTTACGTTCATAATAATTTACACGGGCTCTTTATAACTCAGGATTTTAAGCTTGTGACTTCTGTGTTTGTTCAAAAAGCTTTCCTGGTTATTTACTTTTCAATTTGCTTTCTAATGTTTTCAGTGGGCAGAGGTTTATCATCTTTAGTCAAAGCCATTGATCTCCTTTCAGATGCCTCCCATTGCTTTTTAGCTGAGAAAATCCTTTTTTGACATGAGATGAAACGCATATTGACTCAGAATTCTTTATAGTTCATAGGGACCCTTTCCCTCTTTTCTTTCCTCAGTGGTGTGCATTAGGTTTGATGTGTTTGGGTTTGTATGGGTCTACAGTATGCAGACTAATTATTGTCTGAACAGCCACACAGTTGTAAAGGACACTTTCTTTCCTATATTTAGTTTTGGCGAACCTTTCACTCTAGGTTACCTATGATGTTATGCATGTTCTGTCCTTCCACATGCATGTGCTGGTTAGTTTTATGTCAACGTGACACAAGCTACAGTCATCTGAGAAGTGGGAGCCTCAGTTGGGAAATTGCTTTCATAATATTGGGCCTCAGGCAGGCTCATAGGGCGTTTTCTTAATTAATGATTGATATGGGAGGGCCCAGCCCATTGTAGGTGGGGCCACCCCTGAGCTGGTGGTGCTGCGTTCTATAAGAAAACAGGCTGGCTAGCCATGGGGAGCAAGCCAGTAAATGACACTCCTCATGGCTTCTGCAACAGCTCCTGACTTCAGGTTCCTGCCCATTTGAGTTCCTGCTCTTATTGCTTTTGATGATGAACTGATATATGGAATCGTGAGTCAGAGAAACCCTTTCCTACCCAGCTGCTTTTGGTCATGGAGATACACCACAGCAACAGTCACCTTGGCTAAGACACCGTTCCCTAGGGTTTTATTCGTCAAACCACTTCTAATGAGTCTCTTCACTTCCAAACAATTTCTAAGAATTGCCTTCTCACTCTTCCAAGCGATTTGGAGAACCATTTTTGTAATTCCTACTCCTAGCAAAAACCTGATATTCTAAATCCAAATTTCATCGAGATACTTGAGAGGAAATCTACTGGCTTGTCTCTGCAGTTCTCATGCTGCAGCTCTCGAAAGGTTTCTGGTTCCTCGTATTTTATTTCTTCATGTCCAACTTTTGAATTTCATTTTAAAAAATGGTGCTAGGAATCAAATACAGGGCCTTGAACATGCCAGGTAAGTGCTGTGCCCGGAGCTGTTTTTCCAGCCCCCTCCGATTTAACTGCTCAGCCATCAGTCAGTTTGTGACTGGATGCCCAGAGTAGAAATATTAATAAAATTCTTATGTGTTATACACATTACTATTTGTAGCTAGAAAGCTGCCTTTCAAGAGGACTGACATACTGTCAGCGAGCAAAGCAGTAGGCAGAATCCTGGCCATAGAAAAATATTACTGTTTTGTATACACAAGGGTGTAAGGCTCAGTGTCTATGTACATGTGTGTGTTATAGTTAGGTAAGTATGGAGATACAGGATAATAGTTTTACACTCTTTTTTTTTAATTAAGAGATTTATTTATTATATGTAAGTACACTATAGTTGTTTTTAGACACTCCAGAGGAGGGCGCCAGATCTCGTTATGGATGGTGGCGAGTCATAATGTTGTTGCTGAGATTTGAACTCAGGACCTTCGGAAGAGCAGTCGGTGCTCTTAACCACTGAGCCACCTCTCCAGGGACAGTTTTATAGTCTTAATTGATGGCCATGTCTATGCAGGAAATGGAAGGGTTGTGTCTGTGTGTGTGCATGTGGGGGGCAGATTACCCTGTAACTACAGAAAGTTAAAACAGAACAGTTGGCTACCAGTTTTCTCCTTAGTTGTTACTTAGCTACAGAAGCTAGGGGCCCTGTAGGGGGAACTGAAAGCAATGGATTCCTTCTGGATTAATGATTAGGGTTTCTTTATGACAAAATGAGGCACTTCCTACCTGTGTGGTAGCTGTGTGCCTGGTGCCTGGCTGGCTGCAGTTCAGTCAGGCTCTCTGCATCTACCTCTTTCTTCCCTCTCTCTGTCATGCCAAGAAGCCTTGGTTGCCAGTCCATCACAGTGAATACTTATCCACTGGAACAAAACCAGGCTACAAGATGAAGGCTTATAATACACTGGTTAGCAAGTTGGCCAAGCTTTGACCCTGTCAGAGTTGGGATCAGCACATGGCACCAATAAGCAGAGAACTAAAAACAACCCAAAAAGTCTCCTTCAAAGCCCTCAGGGCACCTTCCCTGTTCTCCTAGTTTTTCCTGTTCTGGTGTTCTTGAGGCACAGCTGGCAGCATTGAGGTGGGTGAGAAAGCACCACACACAAGATCATGCAGCTCTAGGTTCAAATCACTGTTAACAATGAAAAGGGGCATTTCTCTCCTCTGAGAAATGATGGAACTGTCATATGGGTGGTTGAGTAAATGTGAGATCACATTTGAGAACACACATCAATCCAGCATGTGTGTGTGTGTGTGTGTGTGTGTATACATGTGAAGCACCTGCATGAAACTGTTAATTCTGAGGAGCATGCTGGGGTTCTTTGGAACAGTGTACTTCTGTATATTGTTCATGGAAGTGGCTACTTGTCTTGTCTTTGGGAGGCCAAAGAGGGAGAAGAGTCTGTGAGAGAAGCCAAGCTCAGACCCTCCTGCTATGGAGGGAGAGGTGCCCATGGCCAGACTCTGCTAGCATCAGGTGGGATCTGTTGTACCAGGCAGGTTAAGACTGAGCAGGGATGATCCTCTATGGCTGCTGGAGTCTGAATGGATCAAAATGCGCTTATCCAGCACCATAAGATCTGTGAGAGACAGCAGAGGAAGGGCTGCGGGAGGAAGGGGAGAAGAGAAAACAGGAGACAAAAGGGCAGAAACCAGGTTTGAAGGCACGGAGGGAGAAGTTAGACATCCATATCCTACTCCTCCAGACAGTGGGGCAAAGAAAGGCTTTTCGTGAGCGCCATCACGGATCTCCAGGAGCTGGACTTACAGGTGGTTGTGATTCAACATGGGAGCCACATCTGGGTTCTTTTCAAGATTAATAAATGCTCATAACCCATAATCATCTCTCCAGCCCTGCCTGAAGGGTTTTGGCTCTCCCTTTGATTCTGGCTCAAGCCTGGATTAGCAGTGGGGTGGTGGGGACTGACATACAGGAGGCCCTTGTACTGTGCCCCACCCCTGCAGGTGAATTTCCTCTCTCGAGGTTCCAAGATGCTTTGCTTATAGATTTCCCAGAGGCCTCCAGTTTTGTTCCTACTTTAAAAGATAAGTTTTGTTCTCATTGTGTTATAGTCATGTAATCCTGAAGCTTTTATTTGTAAATTATGTGTTATATATGTCTCTGTGTGTAGGCACCGGGAGATGGAGTTCCAGGCAGTTGTGAACTACCTGACGCAGGCGCTGGAAACCAAACTCTGGTCCCGCACAAGAACAATATGAACAATGTTAACTGGAGATCATTCTTCACTGTGTGGTCATCTTTTCATTCCCGATGGATCACCTGGTTCTTAAATGGAGACTAAAGGCCCCCCATGCTTTCCAGCAGCTTTCGCATGGCTTCCAGAGGACACAGGAACCATCCATTACTGGACTGAGGGTACACATAGAGAGGGTTGTCTGGTACTGAGAAGCTCTGTCGTACCTAGACAACCTGTTTGCTCTTAAAAGTGTTTTGCACATTTGAGTTGGAGCTTAGCAAACAGCCCCTCTTCAGGCCCTGCCCAGTGTGAAATTCAATTTTTAAGTTTTAGCCGTAATTGCTGTGAGCTGCCTTTAATGACAACTTGTGATCTGCCAACTGCTGCTCTTGGCTCCTAAGGTGCTAATGAAGCTCCTTCCCTGGAGGAATGCAGTCTCACTTAGAGAGAAACCTCCTGGCTGGGCTGGGGAGAGCGCACATGCAGAGGCCCCAAGGCTGCAGAGACCTGGAGACCTGCGTATTCCAGGTAGGAAAGAAACCAGCTTCCCTGTAGCAGGGGTTGAAAAGTGACTCTGCAGGAATGCTAATGACAAGGGTTCATCTCCCCCAGCTGACCACTGCCTCCCTAGACTCAGGTTAAGCCAACCATGACTGGCCTACACCTCCAGAGCCTTTTAGGTCCCCAGAGTGGCTACTCATATAGCACTAGTGTTGGGCAGTTACCCAATCATCGCACCACATTCTCTGTGACCTACACTGCTCAAGCCCATGCTGTATGCAAAGCCTGGGCAACGCCTGGTCAGTTTGTTGACTCTTCCTCCTGGATGCAGGAAACACAGCTTAGAGTGCACATTCATATGGAGTTTGTACCTCAGCAACATAAAACCCAAGCCTGGAAACTACCTTTCTGGGATAAAACTCAAGAACAATGTTAGCAGCAGCAGTGACTGTCACTGCTGTCTTTTTGCCTAAACCAGATGGGCTCCTTTTTTGTTACCTGTCGGCTGCCTCTGCAAGGATGTCTCCTGTGACAATGTACCTTAAGGACAGGCCTGATTTTGTAGATGATGGTCTACAGGCTTTGTCCCTGCAGCCTGACTTCCTGCTGGAGGAGTCAGTCAAGTCAGCTGCTAGCCAAGCCTCTCTAACCAGGCAGCTTGCAGTGACTGGACACCAGGGGGCGAACTCACCCAGCAAACCAGAGGAGTTAGCCACTTGCTCTTGGAGCTCTCCTTTTCTCAAATTACAGAGGCACTGAAGAGAAAAAAGTCTGTCGATAAGAAATGGAGTCCGGAGGGCAGAGGGCATGCTGGCGAAAAGCTACCTACTGTTGCCTGTTTTAAGGACAGGAAGCCATCTTGGGAATGAGTAAGAGAGCCGTGTCTGCAGTTAGACCCGCGCCAGCATGTCTCTATGGACAAGCCACGGAAGGACATGTACTTCAAGTCTGGTTTTTAGTGTATAGTAAACGGAATTTATTTACACAGTAACGTGAGGCCACAGAGTACACAGCAAAGTACCACAGCAAACCAAAGGGAGGCGCCACTGGTGACATAGGGACCTGTTATTGATTCATACAACTGTAAAATACGAGAGGAGATGGGTAAAGCGCTGGAGGAAGAGAAACAAGATTTCCCAAAGCAGAATGAGGGCAGTGCCATGGAGAATTAGTGATATTAGAATAAGGACTGTCATGATACAATTCACTGAGACAGGTGACATCTTGCTTCTGCCTCCACCTCCCAACAAAATGCCCTCTGTGTCATGAACAGAAAACCCAGCCCAGTGTCTATACACAACGCTCTCCAGACCTGGTCAGCGATGGGAAATAAGGAACAACTTGAGTAGGCTTCCTGAAGCTGTGTGGTTTAATCTTTCAACAACACTACATTGAAGCCATAGGGCTGGCTTGACATTCAAGTTACCAAGAGTGCAGACACACAGACTTGCCACAAACCAACAGGCAAAGTGGATTTTCTGTATCACAACAATATTCATAGCAAAATATATAACTCTGCGATTCTGCTGGGTTAAAAAAAAATCCCAACCTCTTTTGATTCCCTGAAACTTTCTTGATTTAAAAAACCATGGGGTGGGTGGGGTGGGATGGGAAGCAGGGACAGGGACAGACATAGAGGCTGCTCAAGGGGGAATGTATAAAGGACGCTCAGAATGCAGACCCCTGTGGCGCGTCTGCATGGGCAAAAGGTCCAGTGGCAGCTGATGCAGAAGTCTCTAATTTAAAACAGCTGCAGGGTTAGGTAGGTGTGTAACAGCTGTATAGCACCTTAGACAGTCTGGGTACTTACATGTTAGATGATGGAGATGCTGAGTGAGAGTCACCTTTGTGGGAAGGTTCATAAAATGGTACAGTGGGTTAAGAAAATTTCCTAAGAGTTCTTTAAACAAATCTTTTGACAGCACCTCTTTTTAAGAAAAGGGGAAAAAAAAGTCACCGTAAACCCAAGCTTCAGTATTACAGATGTGGTGCTTAAGGTCTGGGCAATAGCCAGGTGTGTAAAGAGTGGGCTGGTTAAAAGCTCCTTAAGATAGCAGAGAATTTTTTTTGCCGTCTGCTCTGGCTGCTGCCATTCCCTACACCTCTTCTTCTGACATACAAAATGGCCTGCTTGAAACTAACAGAGACCCCTTCTCTCTTTTTCTTTTTTTTTGGTTTGGGGATGGACTTACCAGTTGAATACTTTGACCATGGAATGTTTGCAAAGCCCCTTTCTCTGGCATCTGTCACAGCTCACCCCATCATCTGAGAAGCAGCAGGATGAGGAAGGCTTGTTTTCTTTGGTATAACCTGTCTAGGGTCCTACATTATGGCTCTTCTGACTTCCCTTGGGGCACTGGCTTTGGTCCATGGCATCCCCACCTGTGCACCGCTGTGAACATGAGTGGATGGACTTCAGTGCACTTGGGTTTGTCTCAGCTCAGCACTTTGGGCCTCTAAGAAAATGAGCTTCAATGAGGTAAATCCAATAACCCAGTTTTATGGGCAGCCATTCTGTTCAGTTACGAGGCTGGACCAGAATTCCAATCCTTATCCACTAGTGAGGGGAATGACAAGCATGCCAGAGCTGGCCCAGAGAGCCGAGTTCTGTCCTGTTTCCCACTGTGTGGATGCTTTACATGCCTAGAATTACTTAGAATATAATGAAGCCTCCTAAATCCATCCTAGTTTTTGAGACTAGCCTGTATCTCTTTAGATCACTCTAGGTAAAGGCTACAGGAAATCCTCACTGTAGGTTACCAGCTAATATTTGCTGATTTCCCAATACTGGATAAATCAAACTTGGAAAGCTTGCATGACCTACTACTGAGTGGGCTTCAAGATTGTGCATGGGGATTTTGATACCAGAGGCTTTACTCCTAGAAGCGTGGCTTCCCAGAGCTTTAGTCCCATCTTCATGAACACACTGAGCTCAGAGGCAGAACTGGCTCACTAGCATGTCGAACGTAGGCTGCACTGACTACTTCTTGAGGGACTTTCTTCTTGGCTCTCAGCACCAGCGGTGGGGGGCACTCACTCCCCCATGACCTTATCCAGCCCATCTCCAGAGAACAACCCCTGACACTCACTGCTATCCGTGTGCCTTCCGATCTAACTCAGCCTTGGGGTTGGTCATAAACTTCATGGCCTTCATGGCCTTCCCCACATGTCCCTTTGATTGTTCATTTGCTCATCAGTTACTGTCCTTTACGGTGAACTTTTGCACACTATGTGGTTGCATGCATTCCCAAACTCCCGGGGGCCGGGGGTGGGGACGGCTATTTCCTCCATGGCTAGGTTACTACGCTAACAAGGCACTCTCAGGTACAGCGATTCTTGTTCTTGCTTGCTCTCACCACAGACCTGTTTCTCTAGCACCTACATGTGCTGAAAGACTGTTCATGTGGCTTAAGGGGAAGTTGTTCAAACTCTCAACAGAAATGGAAGAATCTATGGCATAGGCCTTAATAGAAGAGAGAGAAAAAAAGAATCCAATCAATACAGATGTTACTCGTGAAAACTTCAAGTGCTATACTAGTAACACTCCAAAATTCATAATATATGTATATATAAAATGTGTGTGTGTGGCTGCAGAGGGGAGGACTCCCCTTCCAGTTAGTGAGTGAATCTAAACGGAAATTTACAGTAGCTATGACAATGTTATATGGACTGAATTTCATTATTTTGAGAAATGCTCAGAGGACCACCTGATGGACTTCCTGCCTAGAAATGTAGTTCTTGTCTCAGCTCCGACCTAACCTGGACACCTTCTTCCCCGCCCCATTCTGTGGCCATCCCCCAGACAGAATTAACTGCTGTCTCTAGAAAGCCGGAGGCCCTTTTCCTATTAGCTGGCTTTCATCTTTGTCCTTCACTAGTGCAGCCGTAAGAATGGTGAGAGGCGGGTGGAGGGAGGACACTCAGCTTACCAACGCAGTGAGACAATGGGAGTGGAAGTGTGCACGCCTTTTCTACTACAGTGGGAAAGAAGGCTGGAGCTAAGATAACAGGGGGTAAAAAAAAGAGAGATTTCTACAGACAGAACAAACAGAGGAGCCTGGGGAACATTCTGTATTAAATATGTATCCTCATTAAATAGTCAACATTCAGATTTACATAGGCAAGGCACCATGAGCGTGACGTGGAGAAGGTATGTCTCAATCTCCAAGCACTGTGGAGAGTGAAGGTCGTGCCCGCTGACATGGTCAGGGGTCTTTATGCTGCCAGCTCAGGGCCTCCTTAGGCAGGGAGTTCTGTGACCATGGGCTCTGTAAGCTGACTCAAACCCTAGCCTGCTGGGCATGGTGCAGCCATGACTCATGGTTGCCCGCTTCATGGTCATTCTGTGTAGGAGACACAAGACACTGTGGGCCAACCAGCCCTCTTTCCTGGGAGTCTGGAGCATTAGCCAGGAACATAAGCCATCCTCCATATGCAGCCTCACACACACCGTTCTCTTTTAAAATGCATAATAAAATACATTCTCCTTTTTTGATCCTTTTTGATAAAGGTGAATCACGTGAAAGGCTGTTAAAAATGTTAAAAGTCTACACGTTTCCAAGGCCACTAAGGTGCCACCCAAATAATACTGCACAGTCAGTCTTGGCTTTAAGACAACTCCATGCTGATGGGCCAGGGCTTTCTGGGTTTCCTCACTGGCAAGGTACACAGAACGGGTCTGTCTATCCCACTATAGGTTGCTTTCCCAGAAGCCTAGCTCCAGCATGTGCATGCAACATGGTTACACACGCATACACACTTACCATTCAAGTGACTCTTGGGATTTCAAGGTTGAAGTAAACAGAGACTCACAGTTTTGAATAAAACAAGCACATGAGCGTACATACACACACAGGTGGAAAGGACACTCGCCTCTTAGCGCAAATATGTGCCAAGGGAAGACAGGAAGGTTTCTGCAGTTCTCACTCATGGAAAGTTGCGACATAAACACTGTAATATACAGCTTAAAAATACATACAAAAATTGCACATAATTCACGGGAGAGCACGGGCTCCACGGGGAACAACTCTCAGTCACCCACTGCAGCCAGCAGCCTTCCTGTGAGCCGAGCTCCAGACCCACTGCAGTCTTAGGAGCAACATGCCACTCACTCTGGGAGGCAGTCTTTCTGGAAGAGGCTGGCACTCCGAGGAACAGGTCAGCCATCTTCGTGGCCTTTCCCGTTCCCCTTGCCTTCCGGCCATTCCAATAGCCAGCTTTGGGTAGCTAAACGGATAACTATCTCACTCAGGGCTGTTGCCCACAGCATTTGGCAGACTAGTTAACACTGGATTACTGATGGAAGGAAGCTGGCCAATTACTGCTTGTGGGGGAAGAAACTGTGACTCAGACAGATACCACCAGGCCTGGCTGCCATGTGGGTAGGTCTGACAGGAATCAAAGAACAGTACTTGAAAGTCTGTTCCCTGAGGGCCCCTGGAGAATTGCACACATAAGGACATTATTTCTTCATATCCTGCCAACTATTCATAATCTCTGGACTGTATTTCATCCTGCTGAGGCATTGGTGACACCACCTTTGGTCAGCTTTGTAATGGGGGCCCCAAGAAGTGGATGATAAACCCAGACTTCAGCAGGTGGGACAAGGCGACGGTGAAGGACAGCGAAGCCGTGGCAGCAAGGTTGCGGCTCTCTATGCAGGGTCCCCTCCTTTCACTGTATGCCAGAGCAAAGGCTAGTCCCCAGTGACTACGACGGAGCCGAGAAGGATAACGGGATATCCTCCTGGGAAAGAGGCGGTCACTGATACCTTCAAGGGAGAGGAATCTGCTGTGAGAGCATTAGTGGGTGACAGCTGAGGTTGGCGACATGTGTACTGCTAGCTAGTTAATGCAGGCGAGCTTCAGAGTTCTGGAAGAGGTGGACTCAGCTTGCTGAGATCATTCCACGGGAGCTGCTCCTTCATGTCTGTGCATTTTTCATTTTTTACCCCACATTTGTGAGACTATTGGGATGACAAATGTTCCAAGGGAAGGTGACTGCATGTTTGTGCAGCTGAACTGCTGTACAGTAAAGAAACATTCAGCCACTCACTGTAGAAAGCTGTAGGTGACCTTGCTGAATGGAGCCCATGTCCCCGGACAAGGGTGGCAGTTGGCTTCTTTCCTTTCCTTGAATTCTGAGTGAATACCAGGACAGGGACACGAGGGTAACATGAGGAAGGTGGAGATATTTAACAATAAAAGCAATGCCCGGGGCCATATTAACGGTATTGCAGGATTTTTACAATATAGCTCAGGGAGTCTGTAGTGGCAAAGGCCAGATACTGAGCACAGAGCCAGTCCTCCAGGCTGACGCCCCCCTCTCTGTCCAGGGACTTCTCGGCGAACTTGATCATCAGCAGGGTTCGCTTGATGTCCAACCAGTTTTGGAGCAGAGCGTTCTTCTGTGCAAGGGTTGCAGAGGTGGTGAAGATTTGAAAGAGATCTTCTCGGGGGCCCCAGAGCAGACACTGGAGGATGCCTTTGGCGTCAGAAATGAGGATGCGCTCAGAAGGGTTGGGGTTCAGGAGGCAGCTAGCAAGCTGCTGTAGACCCCAAGAGTACGGGGAGCGGAGAGGGATCCGAGGCAGATCTGTGCGCGTGTACTCCTTCTCCTTTAGCTCTGGGTTCTCGTCAAAAGGGTTGGGCAGGTGCAGCATCTCATAGATGAGGATGCCCGTCTGGAATTCATCACACTTCTTATACTGGGTGGCCGTGATGATCTCTGGGGCAAGGCGGGACTGGTCTCGGAGAATCTGGGGGTCCACCAGGTGGCTCTTCTGCTTAGCCTGAGAGAAGTTACTCACAATGAGCCTTGTGGGACAAGCTGAGGTGGGGCAGGGGTCTGCAGGTGAAGGGCCCTGGGCAGCTCCCCCGGGTTGGTGCTGGACAAGCAGCAAGTTCTCCAGGCGAAGATCGCAGTGAGTGACGTGGTAGGGCTTGAGGTGCTCAAGCCCAGAGCACAGCTGTAAGAGCAGCAGACACACTTGCCTCTCATACAAGTCAGGGCTGTTCCCATGATGGGCCAAAGAATCTCGCACAAAGTCGGCCACAGTGAGATGGGGAACCTCCCTGGTGATGACCACAACGTGGCTTCTTTGCTTCCTGCTTGTAACTTGGTTCTCTTTCTGGGATGGCTCTGTTTCAGAGCAGGGCTCAGGATTTCCCCCTGAAGTTTTTGCTTTCCCCTCTTCTTCACTGTCTTCAGTGGCATCCTCTGCCTTTTCAGGAGCATCAGGATCCTCCCAGGGAAGCAGACGACTAGGGACTTCAGCAAGGAAATGACCACAATCCTGCTGGATGTTAAAATGCACAGGCAGACTCTGCCGGACAGCCAGGCTATGGTAATACTGCTGAGACTCCTTAGCCTTGCTCTTGCAGATCTGAAAGAGAGCAGGAGGCACACTTAGACTTCCCATAAGCAGACACACGCGGTGCAGAGGATGGTTAACTGCAAGGTGACTCATTGGGAACAAACAGTACACAGAAAGTCTCCAGAAAGGGTCTGGGCAGCCAGCCCATAAGTGACTACCATTTCTCATGGACCCACATTTAAGGCTATGCTCAGTGCCTTATGTGCACTATCTCTAGTCTGCACTCAGTGCCTTACGTGCACCACCTCCAGCTTTCATACAAGACCCTTAGACTGTGGGCTCCAACTAAAGGTGCTGGAAAAGTGGATGTACGCAGGCTGAAGAATGAAACTTGACCTCTAAGCTCTCATCAGTTACAAAATCAACTCAAGATGAATTAAAGATTTAACCTCAAACTGTGAAGTTATAAAACCAGTAGGAGAAACAGGGAAAACAGTAGGATGTTGGAACAGGAAAGAAATTTGTGTACAAGACTCTAAAAGGATAAGCAATAAAAGCATAGACATTAGAGACTACACCAAACTAAAAAACTTCTGTATCACAAAGAAAACAGACTGAAAACATAACAATGGGAGATATATTTGAAACTACATATCTGATAAGGGGCTATTCAGAATGTATTAGGAATTCTAAATAGCTGGGTAGTGGTGGCGCACGCCTTTAGTCCCAGCACTTGGGAGGCAGAGGCAGGTGAATTTCTGAGTTCAAGGCCAGCTTGGTCTACAGAGTGAGTTCCAGGACAGCCAGGGATACATAGAGAAATTCTGTCTTGAAAAAACAAACAAAACAAAACAAAACAAAAATAAAAATAAAAATAAAAAAATACTAACCAACCAACAACCAAAAACATTTAACAACAAAAATCACTAAAACTCGAATAATTCAATTAAAAGTAATTAGCACAAGGCTAATGGGACTCCCCCCCAGACATACACTCACACACACACACACACACACACACACACACACACACACACCCCAGAGAAAGGCCAAACTATATCCCTCACTTCCATTAAAATGGCTGTTCCTGGAGCTGGAGAGGTTGCTCAGCAGTTAGGAACACTAGCTTTTGTTGTGCAGGACCGGAGTTCAGTTCCCAGCACATATGCCATGAAGGTCACAAGCACATGTAACTCCAGTTCCAGGAGGACCAGCTGCCTCTGGGCTCTGAGGGTGCTTGCACTCAGATACACACCTCACCCCCCCACATATACATAATTAAAAAGTAGCAAAAACAAATCATAGGAAAAAAAGCAAAGCTGTCACCGAAAGAAAAAATAGCGCTGGTGAAAAGTGTGGAGAAACAGAACCTCATGGTGCATACTGCTGGTGAGAACAGAAAGGAGAACAGTCAGAGAGGATCCTCAAAGAATGAGAAACAGAGCCACCACGTGATCTGGCACGTTCTCTGCGTAGTCACAGGGAATGGAAGCAGTACTGTTGAAGGAACATCTGTATTCTAATGTTTACTATTGATAGGCAAGAAATGGAAATGATATTAATTGCTGACTGGATAAATAAAATATGGTACATATACATAAAAAATAACAACAGTCTGTGTTTTGTGATGACAAGGATGGAGGTGGAGATCATTTGCTAAAGTGAAATAAACCAGGCTCATACAAACAACAGTATGATCTCAGTCAGATGTGGATCCCTAAGAATGGTCTCAGAAGCTGGAGGGAACTAGTGGTTATCAAAGGCTGGAAAGAGGCTGGGGATGGCTGAGCAGCAGGTGTAAACAATAGGTTGGTGGCATGAATTCAGATGTTTTGTACAGTATGATGATTATAGATAATACACTATTTAATTTCAAAGAGCCAGAAGGAAGGATTTTGAATGTTTTACTACCAAGAAGGCTGGATGTACAGTTTATGTTTTTCCAAATAAGAAAGGATAAGCGTCCAGATAAATATTAGCAGTTTGCAGAGTTGAATGTGTTGTAATGCCAAAGCTGGTTCTGCTCTATCTTTTGTATACCTAGAAGAAAACACAACTAACAAAATAAACTTTTTCTTACATTCTGTAGGAATTTCTAGCCTGGTGCTCTTTTTCATCCCATCCCTTGTGGGGCAATGGGCTATGCACAGACAGTCTGGTCTCCAGTTGAGCTGAGGTATGGAACCCCGGTGAAACCCAATGGTGACAGTTCACCTACATGGGACAGAAGGCATTCCCTCATGTCTCCTGGAATCCCCTGGCTCCTGTCGAAGTTACCACCCCCACAGCCCCCACAGGAGAAGCTGTGGCTTTTAGTCAGGTACACTATGCCCCAAGCTTCTGACCTTCAGGCTAGACTCCTCCCAGTTACCTAGCAACAACAAGGTCCCACTGTAAGAGGGGCTGCTTGGCCCCACCTCACTCTCTCCTCTTACTCTCTTGACCTCTTTCCTCATTCTCTTACTCTCTCTCCTTGAGCGCGCTCTCTCTCTAACCTCTTACTCTAGGCTTTCTTCTCTCTCCTTTTCCCCCTTCTCTCCTCTTGGCCATGGCTGGTCTCTCTCTTTTACCCTCTCTCCTTCCCCCTAACCTTTCTACAATAAAGCTCTAAAACCACAGACTATCTCTGTTCATCAAGGCCTGCTGTGCTTGGACGATGGGATAGGCTTTCCTCCTAATGAGCCATTTCTAATCTCCTGATGGAAGGCCTTCCTGTGCTCCAGCCATGGACCAGACAGGTCTCTCGCCTGCATGGGAACCTTTCTCCCTCTGCCCTCTCTCCTGTATCCCCAGGGCCAAGGGTGTCGCCCCAGGGCCCCTGGTATCGGGGGCTGCCTCTTGTCCACCCCCCACCAAGTGGGGTCAGTGGCTTAGATGCTCACCCGCAACTGAGTGGAAAGCATGTTGCAGTCTTCCTGTGTCCACCTGCCCAGAGCAAAGAAGGAACTCTGGCCGGATGCGGGCTATTTCATCCTCCCCCTCTTTCCCCTATACCCCCACATCCTATAGACCCCTGTGCCCCTCTCTATATTATTAGGGATTGAAGCCAGGGTCTTGTTATGCTATCTCCATTAAGAATGCTCACTTTTTACTGGCCTCTTATACCAACATCAGGCACTAAGATCTTCCATAAGGAAGTCTATGCAAAGCAGGCATGACTCAAGGAGAAAGCTTTGATTTCAAGGGGACATAAAAGCCATACACACGTGAGATCACCCCAGAGGGGTCTGGAGGTACAGGCAGTACAGATGCAGTCCACCCCTAGTTCACAGACCAGTATGGCCTACCCAGCAGGGATACCACACGCCTCAGGTACCACAGACTCCAGGAATATATGCTCTTGGGGATATGGATGCTGCCTGTTTGTTACAGTGATATGGAAAAGAGCAAGATTTTTTAAAAATTATTTTATTCATTTTACTTAAAAAGAAAACTGCAATTCTCTTGGGAGATGTAGATGGAACTCTAGCTTAGAGAAGCAGCATGCACTGATGTCTATTCATAAAGATACTAAAAATGAAAGAAAAAAGGCCCCAGGGCCTTGGGGGAAAAGAACGTCTCTTTCTTATAGCCTATGCTTATTACAATTAGAGACTTAATAGCACTGGTCCATGTAAGGAAATAAGTCCACATGTATGTACTGAAACATCCGAAAACAAGCTCTTTCAAGTTTTCTGCCATATACTTACATAATCAGTTTGAAAAATGCTTTATATTTATTTTTAAAGCAAACTTCATGTCTTGAAATAGATGTCCTCAGGTGGAGTTCAAGTTCAAACATCCATCTTTCAGAAAATACTATCTTTGGAAAGCCCTCAAAGTCTGGAGCACATTCAGTGCAGTATATCCTGTATTCTCATCAATCACAGGCATTCCTTCTATAATGTGCTGATGGCAATGCTTCATGTTTATGTGTCACCGGGTATTTAAAATCCTATACAAGCCATAACTTAGTTGTATGGGGGTTGGATCTGGCACAGGTGCCATTAAACTCATTGGCAGTTTATAATTTGCTCAATATCATATTGCCTGCTGAAATGGAGGTTCCAGGGTCCCAACTCTTCAGTCTTTGAAACGTCTATCAAATATCATTGAGCTTGATTGAATGAGACTGAAAATTAAAACTCAGTTGACATGTTACAGAAAGGACACTCCCAAGGACTTAGGTCTGGGATTTAGCCTTGCCAATAGCTGAGTATCCTTGGGCATGCTCATTTCAGTTCCTCTGGGTCTCAGCCTGCCTCATAAAGCAAACAGAAAGAATATGGAAACCTTACCTCACAGGCAGCTGGAGAGATGAAATGGAATCAAGTATATTGAGGAAATCTACACACAACTGAGATACACAAATGTAATGCTGATAGCCAATCAGATCACTTGGAAATGTTAAAAAGGATACACTCTTACAGAATCTTTGTAGTTTTTCAAAAAGGACAAGGCAAAAAAAATTACACTGTTTGTAGGATGTGTGCAAATGTCTAGGTGCTCCTTTGAGAGCTACCTGCCACAATAGTGGGGCTTGCTGACTGCTGGTCTGAGGGAGGACAGCTAACAGTAAAGTTGTTTTTTGTTTTGTTTTGTTTTTGAGATAGTGTCCTATGAAGGATCCAGTCTGGCCTGGAACTCACTATGGTGCTCAGACTGATCTCAAACTTGAAGTAATACTCCCTTAGAGATTATATATAGCTACATATAGTCCTGGGATTACATATACCTGTGGTCACCACACCTAGCTAAGGTCACCACCATTGATGCCAAGATCAGTATTATGTTCCAGTCCAAGGAAGCCATCCTAGTTCTAAGAGAAAATGGTTTAACTAAATTTTTACTTTATACTATGCCAAGTTACACTGAAAAAAAAAAAAGAAAGAAAAAAGAAAAAGAAAAAGAAAAACCTCACCATTAGGTGGTCCAAGATCAAATGTAGAGGAGATAGCCTATCCTATGATATTTTAATTTTATCTGCATGTACACACAGAGGCAGTCATACGTATTTTTATAAAGTCTTCCAAAGTTTTGGGAGTAGATAAGAACATGGATTCTACAACTAGAATTTATGTTTAGCTTCATAGATCAACTTGAGATAAAGGGTTGGAGTGACTTACACAGAAGAAGTGATAAATTGTTCCACTATTTTGGATGCTTGGGAGGAAAATGGCTGGCCCAGAGAGCAAGCTGCGTAGGTAGCACTTCCTTATCTCTGTATTTACACAGACATGCTGAAGAATAATGGGTCAATCTGGTTTAAGGGCAAATGAAAACGAGAGAAGAAAGAGCGGAAGAGAGAGGAGAGGCACTGTGCTTTTAATTGGTTTATAACCGTGAAGCCAGTTACAACCCAAACATAGACTTGTGGAGATTTCCATAATAGGATTTCACATGATAGGTAGCTCATAAATCTTTATTATAGAGGCTGCAATGATGTTAATTTAGGCAGGAATATTATATTATTCTATGTACTACATAGTAGCCATTTTTCAAATATTAATAACTTGACTCCTTTAGATTAGAAAAATACCTCAAAATGATCTGACTTCAGATGATAAATTTCTAGCCCAAAAGTTATTTTGGAGAACAAACCACTCTTTCCAGAATAAATGGGCAAAGTTCTTACTGCCAGTTTTTTTTTAAAATTCCTTTACCCAATATTTTCTCTACTTGGGATCAACTTAAACTTTTCAGCTTCTCGTTTTCATCTATCTCTTTTGAACAGAAGTCCCACTCTTTCCTTATAAGGCTAGCTGGCCTGAACAGGGGCATCTCAAGGAGTCCTCAGAAGAACTATTCCCACAGGGATCCTGGTCCCATCTCCCACGCTCTGAACCAACAGCAGAATGAGGAAAAATTCACATTCCCAACAAGAGAAAACTATGGGAAAGCCTTTTTAAAATGCTGCCAATTTTGGCAGATTCTGTGTTTGTCTATGTTCGCTCCAACTGAAGAACTGAACGACTGCACTCCAGAGACACTAGAGGGAGCTACAGTATCAGCATCCAAGCGCAGAGCACATTGCAGCAGAACAAAATCTAGCTGCTGAACGTGGGGAAAATATACCTTGGTAGGTCTGTCTGTCTGCCTGCCTGTCTGCCTGTCTCTGAATCATCAGAGTTAGCGATGCCAAGTTCACTCAGTAAAGGGAACACTTGATGAGAAGAGCAGAAGCAGGCCAGGAGTCCTCCCTGGGTGTAGGGGTTTCATGCTCACCAGCTCACAGGGCATGCTACCAGCTCACAGGGCATGCCAGCTTGATCCCTCTTCCCCAGAAGGATCAGGGGACCATTCCAATGGGCAGCTAGCTGATCTCTACACGACAGAATGTACAGCTGCAAAAAAAGCAGGGGCTTGAAGGGAAAATGGGTACATGTTTGAGTTGACAAAATAAACAGGGGAGGAGCGGTATCTTGTTGCTATTGACTAAGCAGGCCAGCATGGCTGATGCTTCTACAGCACTGGCCACCACAGCATCCGGAAGCAATCTGACAAGATTTCCAAATAGAGGGTGGGGACACTTTAACCACTGACGAGTTATCTGCTGGGAAATGGAAAAAAAAAAACCAAACCAAAGCCAGAAGCAGGGTCAGATTACCCTCTCTCAAGACCTTCTTAAACCCGGGTCAAACACACAACATGTACACAGCCTGGTCCCAGCAGGGGATTTGAGCTGGACAATGGTTCCTCACACATAATCTGAAAAGTTTAATTCCTAACATTCATTTCAGTTCAGGGGCTCATTTTATGTGTTGCTCATGGCAACTGCTCTGCATACCTTTGAGGCAAATTTGTCATTATAAAGCATTTATGTTTGTAATAAGAATGTCAACCCAGACAGCTAACTTGTATAAAGTAGACTGTAGGGGGCCGTGACTGCAAAGCCACAGCATGAGCAGCTGGGAAGGAAAAGACAGCACGCGCCTATCGTTACTGACCCTTCCAGAATGCCCTCACTGTCTGCTACCTGTAAAGTAGACCGTCCAGCCTGCTGCCCTTTGAATTTAAGGCAAGAAATAGAGTCATGGGGTGGGAGTGGCGTGAGTATGATGTGTAAGCTGGTCACTTACACATCTTGATTCTTTGTCCCAAAGGTGGCTTGAACTGCTAGTGTTCATTCTGATCCGCACACACACTTACATAAGCTGCTGACCACACACCTGCATTCTGCTCCGCACACCCCCTTACGTAGGCCGCTGACCACACACCTGCATTTGTAACCCACATTTATGTCTCTGACTCTTAACACTGTAAACACTGGCTGAATAATTTGTGTAGCCTTACCCTGTGAATTCCTAATATCAGTACAATCAAACCTGAGCCCTTTCCACCCTCTCTCTGGCCTTCTCTGTTCCTGGTGAGTGGACCCTTTCCACCCTCTCTCTGGCCTTCTCTGTTCCTGGTGAATGGTTCCATTACCTGGCTCTGCTTCCTGTTTTCCAACATCAAGTTCACTCTGGACTTCTTTCCCATCTTTAACTCCCCATGTCCAACTGATTTACAGCTCCTACTGATTTCATTCCTAAATATCTTCCGAATTTGCCCTTTCTTTACCTCTATTGCCTTCCTAGACTACCACAAGGCTTTTCAATGGGACTCCTTGCTTCTCCTATGAATTGCCTTAAAAATAACTTTCACAGGGAGCAAAGCCATCTCTAAAAATCTGCTATAACATACCTATTTAGATAACCTAGCAGTCTCTCTTCACAACTGTATTTCCTGCCCCTTTTGCATTTGTTCTTACCATGGTGGTCTGTCTGTCTGTAGCCAGTCTCCCATGCCTGTTGTACTCTTTCTGTCTGGACATCTCTCTTACTATAGTTGGCTTTTTTTGGGGGGGGGGTTCCACTTTAAGAACAGACACTTGTATCTCAGGGCCTAACAGAGAACAAGGCACACAGAACATGTTTAATTTACCTATACAAAACACCAAGAAAAAGCTACACTGAATCCAGTGTGGCTATATTGTTTATTTGCCCAGAGCAGCTAGAGTACACGAACAGCTTTCATGAAACAGATGGAAGTTGGCAAAATAATGGGGAGGGGGCAATAGCAGACAGACCTGAGTAATCAATGCTCATGACTGACCTGACTACATGATTGAGGAAAACTGGATCAATGCTAGCTGTCTGCTGAGTAGAGTCTGCCCCAGAGACTCACCAACTTTATACTGAACAGAACTACAGAACTACAAGGTCCTTCGTCATTCTACTCAATTTTCTATTCTTTTCCCCAAAGAAAGTAATAATTACAAAATGCAGGACTCTTCAAAAATAGCCTACATTAGCTTTTATTTTTCCATTATGAGCTCAGTGTGCCTTCAGCCTTCTTCCACTTTATCAGCAGGGAATCTCATTTCCTTCTCACACTACGAGTTTTACAGTGCCTCAGTGAGCCTTAAGTGAGATGGATATTGTAGGGAGTGAATTGTAGATGGACACAATGAGAAACACTGAAGAGCGTATGCATTCTCCCATCTGGGCTGTTCTGTTGCAGTCCACAGAAGCACAGCTGCAATGGGGGTGTGCAGAATGAAAACCTCAATTTCTAAACTGATATCCAGTGTTTGATATTCTAAGGATATAGAGGTCAATTACTGCTTGACAGTAATTCCTCGGCCTGCTGAGGAGTATCCCTTACTTGTGGTTACAGAGGTAAGATCCCCCAACCCCATCCCTGTAGGCAATGTTGTTACAACAACGTTCAAAATAGATGAAACATTAATATATGAAGCTGTCTGGGCCTCCACACTGTAGATGCTGAGGGCTTCACACTGTAGGGATCTGTTATGAGACTTGTCAAGCTGATCAGATATTTTAATGCTTAAATTACTACAAAAATGCTCACATGGCTAAGAAACTCATTTGGAACCTAGGAGATACTTGAGAAGGCAATGTATAAGTCTTTACCATTTGATTTGTGACTTGGAGCTCAGGATCCAGATTAGGAATTCAATTAATATGAACCCAAACTTGTAATTCCCAATATGTTCTCTTCCCTCATCAATATTAAAGCTCTGATTTTTTAAGGCAATCTATTTTGACTCCAAGTTCTTTCTTTTGAGCAAGTTCCCAGCTGGGGCTCTGACACTTTTGCATGCATTGAACCGTGAGGTGAGGTGCCCACTAATCTAGAATGGCTGTGTATGTGTAGCTGGCTACTGGTCACCCACTTTCTGTTACGTTTCAATGTTGGACATATTTGTGTTGAATTATGAAAGTAGGAATGGTTTCCCACCTAGAATTTCCCTTACTATTAAGCTAGTAATTAACTGCCTGTGTAGATAGTATGAGCTCGTTGTAAATTCCTACCGATAACAGCTATTCTCTGTAATGCTTTTTCATTTAGTGTCTTGCTTTCTCAGCATCTACCCAAATAAGACAAATTGGGATTTGAGTAAAAAGTGCAATAAAAGGCCCTGGTCTCCACAATTCACCTCAACTTTATTACAAGCTTTTAACAAGGCTGTGGTGTAGGAGGAAAAGTGAGTAGCCTCGCTGGTATAACAGGAAAGTCCCCATGTCTACTGAGCTGTGTATCACCTGGCATTGAGAACAAAGACCTGTACTATGAAAAGAGAAGACTCCTACCATCTTAACTTTGAACTTCTTGGGGGAAAACATTCAGAAAGTTAGTTGCATTTTTATATATGTGAAGAATTAAACTACTTCTTTAAAGTAACTTCATCTAAATTTAACACATGGTCTTTTATGACAGCATTTGGTCAAAGATTATCTCATTGAGGTAAATGAAAAAAAAAAAAAAAGTCTTAATGAGACCAAGCAATAATCTACCAGGTATCTACCCAATCTCTTCTAGGCAAAAGGCACTACACAGGGGCTAGCTTACTGGCTCAAGTACAATAATGGGAGAGGTACTGCTTAGGAGCCAGGAGTCAGCCTGCCATGAAATTGGTGTCTCTCCAAACCAGGCCATCCTCTCCAGCCTCCATTTCCTTTAGTAACAGATGACGAAGGCCCTTCTAAAAACTGACCTTAGTCTATTAGGATGATTGGATAGTGGCTACTATGATTCTTTGAAAGACAAAGAAGGCAATGGAGATTTTACTTGGATAGCAGGGAGGTTTAGTTCAAGTTTAATCTTACATTTAGCTTTATTTAGAGACCAGGGAAGTAAGTTAGGGGCTGGAGTCCAGCCAATGTGCAGCTCACCCAGACAGTCTGGTCTGCTGGGTGGTAGTCTGCCAAGATGAGAGAATAAGAGAAACCATGGATGAGGAATAAAACAGGGAACTGAAGGTAACGTATTGTGTGGGAATCAGTTTTGCTTTTTCCTTTACTAAGACACTTACTTTATTAAAAGTTGACTACATTCACGCCCTCCCCATTTCTTATCCCTCTAATTTGCTGGGTTGGTGTCCAACCCGACTATTACACATAGTCTTGTCTTGAAATAGGCTTAAGCTCTCAGCCTGGGGACTATGCATTTTGTGGCTAGGGTCCCAATTGTTCCTGCTTTGAGTCACATCTCTGTGTATGTAGGCTTTTTCTCATATTACAGACCCTTCCACTAACAGTCTCATACACCCCATTTAGTCTGAATTAAATCAAGATACTGGGGGACGAGAAAACTCTTTCTAGGCTTCACGTTTCTTATGAAGCCCAAGCTCTGTGTTTAGCTGTTGAGCCTGTTTACCTTGGCTGTCACTGCATGCTTCACAGACGACGCATGCCTTGGATACATACATCACTGAATGGTGCTGCCATCCTTTGGGGTTATCCTTCCTAGAGGTTTATGACTGCTGCCTTCATCTTATGTCTAGCACTTACTATACAAGGCTCACACCTTTGGCAGCTCTGAACCACATGCCCCTTCTTGTCCTTTGTCCTGCTGCAGTGTGGGTGGACTCAAAATTACCTTGACTATTGCAATAACACACCAGTGAGCCCCAGCTTGCAGTCTTTTGGGCCCCTCCCACTATAATTTTCACCAAAATCATTAATTTTGTATTACCCCCCCTCGTTTGAGCCTTCATTATAATCTGTCTTATTTAAAGAGTTATGTTTTTGGCTTTCTCACTGAATTACAAGCTCTATGAAGGCAAAGATTTGCCTTATGCATATGTATTGATGTAAATCCACAAAAATATCATGTTTTGTATTATTTCTTCTGAAAGGTCATGAAATATTTTACCAAATGTCCACTATTATATATTGTACTAGGTTCTAAGCACATAAGAATTAAAAAGCCATGGTCCTTGCAGTAGATGTCAAAAGTAATGGTGGGTAAGAGACACATGAATGTTTCTATATTGTGTAATGGAATTACTGCTTATTTGTACAACTTAGTGTGATAATATCATGCATATATTAAGTCCTGTGGGTTTTTTTAAGACAGAGTCTAGCTGTATAGTCTAGTCTGGGCTGAAGCCCAGGGTCTTCCTATTTCAGCTTCTCAAGTGCTGGGACCACAGGTATCTGCCAACCATGCCCACATATCCTGTAACCCTCTTCTCTCACAATGGCTTCATTATGGTTTGACTGTGACATGTTCCAATAAGCTCATGCATTCAACCATGGGGTGCCAGCTATTGGAGCTGTTTGGGACGCTGTACAATTTTTGTGGGGCTTCAGTGGAGGAAGGGGGTCATTGCAGGGAAGACAGTGAAGTCTACAGCCCAGCCCTGCTCATTGTTCTGTTTGCTAATCTAACAAGGTATGAGCAGGCAACATCACATTCCTGCTACCAGCACTGCGGGCCACTCCCATTGCTATGCCTTCCAGTAATGGTGGGCTGGTATATCCTCAAACTGTGAGCTGGAATAAATCCCCTTTCCCTCTAAGTTCCTTCTGCTTTGGTAGTTGCTTCTAACAATGGGAAAAAGTAACTGATAAACAAACAAACAAACAAACAAACCCCAAACTAATAAACAGCGAGAAGGGTAGCTTCTGGGAGGAAGTTGATCTCTTCAGTCTTTGGAACAAGTTTGTGAAGAATGTGGAAGTTTGGAGCTACAGGCTAGAGAAACCCAGGATTTTGAAAGCAGAGGTCAATAGGTGAGGGTAATATATACAATTTAGTGAGTCAGTCTGGTTGGGAGTTCAGGAGACCAGAATGTCCACCGAAATGTGGCCAGGCTCATGAAGTTGCAGAGGGAAACATTCTCTATTGAGAATGGGACAAGGTGCCCTTTATGTCACATGCTGGCTAAGAATCTGGTTATATTCTGCCTATGTCTCCCAAATTTGGGCAAAGATGAATTCAAAAGTAACAAAACCAAGTTGATTGGAAATTCAAGACAGGAAATTTCCCATGGGCATGTGGCCTGTGACACGGTATATTTGGTCTCTGGCTGGAAGTGGTTAGAGCTGGGAGAGGATACCTGGACAAGAACAGCTCTCATGGCTAAGGAGATGAGCACAGAGAGGCTGGGCTCTCTGCACTGGCACATGGCAATAGCTGGGAAGTTGCAGAACTTGTAGCATGAGGGCCTCACTGCAGGAGGTGGGTCCCTAAGGCGTGGGCCTGGAGGAGTGCAGCCCAGTCTTGTGTCTAGCCCTAGTCTCTCTCTGGTTCGGTGAGATGTGAGCAAGTAGCATCCTATTTCTGCCACCAGAGCCACAAGCTGCTCTAGCCATAAAGCCTTCCCTCCATGACAGACTGAAATCTCAGGCAGCGAGTCAAAATAAATCCTCCTGCTTAAGCTTAAGGAGCTTCTTGTTATACGCCCGGCTACAGTGACAGGGAAAGACAGGTAAGTCTTAAATATAAGACCTAAGAGTAAACTGTTTTCTACTTTACAGAGACACTAGACTTAGAAAAGGCATGCACAAGGCTAAAGAAACAGAGCCAGTATGCAACTGAACTCTAAGGTAAACCAAGTTCTTCTGACTTTAAAACCTCATTCTTAACTACTTTGTCAAAAGGCCTCAAAAATTCTATATGGAAACCACCATGGGGGTTGCTGCTACAAATGTGGTTTCCCAGAGCTCACTGCCAGCAACTCTGATCCTGTAGGTAAGGAGATGGCCCTGTTAGGGAGGACCCCTCCAATGGCTATGGAATAGGTCATCTGTAGATCAGAAGGCTGAAATTCTTCATTGAGTCACACTGTCTCCCAGGAGAAGGGCAGGGCAGACAGAGGAACCAGCATGTGCAAAGGCTGAGGAACATGAAGTCGGAGCCTTTTCTAAGTTATGTTAGAGGGCAGGACGGCAGAGGTGAGTAACCTGTGCTCTTAGGCACATCACCTCGATGTGATGATCTACAACCTCAAATGTCTGTGCCTGCCACTGAATAATCACAATGTTATCTTTCAACAAAATCAAAATCACCTCTAATGACTGTCACTCTCATGTCAGATTTAACTGAATACTTCAATTCTATAGGTCATTTTAAACAAAGGTGTGCTCCTACTGTTTGGTATTCTAGGACAATTTAAAATAAACATTCTTCATCTTATAAAGTCTTTATAGTCATTGATTATAATAGTTACAGACATTTAATTGGGAAAATGTGCTTTAATTTATTAAACTGTTTTCTTAATATCAGGAGCTTAATTTGTTTCTAATTTTGAGATCAATGAAATTCTTGAGGTTGCCACATTTTGTAGCATTCTGTTATAATCTTAAGAAAAAAGGATGTTTATATCTTTGAAGTAAAGAAAAATCTAAGCATAGAATCTATCTAAATATTCTGAGGCCAATGCCTACTATTAAAGAATACTAATGAGTAAACTATACAATGTGGACTGCTGTCCCTGTTCCGCTACCAACAATACATTATCTTGTTGTACTTTGCATGCATTGCATAGTTTATGAAAGCAGTTTCACTACATAGCCATGCACATTATAACAATTTTATGAGGTGGGCATGGCAGTCAGTTTCTACTGATGTAAAAACTAAAAGAAGTTCCTTGACCTGTTTAATAATAGAGATAAATTTCAGAATGTGGGCCCAGATGACTTCAAAGCTCTTTATTCTCTTTATTCTTTATTCTGTATTAAAATGCCTTTTAGTTTAAGATAAATCCAAATAAAGTTATTCATGATAAAGAAAAATTATAATAAATGATAGGAAAAATCTTCAAATTCAGTAAAAGTTCCAAATTTAAACCACTCATTTTAGGACAAAGAGCAACATCGACACCTGTTATGGATTGTACTGTCTCCCAGAGACCAGGGCTATAAGGAGACAATCACAATGTCAGTAATATCCTCATAGTAGAGAGACACCTGCAGGCTCAGCTGCTTTTTCTGTGATGTCAAATGCATCGAAAGGTGGCTGTCTCTAACGCCTATGGAAACCTTCACCTGAAACAAAGTCAGCCACAACCCTGACCTTGGATTTTCCAGACTCTAGAATTTGGAGAATTAAGTTATGGAGTCTATGACAGTTTTCCTATCAGCTTAAGTAAACAAAAACCGTGGAAGTGCCATTCCAACAATATAAGAATGTTCCAGGCGCAGCCTTAGAACGAAGCAGATGCTGAAAGCATTTAAAATGGACATTAGAAAACCCTGGATAAATGTGAAGTGACAACTTCAGCAAATGCAGATGTTAAAGGAGATGGTGCTGAAGTCTCTGATGGAGATGAAGAAACCCCTAGGAAGGGGACCCATGTCATAAAGTGGCAGAGAATTGGAGACTGCACTGTGTTCCCGTGGTTTGTTAAGGAAAGAATGTATGAGAGATAAAATTGGATTTTTAGTTGGGATGTTCAAGTCAGGCAGTGAAGGAGCACATTGGTTTCTCCTGACTGCTTATAGGACAATAGGAAAGGGGAAAGGAGATGCAGACTATTTGGTCTGCTCATAGTGTAAAAGGCATGCATGTTTCATCTTTTGTTTTGTTTTGAGATAGGATCTCATGTAGCCTACTAGGCAGGCCTCAGACTCTATGAAGCTGGGTTGAGGATGGCTTGAACTCCTGATTCTCCTGCCTCTACCACTGCAGTGCTAGTACTACAGGTGTGAACCACTGCACCAGGCTTGAAAACTTGTTCTTTATGGGACACTAAGGATGTGTGCTAGACAGCCATTCCAAAGAGGTGTTTCAGCAGGACTCAGGGATGAGGACAAGGCCATATGAGTGGAGAGAGCCAGTTTGGATACAGAGTACAAAGACATGGAAAGACTCCCAGATATTTTGAACTCTACTGGCCTGACCCATGGAGCTCTTTGGCTGCTTATGTGCATTATTCTTTTAGGAAAAGGAAGAAAGCCATGGAGGTGATAAAGAGATCAAGACTACTGCTGGCGGGGTAGCTCAGAGGTTAGCAGCACTCGCATCAGCCAGCTCATAACCATCTGTAACTCTGCAGTTCCAGGGAATTCAGTGTCTTCTTCTGGCTTCTGCAGACACTCACACACATGGACTGCACACAACTCATGTGGGGACGTAAGCATGCATGTATCATTACAGAAAAAAAAACTTAAAAAAAAATCAATGTTGTTCTTCTTATTAAGGGACCAGTGGATAGGGCTGTTTCTTTTTAGGTGTCAATAAATGATTAGCCTGTTTCTCTAGATTTAGAGAGCGAGAGGGAAAATAAATTGTGCCTCAGGGTAGATAGCCTTTTAGAGGCACTGTATGAGCAACAAAGTATCAAATGAGAGCATCTTTATGAGTTCCAGGTATCTGAGACTTGCTAGATTTAGACTTTGGTACCCAGCTCTCCTTTCTCTCTTGCCTCTGATTTCTCATATTTCAGGATGGAATGTCTAGTCTATGCTGTGCACAACTGTATTTGGAAAGCAAATAAGTTGTCTAGCTTTACCCAGATAACAGATAGCGACGCTGCAGTAAGTTCAATCATACCTAAAGTTTCATTCATATCTCATTTAGAGAACATGTAGATGAGACTTTAAGGAAGGGCTTTAGAGTTGATCCTTGGAATAAGACTTTGAAGGCAATTGGGATGAATTTGCCTGTGATAGAGACATGAGAGGGAAGGATGGAGGATAGAATCCTATGGACTGAATTGTGTCTCCTCACTTACACACTGAAACTCTGAAGTGCAATAAGGGCATATCTGAAGATACAGCTCACAAAGAGAGACATACTTAGGTAAGTCATATAGTTGGGACCTGCATACAACAGGACCGGTGTCTTTCTAAGAAAAGAAACCCTTCTTAGTGACACTCATCACATGTGAGGACTCAGAGAAGAGTCCTTACCAAAAAATAACCAACTTACAACTCTGACTTTGGACTTCTCGGCTTCTAGAAACATGAGAAAATCAATTTCTATTGTTGGACCAGGGGTTTCAATTGGCGGTCAGGTGCTTGTCCAGCACACACAAGACCCTAAATTCAATTCCCAGAAACACACACACACACACACACACACACACACACACACACACACCTATTTAAACCATCTCATTAATCTATAATATTCTGTTATGGCAGCCTGAAAAAACTGACACAAAGTAAATATTTTAATAGTTTACCACTGCAGTGAATATGTAGTAGGTATGATCCTTTACCTTTCAAGTGTACTTGCTTTTCAATATTTTAAGAGAGAAGCCCTATTAGGCTACTCTAAATTCACTAATATGGGAAGGGATATTTTAAGAAGACAAACAGTAAAGAGGCTGTTGGGGCCAACCATTGGTTTCATTTGCTCATCTCTGCAAATGCAGGGGTCTCAGAGTTCTTAGAAATTATCACTTTAAGACTGTAAATCAATTAGGTACTTCTGGAAATGCCCAGAAAGTCTTCAAAGAGACATTTATATTCAGTATTTAGTGTAAAACCCCCTTTCCCAAACCTGCCAACAACTACCAGTATATAATCACTTGCCACCTGTTCTTTTGAGATTGCTTTTGTATTATTACAAGCAAAGAAATCAATACTACACCATTGATTTAGGAAAGAGACAAGACTGTGTGGCAATAATACATAAAGTTAGTCAAGCCCCACTTCTCAATTGTTTTGAAAGAACAGATAGTTTTATGCCCCTTTCTGAAATAGGTACTCATTCTGCATTGGTGATCTTGTAGCAATAAAGACCCAAGATAGATAAGGTACTATAACCCCAATTGATATAATAGCTCTTGAGAGCTACACAGAATCTCAAAATACCTTTTTATACTCAACAGTAATATATTAACTTGAGTCCATATCTTCTCTCCACAGTTTATCCCTTGGTTTAATTTTAAAAGTGTGGGCTGCAGCAGCAGGTCAGGACAGTGAGAGGTGGAGGTTGGGAAACCGCAGATGTAAGCCAGCTGAAGAGCTGGTCTAAACATGTATGTCTTGATAGAAGGGTAAGGCCAATTGTTTATCTTACCCATTCATTTACTAAGAAACCATCTGGTCTTTGTAAGCTAAATGAACAGGTAAAAGTCATTTAGATATGTTAATTGGTTTTGAACCAGTGAATAGAATCAGTGAAAGCAGGCAGTGGAAACAGAGAACATTATACTGAGCCTGTGCTCTTAGCACCTTTCACTTGACTCATCTCTTTGGTCACCACCGTAGTTCCATGATACACTGCTTACCACTTAAACATCTAAAGAAGAGGAAACCATCTATGAGACCCAAAGACTTTAACTCTCTCTAACTTTTGTAAAGTAGGGAAGAAGCCAAAGGCAGCTCACTTACCAAACAGCCCCAAAGATAGCTGTTATTACCCACAAAACTACTAGATGGTAAAGTCAGGATCAGAAGGCATGTCTTTGGGAGTTCATAGCACACACCAAAGCTATTCCTCTTATAGGACCTGTGGTTGACTGTTGCAGTGAGTATAACTGGACAAGAATCCTCAATGCCAAGTGGCCTGGGTATCTCAAAGTAGTGGGCTGTCTGGAATGGTTGTCACGTGTTTAAAAAAGTAATACAGAGCTGGGCGTGGTGGCGCACACCTTTAATCCCAGCATTTGGGAGGCAGAGGCAGGTGGATTTCTGAGTTCGAGGCCAGCCTGGTCTACAAAGTGAGCTCCAGGACAGCCAGGGCTATACAGAGAAACACTGTCTCAAAAAATTAAAAAAAAAAAAATACACAACACAGCAAAGTATAGGCTGCATAGTCAGAAATATTTGAGGGGTAGGTGGTGTGTGTGTGTGTGTGTGTGTGTGTGTGTGTGTGTTGGGGGCAGGGAACGCTCATGAGCAGGAGTCCAAATTCTCCTTCCACTCTCTGGGTCCCAAGGACTGAAGTCATCAGACTCAGTCGTCAGGCCTGTAGCAAGCAAGCAAGCAAGCAAGCATCTTTGCTCAGTGAGCCATGTTGCTGGTCTGATATGTCTGCTTAAATCCTAGCTCTACTCCTTGCTGTGTGACCTCAAGCAAGTTAGTTACCTCACTGAACAAAACCTTCCTCAGGTGTCAAACGGAAAAAAAAAGGCCCTTATGAGCATGATGCGAACATTGAGTATGATTTTCCTTCTTTATAAAAGTGTTTCCCAGCTGGGCGTGGTGGCACACACCTTTAATCCCAGCACTCAGGAGGCAGAAGCAGGCGGATTTCTGAGTTCGAGGCCAGCCTGGTCTACAAAGTGAGTTCCAGGACAGCCAGGGATACACAGAGAAACCCTGTCTCGAAAAACAAAAAACAAAAAACAAAACAAAAAAAAAAGTGTTTCCCAGGAAACACACAAGCTACAGAGGAGGGGTAAGCAAGGATCTCTTACTTGGTAGAGAATAAAGACAGAAACATGGCATGAAGGGACATCACACACTTCGGTATTTTTAGGTAACCACTGCAAATTGCCATGGCTTATTTCTTCTAGAAAGACTCTGAGTTAAAGTCTGTGATAGTTCATAGTTCATTCTCAATGTAAAGGAATTTATAAATACCACAGAAAAATACCTCTGTGCATGACTATGAGGGTGTTGGCAGAAAGGTTTAAAAGCCTAGGAAAGACCCACCCTGTATGCAGGCAGCAGGGTCCCATAGGCTAGGGCCCTGGACTGAAAACGGGGAGAAAGTTATCTGAGCATCCACACTCCCTCTCTACTTGCTGACTGAGAAGCAATGTGACCAGCCCACCCTGCTATGCCTTCCCCACTGTGACAGACTGTATCCCACCCTACCAAGAGCCAAAACTGACCCTCCATCCATTAAGTTGCGTATTTGATCTCAGTCCTTCCAGACTGTCACAGAATGTTAGCTTCCCCATATTTCCTTAGTGTCTATTTTTCCCTTCAGTAATAAACCTGCTTATTAGACCATCTGCTAATATTGGAGGCTCACTCCCTTTCACACAGTGGAGGAGAGAAATTGGGAAGGAAGAATGGATCTGCTTTGGTAACAAGGTGCTGACTAAGATTAAGGTAAGGCTAGGCACTCACAAGAAAAAGGCCAGCAGATCTCTGAGTTTGAGGCCAGCCTGGTGGATATAGTGAGTTCAAGGCCAGACGAAGCTACACGGTGAGATCCTGTCTCAAAAAGAAAGAAAGAAATATTAAGGTGAGATTTTCAGTATTTTCCTACCTTGACCGCATAGTTACTGAGTGGATCTTTTGCATACGAGGCAGTGTAGTAAACCGCATCTCCGGCTTCACAGCACGGTTTGTCGCTGGTTAGCCTGAAGTCTGACCAGCTGTCTACTCCAAAGCGGAGTTGGTCTTTCTGCCCAGCCATGAAGAGGTCTTCACATTTAACTGCCAGTCTCTTCAAGGCATCTGTATGAAGGCTTCGGAGTTTACCCACCACTTCCTCCCGATTGTCAAGTCCTCGATAAAGTGCTTGTCTCTGTGGCTTCTGGATGCTTCCAGTCTGTCTACAGGAGAGACCACGTCGGCTGGAGAGTGACTCCATACTGTTGGAAAATCTGTCCTTAACACTGAGAGTGGCGAGGCTGGAGATACTGTTTGCTGCTGAAGGAACAGGTCTCTCCTTATGCAACGGTCTCTCCAAGGATTCATAAGACTCGACATCCAGTCCCTTGAGTTCATAACTAATAGAAGAGCCAGCACTGCTGGCATCCCAGTTGGGATCAATATCGTAGGTGGGATTAGCCATGACGCACAGACTGCTTTCCATGGCTTTCTGAAGGTCTTTGGAGATGGGCTCGGTATTGGCTCGTATCATTTTCTTTGGCAGTGGGGGTGGTGTGGGTTGGGAAGCATTCAGTCCTTCTTGGTCTGTCTTCTCTCCAAAGGCAATGGCATCATCCACAGCTCCCTTGGGATGCCGTGGATGCTTGGGAGGTATCATAGCTGCACGAGATTGTCCTGCATTGTTTTTAAAAGAATGAAGAAGAGAATGAATCAAATATGTCAACCACATTTCATAATTTAAACAAGTAGGAATGTATGACATAGGCATGGGGAATCTAGCAATTGTCAATGCTTTCACTGAAATGAAATGTGAAACCAAGGAACAAACAAACGCCTGAACATTGAAGGTATGAATCCAAAGCTCGACTGGAGTAACAAAGATGAATTATGTCTCAGCATTTCTCTGTCAGAGTTTAGGTGGTGAGCTTTGTTTTCAAAAGGAATCCAGATTCTACAGTCCTGTCTCCAATAATATTGTTAGCCGTCACCACGACATAGAACTATAAAGGAGAGACACCAGAAATATCTGCATATGGCAGTAGAGATGACAGTACTTGTGGATCAAGAAAATACTTGGGAGTCCTAATGAAAACAGAATTGAAACTAGCAATGAGACCACTGCACAGAGCCTGACAAAAATGTTCTTCTGTTTCTTGTAGTGTCATTCCAATTTTACACTGTATATAGCACCTGACACTATATATAATTTATGGATCTAATGGTTATGTTTAGAGGGCAAAACACACAAGGGATCAATGGTACTTTGTTTCTTACATAATGGAGAGGAAACATTATTTTCTAATGATAGAAATATGTCATCAAAGTTCTACAAGAGTACTAATATTAGCCATGTTTTTAAAATGAGGCCTTTAATCGAGAGATAGAGGGAGAGCATAATGTCTGGTTATGGATTGTGTTATGTTGTGGTCCTAACCCCTGGTATCTATGAATAAGTCCTCATTTAGAAATTGAGTCTTTGCTCATATGATAAAGTTGAGGTTATAAAAGGCTCCAATCAAAAGTGGCTGGTATCCTAATAAGAAGAAAACACAGTGTGAAGACAAATAAGGAGACCACTATGTGGTGACAGGGGCAGAGACAGAAATGATTTAACTGTAAACCAGGAATGCTGAAGATGGATGGCCATCATTAAATACCAGGCAGAGGCAAGAACAGATTCTACTCAGTGTCTTAAAAGAAGCATGGTTTTGTGGGCAGAAGTTTCAGTTCAGGTCCCTAGACTTCATAATTGTCAAAGATTAAGTTTCTGTTATATTCAGCAACCCATTTAAGGTGCTTTATTAAAACAGTCCCAGGAAATAAATACATTTTCCACTCATAATCATACAGAGTTCAGGTAAGTGGATGGTATGAGGGTTAATATTATCAACCTGATATTATCTAGAACCACCTAGGAGACCTTTGGATATAGCTGTGAATGTCTGTATGAGGCTAACTGGGGTGGGGAGAGCCACTCCAAATGTGAGCAGCACCATACCTTGGGCTGTGATCCTGAACTGAACAGAAGAAAAGCAAGTGACCTGAACATCAGCATTCATCTCTCCCTCCTGGCTGCAGATGCAAGCTGCCCCATATGTCTACTGCCATGACTTCCCCACACCAAGACAGACTGTCCTCTTAGACTGTAAGCCAAAACAAAGCTGTCCTCCGTGATCTGCATTGTCACAGCATCGAGGAAAGTCACAGATATAGTTGCTTCTGAAGATGCTAATGCATGCTGGCTTGTTCTGCTAAAGCCATATCCTTGAAGAAGTATCGATGGTGAGAATCAATGTTAACTGTGATGATAATTAATTCTACTTCTTATATATAGTACTTTGATTAAGAATACCTAGGAGTTTAAATAAACTACTATCACATATATACAGCAAACTGAAGGATCTCCTCTCTCCATTAACAGCATGTAACAGTGTTTTTATATGGAAGAGAACTGCATTAAACACAATCAAAAACATACAGAGAGAATGCATGGTGGGGGGGGAGGGAAGGGAAAGGGAAGTAGAGGGAGAGAATAAAGGAAAGAATATATAGCTCTAAAGGAGCCAGGATTTTTAAGACTTTCCGGCTAGGATGTGGCTTAGTGCAATGCTTGCCCAGCATGCGCCAGCCCTTGGGTTTAACCTTTATTAGCAAACAACTAACTAACTAGCTAGCTAACTAACTAACTAACTTCTCATGAAGAAAAACTCAGGGCTAGATAGAAACACTGATGAATGCTACCAAATGCTTAATATTAATTAAACCAAAGTATTATTACCAATCCTTTGCAAGTTCTTCCAAAAAGTTCAAGGGAAGATCTTGAATTTTGTAGAAGCAATATTACCTAGACAACCAAACCAAAGACATCCAAAAAACTAGAGACTAATGAATGTAAGTGAGAAAACCATAAGACATTAAGCAATCGAGCCTAGCAACACTTTAAACATCATAAACACAATAATATACCATAACAACCTGGGTTTAGCCAAAAAAATGTATGGCTGGCTTAACACCTTGTAATTAATCAGTATGTTACACTAACAAAATAAAGAAAAAAAAAGGAATCTTGTATGATCTTTTGAAAGTTGTAGAACGACATCTGATAAAATCTAATGCCTTCCCATGACAACACTCAACAAACTGGGACAGAAGGGAACATCCTCAGGCTGATAGCTTCTTTTGTTTGTCTCCTTGTTTTTGTTTGTTTGCTTTTTGTTGAGAGAGGGTTTCTCTGTATAGCATTAGCTGTCCTGGAACTCACTGTGTAGAGATTCACTTACAGAGTGGCCTCAAACTCAGAGAGGTCCACTTGCCTCCCAAGTACTGGAATTAAAAGCATACATCATCATTTCCTGGTCTGATAGCTTCTATGTCAAACCAAGAGCTAATATCATAGTTGGTGACAAGAGACTAGATGATTCCTTCTTAATGTCAGTAACACAAGGACTTTTGTTATTACCATATTTATTCTATATTATACTCAAGTATTAGCCATGGAAATAGTAACAAATAAAAACATCCAGGTTAGAAAGAAGTAAACCTATTCTATGTATAAATATAATCTTGTATTTTGAAAAGCAAAAGGAACCATATGAATATTTATCAGAAATCATATGCCAGGGCTGGGACTCTAGTTTAGATGGTTGAGCACTTGCCTAGTATGCAAAGTGCCTTGGGTTCAATTCCTGGCACATCACTAAACTGAATGAGATGGAGTATACATATAATTTCAGTACTCAAGGCATGAAGGCAGGAGGAGCAAGAGGTCAAAGCTATCTTCAGCTACACAGTAAGTTTGATGCCAGTGTGAACTGTATGAGAACCTGTCATTAACAATCAAAAAGAAGAAACGAATATACTAGTTTAGTGAGACTGCAAGAAAATACTCAGTATACAATAATGAATTGTAATGACTAATCTAAAACTGACATTAAGAAAATAACCCTATTTGCAACAGAGACTAAAGTATTAAGGGATAAATTTAATTAAGCAAGAGTTGCATGTTGAAAACTATAAAACATCGTTGAAAGAAATTAAAAAGTACCAGGATAAATGGAAATTAGTCATGTTATTAAAAAATCAGTCACATTATTAAAATGACTAATTTTATGCAGTCTATTTAAACTCATGGATCAGAGACTTTAATATTGTTAAGATGGAAATATTCCCCAAATTGACCTACAGATTGAATGTAATCCTCATCAAAATCTCAGTTGGAGTTTTCGAAGAATTGATGTGGGGACCCTAAAATTCATGTGGCAACATAAGCGGCTTAAGAGTGGCCAAAAATAGTTTAGCTCATTACAAAATTATAGTAATCAAGATGGTGTGGTACCTTGTAGGAGAAGGTCGGGAAGAAACCTTTACATTAAGGGGTCAACTATATTGACAAAGCGTGGTGGCACACGCCTTTAATCCCAGCACTCAGGAGGCAGAGGCAGGCGGATTTCTGAGTTCGAGGCAAGCCTGGTCTACAGAGTGAGTTCCAGGACAGCCAGGGCTATACAGAGAAACCCTGTCTCGAAAAAAAAAAAATAACAACAACAACAAAAAGGTTGTCCAAACAACTCAGTGGAGACAGAACTGACGGGGCTGAACTGATGGGGCTGTGAAAGCAGATACACATATGCTGAAAACAAGAGACAAGAACAAAACCTAGGTTGTAGCCCTATCTCACACTATACACAAAGATAAACCAAAATGCACAAAAGATGTCAATGTAAGAGATAAAACTATAAAACTCTGCATTATTCAATGCTGGGGATCAAACCCAGGGCCTCAAGCATGCTCTACCACTGAGCTATAGCCTCACTCCAGAAATGTGACAGAGCACAGAAATAAATGGTCGTGCCCTTGAGTTGGGCAATGGTCAGTTCTAACACCCAGTGTAAAATGACTAAACCAACCAGTGTGCTACGAGTAAAAGTAAAAATAAAACCTTGTATCCTTCAAAGGACATCTTTAAGAAAGCAAAAAGAAAATTTCAGACATGGTCACACATCCTTGTAAATCTGGTACTCTGGAGGCTGAGAATAGCTTTGCTACAATAGCAAGACCTTGGCTAGACAGCAGAAGGGAGAAAAAAGAGGGAGGGAGGAAGGAAGGGCAGAAAGAGAGATAAAAAGGAAAACAAGAGAGGGAAGAAAAAAAATACACATTGCATATTTGGTAAGAAGCCTGCAATTAGACTATATAAAGAACTTTTTAAAAAGAGCAAGAAATTCACAGATATTTCTCCAAAGATAATGTATGAATGACCAATACATATATGAAATGTGCTCAACATCACCCTCATTAAACAATGACATAAAACCACAATACTTCATATCTATTAGGATCATTATAATAAGAATAAAACAACAGTAATAATATCCGTAGGCAACTGGTGAGGATGTGGAGAAATCTGGATGATCATACGTTACAAGTAGGAATCTAAGATAGAAGAGCTACCTTGGAAAGCAGCCTGAGAGTTTCTCAAAGAGTAAAACACAGTCACCACATCAGCCAGCATATGCACTCCTACAGAGATATGCAATGGAAGGAAAACATATGTCTATACAGAAACCAGAACACATGCTTATACTGTATTATTCATAACAGCTCCAAAGTGGAAACAGCACAAATGTTTATCACCTAAGGAACGGTACACAAGATGTGGTCTAGCCACACAACTAAATTTCCCACTTGTCTCATCTTATTTGTTCCCCGCTGTAGTACAAATCCAGGGTCTCATACATGCTAGGATACTCCGAGTTATAACTGCTGAGTTACATCCCTGGCCTTCCTCACTCATGTTCAAACACTGCCTCTGGGGAGTGTTTAAGTCTATTCCCCCCAAACTGACTGCTCCTCCCTTTGGAACGCAGATATGCCTTGTGTATGTTTTTCTCTAAGCATACATATAATACTGCTCTTGGGTCACCGTCTGAATTTCATATTGGGTTGCTCGCTGATGGCAGGGGCTGTGTCCTATTTTTATACACAAGACTAAACAAGAATCTGGCTGGGAATTAGTGGCTAGGTACATAGAAAGACAGATGTAGATAGAAAACATGACCCACTTTTTATCAAGATCCTAGAAAAGGTCTTAGGGCTGCCATTTTCTAACCATTTCTCCAAATAAGGAAAACCAGAATTACTTGTGGCTGTGAGTAGCATTGTGAGTTCCAGAGGAGCCTTTATTTTTCTTCCTAAAAGTTATCTGCGAATCAGAGAAGTAAGACACAGCCTGCCTAGTAGTTCTTTAGTGCTTACCAGGCAGGTGGAAGAGGGCTGAGGGCGCAGCCTGCCACTACTTTCAGAATAAAGTTCAGACTTTGTACAAGCTGGTCAAGGTTCTTTTTCTTATCTACCACTACTACTTAGGGAATTACTGCTATCATTGTACCTTAGAACTAGAGTCACAGATGTCTGTAAACTGCCATGTGTGCTGGGAACCAAACTTGGGTTCTCTGAGAGAGAAACAAATGCTCTTAACTGCTGAGTTCATTTGTTCTCTCTCTCTGTCTCTCTCTCTGTCTCTCTCTCTGTCTCTCTGTCTCTCTCTCTCTCTCTCTCTCTGTCTCTTTATCTCTCTCTCTCTCTCTGTCTAATTTACTTTTAATTAGCGTATGTACATGAGTGTAGTGCCTGCAGAGCTCATCAAATGCCCCCTGGAGCAGGAATTTCAGGTGGTTGTGAGTCACTTGATGTGGGTGATGGGAACTGAACTCAGGTCCTCTGCAAAAGCAATACCTATGTTTAACCACCATTCCAATGCACGTACTTTTTAATTTTTGCCTTAGTAAGGGTGTATTCTGTCTTTGGCCCAGCCCAACCCTTCTCTGATATCCTCTGTTCTTCACTTCAAAATGGAAGCCACCACTTCTTTCTGTGTTCTCTTAGCTCTCTTGCTTTTTTTAGTGTGCCCAGTATTTTTTTTTTTTAAATACATCCTTCCAGAATCTTGTGTGGTACCAGACAAGCAGCATGTGTACAGTAAATGTCTGAACTGAAGGGCAGAAAACCAATAGAACTGGTCGTTATTCCAAATGGAAAGAGACAGCCCAAGTAGCAAGCTATAAAAATAACTACAAGGCCCCTCTCCTCCAATAGCAGTCGGGCTCTCATGGGAGCCATGGGCATCTCACAAGAGAATCAGAAACTTGTTCTAAATGAAGCCAGGAGCATACCACAGTCTCTGCAAGTAGGTCAATCTATCTTCTAGATCTCAAAGTGCTTTGTGTTTTTGTGCTTTATTTTCTCCAAAAAAAGAGAGAAGGGGACGACATCACAAATTCTGATCATTTGGGTCAATGTCCTAAAAGTCTGGTATCTTAGCTGCTTTTATTTTAAACGTTTAATCCAGCACATTCCTCTGAAGTCTCTGGGCTCCAGCCACCAAAGCTCAGTTTCCAGCAGCAGATAGAACATCACATACTCCACATTTTTTGTGGCATACCAGCTTTCTAAATGGAAAGAAAAGGGGGGAAAAAAAGAGATTGATTCTAAATCTTGCCCTGCTATAAGCTAAAACAGCCCCCTGGCAATGTTTGGCCTGAATCAACCTCAAGCCTTACTGTCTTCTCCAGCTCTGCACTCTAGCTGTAATCTCTCTCCACATAAACATGCCTTTAGATCAGCAGGCGAAGACAGCCCTGTATCACATCACCTTCCCTAAGCAAATGAGGAAAACTCAACGGGAAGGGGAAATGTAACGAGACTAATTTCAAGGGTGTTTAAAACTCACTGGGAATGAAAATGATTGACAGCTCTTACAACTTACAAGGTTGGTATGAATACACAAGAAATAAGGTATTTCTAAAATAAATATTTTAAAAGATGATTGCATACTGAAAAACTTAAAATAGTAATTACATCATTAGAAGTGATGGAAATACTAAAGGCACATTAAGAACAAACCATAACAAATGTTTGCTTGAGATCTGGTAGCATTAAAGTCTTAGGGCCCGACTAATGACACATTTAAACAGGAGCTGTCCTTGGGAGGCATGGCTTCCTGACCAAGCTCACTGCCTCCAGCCAATCCATACAGAGCTCTCAGAATGAGCTTTAGCCCTGAGTGTACCTCTTCTAAAAAGTCTTCAGTGCTCTCCGCTTTCTATTAGTAAAAGATGTAGTGTTTTGTCCTAGATTCCTCTAGAAAGAAGCTTTCACCAACCTTTCAGAACAGTGAAATTATCACAAGGACAGTAGCCTTATGTCTTTCTCTCCAAACAATCAGGCTATGCTAGTGTTCCCAGCTCCTTACCTGGAACTGCAGCCATTTGGTATTGAACAACTGTTTTTGCTAAATTGAGGTATTAAAGCTCCAATTAACAGAACATATCTTCCTATTTAAAGTACAGTTTCAATTTTCATAACAAATCTACATCCGTATCTCAAAGTAAGTAACCTACATGAGAGTGGGAAGAGAAAGGAATTCAGAGACATCCATGTCCAAACACGGAAACATGCACTGCACTTTATATAGATGTCAGACACCATCAGTGTTAACTAGCTTTGTCACATGAATAGGGTCTCTCATTGGCTGGACCAGCATTCTGTTCCCAGCAGCAGGCTTCTGAAGCTTAGGAGGAAAGGACCTCCTCTGCCATGCGTTCTGTTCTTACTGTGCTGGGGGGGGGGGGCTGTGATCACAGTGAAATAGAAGCAACAACTGGTAAGCCATGGGGTACAACTTCCTGTCAAATAATAAAGCTGGCTGGCTTCCAGAGACCACTTGCATGGATCCTCAAATAGAGTACTTTTAAAGAATGCCAGTGGTGTAGCAGCTGACAGGTCCAAAGTCTGCATGGTCTTGTTACAGAAACCCTTCGCAAAGCCACAGATCACTTATTTAGGGGTAAGTTATCTATGCAATTTGAATACTGTACTCTAGTAACTAATTCTCAGATATAAAACCTATTTTAAAATATGAATGCAGCTAACTTAGGAGCAAAAATTCATTTCTTTTAATAGAAATAATTACAATTATAGGAGGTATAACAAATGCTCAAACAAATGTTCAAAACTATCAACTTCAGCTTTTTTTTTTTAAGTTCCAGATAATCCTAACTGCAATTCTTCTTAAAATATTTTATTGTATTTATTATTTATTTATTTTGTGTGTATGTATTTATGTGTGCATGTCTTACACACCCATGTGCACAGGTTTGGGGCTCAGGAGACAACTTTGGAGAGGTGGTTCTCTTCATCTACCATGTGGGTTCCAGGGATTTGACTCAGATTTGTCTGGCCTGGCGGCAAGTGCCTTTCTCTACCGTGCCATCTTGATAGTCCTTAAATGTAATGCTTTCCTCTTTGGTTCGCATAACTAACACTGCAGTGCATGCAACGCTTCCTTCCCAGTAATTATTGTGCACATAGATGTGAGGTGCTGCTTAGAATGACTTCTTAGGAGTGGGCACTTGACCACCACACTAAGACCAGCAGTCCAGCGCTGCAGGCCCACCTCACTTCTGACAAACGATGGGCCACAGGCTTTGGTGCTTGGCTTTGGTATTTAAAGGGAGAAGCTTTAAGGATTTGCTCAAAGTAACTGAAGTGAAGTTTGTGGACAGACTCTTATGGAGACCCGTAGAAGGCTGAGGCAAAGTTCATATAGTTCCTTAATTAGGGAATTTATGCATTAAGTCCAATAGTTGAAAAAACAAGCTGGATCAATAGATTAATGGAGCATGTAAACCACGAGTTGAAAGTCTCTCATGTGAACTTTCCTGGGAACAGTCAGATTTCTTTTATCTGGGAATCTTCAAAAGTCAAACCCAGCAGTCATTTTTAGCTCATTTATTCAAACACATTCTTAGCACCTCCTGTGTGTTTTAGATAATGTGCTAGGCTGTAAGAATACAGAAAGACGAGGAAGCCAAAAATATGTAAAGGGAGACTTGACTGAGCTTTTAAAAAAGCAATGTATAGAGTCCTTACTTACAAAGTGAATGAAGGAGGCCTAATGTTATCAGCTGGCTTTCAACAGAGTAGAACTTACACGCTTCTGATCCCAGCCAGATAATGAAGTAGTCAGACACACCCACATAAAAGACAGCCAGTGACCCTTCTTCAAGACATTTTAAGACAAACATAAGAAACAAAGAATGTCAAAGGTTTAATAAGAAGGGACATTCTATCACTTCTTCAGGAAATTGCTTTGGGTGTAGACATGTCCTAAAATTCAGATTGAGTGAGATTAAGAAGGTCAAGGCCAGTTCAACTATGGTCCATTAGATCGCTATCCAGAGTGAAGTCACCAGCCTGGGTGGCCTGCTCTAATGGCCTACTTTGTTTCCATCAGATAGGATCTCACACAAAACCTGGGGTGAGGCTGGTGGCCAGCAAGCCCAGGAAGCTTCCTGTCGTTGTAGTGCTGGGGTTACAGGCATGTGTGGGCCCAACGTGGCTTCATATGTGGGTACCAGGGACTTAAACTAAGGTCTTAATGTTTGCATAGCATTTGCACATATTCCCACTTCCCTGATCCCTGACCCCTATTTTTTTTTAAGATAGTGTCCCATGTTTCCCAAAACAGTCTTGAACTCTTGACTTCCTGTCCACCTCCTAAGTGCCAGGATTACAGGTATGGATTACCATGTCCAGCTCAACGATATCATTAAAAATAAAAAAGTTACTGGAGCTTTAAATCACACAAAAAAATTATCCAATGGGGGAGTTTAAAACTGCATGGAGATGACTTGCTGAATATCTTAAAAAAAAAAGAGTTCCAAATGCCACCTACGTACTTGTTCCACCAGGGAAAATGGCAATAAGCCTAAGCCCTCAGCTTCTAGAACTGATGGGACCAACCTTAACTATTACTCCTCCTAAGAAGAAAAATTAAGCACTGTTCAAACCCTCCAAAGTCAAGCACAGAGCTGCTGAAGCGCTTAAAGAAGGCTTGAAGTTAATTATTTTTCTAGGTCTAACTGTGCTGTGGAGTGTTCCCTTCTCGGTGGTTGATAAGTGCATCAAAATGTATCTGATAGTTAAGGTGTAAAATCCACCATGAAGATGGACAGCTTCAGAATGGCTGCAAGTTCAATGAGACGATTAGACTTTAGGTAGATCTGGTAAGTTTTGGGGTATTATATTTTTACTTGCAAGTTTTTTGTTTGTTTTTTTAAAAATAAGAATAACAACAACAACAACAATAACAACAAAAACAACAATGAAGTCCCAAGGAAGCGTGGATCACAGGATCATATACTTATGAGAAGGAGAGCAGTCCATGATTTCTCCTGTCCTCTGGTGCTGGACACTGAACTCAGGGTCCTGTGACTGCTAGGCAAGAGTTCTACACTGAGCTAAACTCCATGGAAATCCATTAGTCTTTCTCGCAGGACAAATTGTAGTTTTGGACTCTTAAGTAACTATAGTTTTTTGAAGTCTTTAATTCTGTGTCTGAAAGTTGATGTTTGAACTTCACAACCCATCATCAGGGCTACGCAAGAATGTAAAGACTGAGAGCATCCGAGCCATGAATGGCTGAGGCTCTGGGTTCTAATCAGGGCTCAACCTCATCTAACAATGAGATAAGATAGATAAACTTACAGGGAAGCCTGTAAAAATTTTTTTTTTAATTTTTAAATTTTTTGATATCTATGTATGTATCTACCTAGGTATTTATTTTTGGGGTAGGGTCTCATGTAGCTCAGCCTGGCCTGACAGTCACAACTCTGTAGCTGAGGATGACAGGGAATTCCTGAGCTTTCTACCTCCACTTACAAAGTGGCAGGATCAAGGCACGTGCCACTGTGCCTCCCCCCAGCCCTCTCTCTCTCTCTCTCTCTCTCTCTCTCTCTCTCTCTCTTCCTGCAGGGGAGGAAACAAAGTCTTTTTATGAAGCCGGTATTAATCTCAAGATCATGGTTCTCCTGGCTTAGGCTTCCAAGGCTGGGATTCCAGGTGTAAGATGTCACACCCAGTAGCGAATAAAATTTTAGGAAGAGATGCTGTATGGTATTCCCAACAATTGTGATGAGTGTTACTGAGGCTGTTATGAAAGAAATTTTAGCATAGCAAAGATATCTACTCATATAATTCCTGATATGCTATTTTAGGGCATGAAGTAAGTAAAAACTTCATCTTACAATGTACTTGTAAAAATATAAAGGAATGAGAAAAGTCTAATAAACCATTCAACTATAAAGTTTACTGGAATTGAAGTTAGAAGTCTTTTCTTGTAGAATATAATTTCAAGTACTTGAGGGTTGTTCTGATTGAGTCTCTCAGACATTAGAGTATTTCTCCTACGGCTTCAATCTTTTGGACTTATAAGTTAAGAAACCTATTATTTTCAATTTTCAAGCATACTAGCTGATTCTAATATCACTTTTCCTTAAAATAATATGATGGAGGAAAGAGACAGAGAGATGAGAAACTAGGTCCTTGAGAGACATATTCCAGCTGTTTCTACACAGGGATCAGTGGTTCCTAAACAGGGGTCAGTGGTTCATGAGAATCTTGTGGGCACATGATCCTCAGGCAGTCCTTGCTGCTCACGCCTTCTCCACAGGAGATAAGCACCAATCCCCCATATGCTATTCCAGGCTTTCCTTTTCAGAAGGAAAGAAACTGTGATACTCAAGGGAGGGAGATCACCCAGAAGTCACTGGGAATTTCAGAAAGTCAGTGAAGAAAGTAGAGACCTGAGGAAGCTCTGCAGACACTTCTGAAACAATCCCGTTTAATCTCTATGCATGTTCTCATTATTGCAGGTCTGTGACAGGCTGTCAGCCCCTGCTCAAACACCTCCAACCATAAGACTCCTACTACGAGTCTGCTGATACAGGTCAGAAATCCCACCCTTCACATTATTCAATCCTGTGTATATTTTGCCCTAAAATACTCCTTCAGTTTGTCCACTGTTCTCCCTACCTTGACCAAGGCCCCCCCCCCTCATCCTGTCATGTAGTCCTGCAGTGCCTGCTACCAAACACCATAGCCTATGTGAACCCATTCTGACTCATGTCATTCTGTCTTCTTGAAGCCCTTTTATAGGTCACTATCACAAATAACAAAAGGTATAAGATTTTAACCTGAAATACATCTTATCTAATGCTCCACATTGCAGCAATCTCAATGACTGTGGCACCAAGCTATTCTGTATCTCCATTGTCTTGTTCACTTGTTGCTTCTGTCTGGAACATTCTTTCTTCTCTTTGACAGTGAGTTAAATCAGCTCAGGAATGATTTCCGGGAAGGCTTCTTTTGACATCCTTCTTTGTACAACATGAAAATATTCCACGTGTGTTTCTACAACTGCATTTATCACATTATACTGAATTCTAGTTCCCTTCTTCTCTTCAGGTTGAATCCTTTAAGACAAGGTCTACATCAGCACCTTTAGCACATGGCACAGGGCTCATGGTGGCAGGCATTTAAAATAAGCCTAGTAAAAACCTGGACATTCTGTTTTGAAGCAAATGTAGATTTATAACTCCAATGGTGTTAATATACATAAAGATAAGGCTTAGGTACTGTCTATATAACCTTTGTACTTACCTAAGTTGCTGTAGGTTGCACTGCAGGGACTCACGTCGGTAGGATCCGAAGTGTCATCTTTTTCTTCTTCCTTTTCCAGGTTAGGTGGAGGCAGTGTTGGTGTGACTGAAGTGCCATCTTGCTTCACAGCAGGAGTTCTTGGATCCCGAGGAGAAAGTTCCCCTGCCACTTCATGGGTCACACGACTGAAACAAATGAGAGAGTTCATCAAATTTGTACTCAAAAGTTCCAGGATAGACAGAGCTAACTAGAAAGGATCTGAGACCTTCATACATGATCATTAAACCTACATGTTTGTTTGTTTTTCTTTTTTAAAGGGATAATAGGTAACAATAAAAGCTAATGAATGCTTAACTGATTAAAGAGAAATAGTCAAGACTTTGTAAATCTGTTGGTGTATTTACTGCATTTACTATATTCCCTAATAGTACTCTACTACTATAGTAAATACCACACTTTGCTTTACTTACCACATAGTATTTGCAACATGTTAAAAGATTTACTGAGGTATTTAGAAAGAACTAGGAGTAAAATTGTGATTATACTATGCGATGAAAGGATAAGTTAATGGCAGGTAGAAGGGTCAGTTCTCATCTACATGGTACAGGAGGAAGCGAAATGGAAAAGAGAGCTTAACTCTTTAGCTGACTCTCCTTGAAGAAAACAAGTCTGGAGCACCCTGCTGGTCAGGAGGCAGTTAAAGGCCAAGCTTTCTCTTTTCACTGCCAGCTCACTTACTTTTAGCTTTCTCTTTTCACTGCCAGCTCACTTACTTTTAGCTTTTTCTTTTCACTGCCAGCTCACTTACTTTTAGCTTTCTCTTTCTAGTCTCCCCACTCTTCCCAGTCTCCCCACTCCCGATGAAAACAGTGTCAATGTCAGGAAGTACAATGTCATGAAGTACAAGATGATCAAATGGTCACTAACTGCTGGAGAATAAAACGGCCAAGTCGGCCAATTGCAAGATGCTGGCCAATAAAATATATTCAAGAAGTGTTCTGAGACCATCAAATCCCACCATATTCTTTCTGATTTCTTTATGGGCAAAGAGAAATGAGGATAAGAAACTTTTGGGGGGAGGGTGGGGTGCATGTGTGGATGTCACCAACAGTTCTCAATGACTACTCTTGCTCTTTTGAAGCAGGGTCTCTCCCTGAACCTAGAGCTCACCGATGGCCTAGACTGGGTGCCCTTCTAGGAAGCCACTATATCTGGCTGTGGAGGTAGAATGCTAAAGCTTTAACACTCTTTCCTCTCAAAGAAGAAGGACATTTTAGTTACACAAAATGAGCTGCCTTGAAATTAGAAGTAGTTTACATTAACTTTCACCCAGCAAAGAGAACTTACTTTTTCCTTCAGTATGTGCCTAACTACTCAGCAGTGTGCCCCCCCACTCAACCCCGTTGGCTCAGAAGTGTCACTTCACTTTGGCTGTATGGAGGTGAGGGGCCAAGCTCCTTGTTATCATGCCCTTATGATGTCCCCTCTAAGGAGAAACCAGCTTTGTGTGGCAGGCCTGGTTTTTATTTAATTTTTGCTTTGATGACTACAGTAGCCCACTGAGAAGAGGCAGCATGTTTACACAGACTGCCCTGCTGACTGCTGGAGGAGAAATTCCCTCCCACTCCTCCAGTTCCCAAGAGCTAGAGCCCATAATGGAACTTCTAGTTCACTCGACCCTACTGGTTTAAAGAAAGACCTCAGGCTCTGTTGGCTTGGAAACAGTATTTCTGAAGTTGTGCAGCCAGCAGACTTCAAGACTTATATTTCTGTCCAGATATGTGCATAATTTCTAAAAATAAAGGCTGGTAAGAAGGTACTTCTTCAGATTACCTCCTTACACCTGCACTTGATGTATGCTTTAATGACACAGATGTACAATCTCTTACAGAAACTTGTGGGCTGGAGAGACTACTCAGTTGATTAAGTACTTACTGTGCAAGGAAAAGACATGCATCAGATGCCTAGAACCCATAAACATTTGCACACAGGTGGGACATCCCAGCACTTCGAGGGCAGAGAAAAGCACTGGGACTTGCTGACCACCTCTGGGCTGTTACAGGTTTGTAATCTCAGCTATTTTGGAGGCTGAAACAAAAGGATTCCTTCCAATTCAAGGCCTGCCTAGGCTCTATTGTGACTACAAGGCTAGCCTGGGCAGCGGAGCAAGGCTGTCTCAGAGTAAAAGTAGTTTAAAATGGGCTGAGAAGAGCTTGTGAGAAAGTACTTGTCTAGTATATGCTAGGTCCTCAATTCAGGCTGTTAGGGATCCCTAATCTCTGAACTTGCTCTTGGTTCTTTTTCTTTTATTTTAAAGTTAGCTTATTTACATATTGCACACGAATGTGTGTATGTACTTGCTTATGCAGGTATCTCTGGGGGGCAGAGATTGATGTCAGCTGTCTTTTTCTGCAATTCTCCACCATAGTTTTGTTTTTCTGAGACAGGGTCTCTCTCTCCTCAACTTGGAGCTCATCGTTTAGGCCAGATGTGCTCCAGTGCTGGGGTTACAGTTGCATGCTTGCCATGCCTGCTTTTCTACCTTGCTGCTGGGGATAAGCAACTGTGAAAACCACTGTAAGAGAAGCTGTTGTTAACCTCTGGAATCCATGCGTCTGTTCCACATACATAATACAGAACTTTGCTCTAAGGGTGTGGACAAACAAAACATGGATGCTGAAAAGCAAGAAGTATCAAAGACTCACCCGCTGTACTCGCTCACACAATTCCCCATTGAGGGACATTTTCACAGGGTCTCCTCAAACCTGTCAGCCATGTTCTGAAACCGACTGTGCAGAGGGCACTGAGCTCTGAAGAGTTCCAAGCTGTATAAGCTATGCCAAGATACTCGAATCCTGTCCCTCAGTCACACCCACTGCACCTTGACCTTTACTATAGGGGCTTGGTCTTGGAAAGGTGCCAAATTACCTTTGGGGAGCTAAGCTCGAAAGCTAGATGTATTAACCCTTTGAGGAGCAGGGCAGCATAGACTACATAACAGGTTAGAATGCACTGGCACACCAATTAAAATAACTGTCAACTATAGAAATCTATGCAACAGCTTTATGAATTTGTAAATGTATGCTGAAATGTTTAACCTGCATTTACAGCGACAGTCTTACAAGGAGTAAGAACTTTAAAGACGCATCAACGATATGTCATGTCGTAATGCTCGACAGAAGAACAGCTCTTTGTATTATTGACGTAGTATAAAAGAGAGGTTCTAAGAGTTGAAATGTAGGTAGTACTACAGAGACCAAAACCTGAAGAACTGAGGCTGTATGAGCAAGAGCAGCTCATTCCTTAAGTATAAACAGAGACAGAGCAGCCAGGAGGAGACGGGAAAACCTGCCTCTTAGTGTCAGAGTAGGCACAGTAATTGCATAAAAGAGTTTGAATCATTTCTTAAGAAAACAAATGATCAAAATAATCAGAAAATCTTCTCGAATTCTAAAGTGATCCTTTATCCAGGCTTTATCTCCTGACAGGACGTCTCGCCACTGATTCACTGGGAGATGTGGAATGTGATGGAACACTTGTGTGGAAATTAGACGCTGGCCGTTTGTTTGCTTAGCACTTTGATCTTCTGAACTAACGACTCTATGAGGAAGGAGATAAAAGATGATGGAAACTCGCCGTCTCATTCAAGAGACGAGAAGGGAAAGTCCTACAAAATGAAAATCATGAAGAATATGATTTGAAAGTCTTATTAGAGGCTAACATGTGTTGAAATCATAAAATAATGACCAACTAGGTATTTTTTCAAGGTGAGTAAATTTCATATTCATTTTTATAAAACAAGACTATGTTTAAGTAATGAATGGCCTGTGAGCTTTTTATAGTTCTGCTATTTAAATTCCTTTCAAAGAGTTTCTAGTCCTGTAACAGAAGGTGGAGAGTTTGTAATAACTATGCTAATGATATCTAAGTCCTTAATCTTCAGGTTCTGTCAAACTGGCTTAGCCTCTCTGTGAACCATCAGTACTCATTGTATTTTCATAATGGAAGGTGATGTGCATCCAACTGCATAGACAGCCCTTGGGATCCTTGGGTCCTATATGCTCAGATAGAAAATAGCCAGGAAAAAAGTGGACCAATATTGAACATATACACTTTATTTCTTCCCACTATCCCCTAAACAAAACAGAAAAATACTAGTTACACAGCATGGACTAGGCTATGATAAGTGATCAAGAAAGAAGTTAAAGTCTATAGAGACATGCGTGGTGGGACATTTGAGTAAGACCAGCCCTCAGAAAGCTGATGCAGGAGGACTTGAACTGAGAGCTCAAGGCCAGATTAAGTTACATAGTGAGTGTAAGGTTTGCCTAGGCTAGAGGACCAGATTCTGTCTTAAGAAAAAAACAAAACAAAATGTTTACAAGAGCCGGGCATGGTGGTGCCTGCCTTTAATCCCAGCACTTGGGAGGCAGAGGCAGGCGGATTTCTGAGTTCGAGGCCAGCCTGGTCTACAAAGTGAGTTCCAGGGCTTTACAGAGAAACCCTGTCTCGAAAAACAAAAAAACAAAACAAACAAAAAATGTTTACAAGAGGTTTTATGTAGAGTAAACTCTATATCATTTCACAGAGAGACTCAGGCATCCAAAGATTTTGTTTTGGTATCCAAGGAAACCTTGAAACCAAACCCCAGCAGATCCTGAGGGGTGACTGTACCTAAAATCTTTAACCAACTTTTCATTAAAGAGTGTTTTTTAATTGCAATTTGCTATGTTTGACCTAACACTTAAAAAACTGTCATATTTGCTACAGAGATCACTCCTCTGAATTTGTAGAATGATTGTAAGGTGTTCAGAAGCAACAGACACACTGCTACAGATCTGTCTGTTATCTAATAAATCCCTTGAAGGTTAAATCTCATCAGTCTGCCATATTCATACATAATTCAAAGTTATGGAAACAATCTCCCATGTGAAGACTCGCTTGCTTTACCCAGGTGGTAGGATTAATCATTATAGCATCAAATGAAATAATCTTTTTTTTTTTTCCTGGAAAATTTGTTCAAGACAGATTTTTGTAAGAATTCTGTTAAATGTCTGGATGTACCTTTTAACAGGCAAATCAAATTTCCCATCAGTACAGATTAAAGGCCTTTCTGTATCTAAATATTTCCATTAATTTTAGTTCCACTTTAAGTTTCAAATTCAACCATCTTTGTTCAGCTTCAGAAGGGGCAGTTAATGAAACCAGAATTCTATTGAGACTGCCTGTCTCTTGGGGCAAACAGCATTCTTTATTTCACCTGTCAGCTTTCTTCAGCTGCTACAGATGTCTCTACGTGATCAAAACCAACAGTAAATGAATGCAACTTTTAAAGACTCAAATTCCTAAAATCTAAACATCAGAGGAATGTTTCATGGTTCTGTCTTTGGTCTCATGGGCTGTTTACTTCTAGGCTTTCTAGGGACAGTGGCCTTTGCAGAAGTGGGATCAGCCATTAACCTTCAAGAAGAGTCATCATGACCTACACCTTTAAAACCTGTTGGTAGAGAAGAGAGGGAGAACCCAACTAAAGTCAAACTCCATTTCTTCTTGTATCTCTACTTTTCAGACCCCCGCCATGGTGACATTTCGTAATGCTACCTTGGTCTCTAAGTCAGCAACTTGATTTGGCCACATTTCCCAATCACTGGCATTCTCAGGTGGGAAGACATATCTATTGATCACTATCTAGTACGTCCAATTTCCCACTAAGCTTCCATAGCCTTTGAAACGTCAAACTTCTTATCCTGAACAGAGATTAACCTTTAACTGAGATTGGATGAGGTCCTGTTACTGTCTAACAGAATGTGGTCAAACACAGGAGTTCCTGTGTGTAAACCAAGTGCACACAGGATACGGCAGACAAGTGCAAAGTCTTGAAATAGGTTCTTATTTCCTGACACTTTATGGGGTCCACGTAAAAAATAAAAACAGATGTGACAGCTGTTTGAAGTGTTTTCAAGGCCACCGATTGCATGCCGGCAAAGCAAGGAAGAACACAGGCCATCAGTATATCATTGTCACCTGCATAAAACTAAGAAAAGCTATAGTTTTAAAAAGTTACAGTCTTAAAATCCTGTGAAATTCAAAGTCAGAATGGCATCTGTGCAGATAAACAGCAGATAAATTCATTTTTGGAAAAGATCACTAAAATAAGGTTGCTGTTCTCAATGGCTATCGAAATTACTCAGCCTTGGTTTGCTTTTGAAGTATATGGTGAGAGATGCATTTCCTGAAAAGGCAGGTTCTTAGAAGCAAATGCCCAGCTTTCGCCAAGGACACTAGCCTAGGAGGGATGTATGGGCTTGCACCATCTCCATAGGCCAGGAAGCACTGGAGACCAGCTCTCCCCTCACTCTTACCTTCCTTTGCTCCATGAGTCAGAGCAGGGAAGAATCGATACCAATACCAAATGCAATGAGAGTGAGTACCGACTGAGACAGAGAGTTCTCGGGGCAGTCTACTCAGTGCCACAGATGCTGGGCACGTCCCATGTGATGCACCAAAGTGTCAGGACATAGAAGCAAGTCTTCCTATTTCACAGATGAGAAAACTGAGGCTTACAGAAGCAAATGACCTGCCTGAGGCCACCTGAGTACAGAGGTGGCAGTGTGGGAATGTGAAGTGATGCTGTCCATCCCTGATGCCCACATTCTTTCTGCCATTCTGGGAGCATAAGGCACATTGTACAGACTCAGTAAATGCCTGATTGGAAGGGTGATTTAAAAGGAAAACTGCTTTAACTGCAATAGAAGGAGGTGAGGTGTAGTTTGTGAAACAAAAAGGAAGGCCATGGAGTGGGGCAAAGATGTCAAGAGGGGAGAGAGGACAAAGAGGGTAATAGAAGACATGTGACATAAATGTAGACGAGGGGAAGAGGGGACCAGCTGGAGAGCATGGGGGTTACAGAAGGAGAGTTGGAGATGAAGACCAAGAAGAGCAAACTGTATGAAAATGTCATAATGAAATCCATTACTCTGTATGTTAATTTAAGAAACTAATAAAAATAATAGATAAATTAAAAAAAGAAATATGAAGTAATAACGAATACAGATGTGTTCTACTTTGAAAAATCCTAAACAAGCCAAAAGAGTAATTGTTTACACTGCAAAAGTATGTCTCCAAATAGGAGCTGCTCTTGCAGAGAATGTCCATAGATAATTGTCCTTCTACTAGCAATCCGCATTTGCTGGGTGCTAGGCATACTGCTTAAATACACATCTAACAACAGCACCCGAGGCAGGGTTACTCTCATAACAGCAACAACCGTAATGACAGGAGCCAAAGCATAGACAGTATTTACCACGTGCCTCTTCTAAACCATGTGTCTCAGAAGTGGCATTACTAACATTTTTGAGCAAGATAATTCTGTTGTGGAGAGCTACCCACACACTAGGAACATTCCAGTATTTTCTGCCTTCTTGGCTGTGATAACCAAAAAATTTCTCCAGACTTTGTCAACTGTCCTAAGAGAGTACCTCGGTGTTCCTCCTGAGCCCTTTATATAAACTCAGTCATGCTATACTACAGTATACAGGGTAGGTTATCCTCTGATAAAGGGGCCCACCAAAGTTTTGTGTTCATCATGCTTGAGAAACAGAAAGTTAAACTCTTGAGAAGACTATGGAGAAGGAGGTGAGAAACTGGGGACAGACCAAGCTAGCAGGCAGAGGTCTTAAACAGAGACTTCATTACTATGGCCAAACAATGGAATTTAGCCTTTAGGAGTACTAGGCTATTTTAAAGAGAAAAAGGGCAAGATACTGGGCAAGACGAATTAGCAAAGTACTTCAGTAAATGAGGTGAAAGACACTGTAAGGCAAACCAGATAGATATAAAGGAGAGCATAGATGTGGTGTGTATTTTGGAAGTTTAGTCAGCAGGAGGAAGAGCCAAGAGAAGAACCAAAGACGATTCTGTCTTCTGGCATGAACAGATGGATGGGTGGCAGGCCATTTACAAGAAGGGAAGACTTGGAACAGAATGTACTTATAGGGAATAATCAAATTCTGTCTTGCACATGTTTCATTGGAAATACACTTTTCAAGTACATGTAAGTCATGGGGAATATTTGATGGGTAAAGATATACATTTAAGAGTCATCAGAATGTATATGTAAAATTTAACGCCAATGATGTTAAGCCAGTAAGACTTAAAGAATCTTGTTCAGTATATGGTTAAGATTTTAAGTGACACGCTGAAATAAAAGTGAAGTGACTCCTGGAATTTGCTTCAATCATGGGCTATGGGAAAAGATGAGGGGTGAAGGAGATGTGATATGTAAATTGATTTTTTTGTTAGTTTAGGGCTAGCTTAGGCTCATGATTCTATTATCCTCTTGACAGCCTTCCTGAGTGCTAGGAATATAAACTCTAATATACCTAGAAAATGGAAAACGTGGCTTTGTGGTTGTAGGGAATCCTATCATCTCAGGACCTTAAAGACCAAGTTCTCAGCACAGAGGTTCAAAGAACAGGGAAGAGACTGACAGGAGACGGAGGTGGAGGAAGAAGGGGAAGGGAACAAGGGGGAGGGGTCAGGAGTGTTTGTCCTGGAGTGGGACACAGGACTGCCTCTGGATAGAAGGGGACAGACATGGCCCAGAGGCAAATGGCTGCTTAGAAAGGTATAAGAGGGGGCTAGTGAGATGGCTCAGCGGGTTAGAGCACCCGACTGCTCTTCCGAAGGTGATGAGTTCAAATCCCAGCAACCACATGGTGGCTTACAACCACCCGTAACAAGATCTGACGCCCTCTTCTGGTGCGTCTGAAGTCAGCTACAGCGTACTTATGAAGAATAATAAGAAAATGACTCCTTGGACTGGAGAGACCAACCGGAGCAAGTGAGGCTGTCCAGAGCGAGCAGAGCTGAACGGGGATGGCCGAAGCAAGCAGGGATGGCCGGAGCTAGCAGGGCCGGAGCGAGTGGGGCCGAATGGGAACGGCCGGAACTAGCGGGGCCAACCGGAGCAAGCGGAGCCGATCAGAACGAGCCGGGTCGGCTGGAACGAGCGGGGGCCGTGGGGGGGGGGCGGCCGGGAGCGAGTGAGGCTGACTGGAGCGAGCAGAGCTGGCGGGAGTGAGCGGGGTTGACCGGAACAAGGAAAAAAAAAAAAAAAAAAAGAAAGGTATAAGAGGGGCTAGAGAGATGGTTCTGCTGTTACAGGCTAGGCTCACAACCAAAAATATAAAGGAATAAGGGAAAACCTTGTGTTAGGATGAGGTGTTTCATTTTAATTGGGCAGGTTAATTAGGTGAGCCAAAGTGGACTTTTGATTGTTGGACTTCAATACCTTGATAGCTGGACCTTGATAGTCAGTTTCAGGAGGAAGAAGAGGACATAGGAGGGAACAGACCTTGGTGGTTAGCTGTAGGAATGTAATCTAATGCTTTTTAGCAAGGGAGAGGGAATGGGGGGAGAAAGACAAAGCCTGTCAGAGCCATTCTTGTGAACTGGATAGAGTCCCTTCCAGTGGTAAATATCTGTATCTGTCTATCTGTCTGTCTGTGTGTATTTACTTTGTATATAGTTAAATTTCCTGTATTCTAAAAAAGGTCTTTCAAAAATAAAATGACCCTTTTAAAGATGGTTTTCATTAAAAAGTAATCCTGTACTTTCAATTCTAAGCAAACAATATATTTGAAGGCCTTAGATAGGGAAAAAGGCTGAGTATCTGGAGTCCTATGAACAAGACTAAATAGGCAGGAGGATGGTACTCACAGAGGAAATCTCTTTCAGAAAGGTATATATGACTCCTCAAAACAGGCTGCAGGGATGCTCAGAGTTCTGGTTACTTAAGTGTAATGGGGAAATAGGTCAACTCTTACTGTTGTATCTATCCAACTAGGTGCTTTAGTGGTATCTATTTTCTCTGTATAGTATCATCTTTCCCCTGTTGAATATAAAAGAAAACCTTAGCTCAAAAGAAGTGAAATCAAGCCAGTGGTAAAGTGGGAAGCCAGCTCTGTGTCAACTCCAGTGCTTGCATTTTCTCCACCACATTATTCCCTATGTTTCAATGCTGAGTTCAGGAAGAGTGGGCAGACAGCGTTCTAAAAGGGGCAGAGCAGAGATTCCCGACTAGTCACAGTCCAGGCTACTCATCTCGTTATTTCCTTTTGGTCCCACCGGCTTGAGGGGAAAGATGTAGCGCTGAATCAAGATCCCGTTACTACCACTAGCACTACTGACGAGAAAGTTTTGTCTTTTAACGCAAAGCGGTTCTGGTATCCAGCTTACTAGCTGACAGGCAGATTGCCCTGTTTGCTTCTGTATTTAATCTGTGGGGACACGCTGCTTAGTTAGAGAATATACAGGGACTCAGTCTCATCTAGTTTACAGGGGGAGAGTGGGTATACGTTAATAACCTTTGAGAGAGCTCCAGCCATTTGCTGGCATCGTGTTAGAGTGCCAAATGGCATTTCATAAATGTTAGCTGCAGTGTGGGGGTCTACTAAAAAACTTTCTGTTCTCAGTTATATCAAAATCCATTTGCATAATTTTATAATGTTACAGGGGCAGTCATTTGGAATTATCCTTCAAATATAGATCCAACCATAGGATGTTGATAAACCAACCAGCGATTGACCTCTTGTTAGTGCCTCTGCCAATCTCATCTAGCAAACGGTTTAAGGATCAGGAAGCTGTCAAGGTCAGTGCTTTAGAGAGGTGTCTGAAAGCTTGAGTTTTATCACAAACAAACAGAGCTGGTCTCCTTGAAAGTGACTTACTTGCCAGTTGTCCTTTCCATGGTCTATAAAAGAAGGTGCTAACGTTCCTAACTGAAGCTGTCCAGCACAACCCATTTTCCCCTTAGGATCTTTGGCATGCCCCTGAAATGTACACGTGTACTTTCATTTCAGCACACAATTAAAACCAAAAGACAAGTAATCAAGGGTTAAGATTTAATACAAATTTACTACTTAGTCTTAAGCAAAACTGATTTTTCCTCCCTTTTAAATTCCTACTACAATTTGATGCCATGGCCTTGTTTGAGCTTCATGGCAATTACTTTTATCCAGATGTTTCCTCACTGTCAGTACAAAGGTCAACAGAGGGAAAAGAAAATATCAGCATCTGGGTTGGTTAGTTTTTCATCCTCTGACAAAATAATCTGAGATGATCAACTTATAAGGAGAAAAGATTTATCATGGCTTACAATTTCAGTCCACGGTAACTTGTGAGCACTGTCTTTTGGCCTGTGCCTAGGTAGTGTCATTGAGGGTGTATGTAGAGAAATGGATAGGGAAGGGATGAGCAGAGACAGGGGAAAGACAGAGAGAGGGATCCAGGATAAGAAATAGAGAAACTGAGACTGGAGTCCCAAGGTTCTTTTTAAAGCCATGTACCTCAAAGGGGCTCCATTTTTTTTTATTATTAATAACTTTGTTTATATTTCAAAATGTTATCCCCCTTCCCAGTTAACCCTCCACCAACCCCCATCTCCTCCCCCTCCCCTCTATGAGGGTGCTCCTCCACGCATTCATCCACTCCCACCTCACCCTTCTAGCATCTCCCTCCCTCCTATGTTACGTAAGTCCCTGGGAGTTCTGGGTGGTCCAGTTAGTTGATATTGTTCTTATGGGGTTGCAACCCCCTTCAGCTCCTTCAGTCCTTCCCCTAGCTCTTCCATTGCAGTCTTCGGGTTCATCTGAGTATCTGCACCTGTATTGGTCAGGTGCTGATAGAACCTCTCAGAGAATAGCCAAACCAGGCTCCTGTCAGCAAGCACTTTTTGCATCAGCAATAGTGTATATGTGGGAAGAGTTGGTGACTACAGATGGAATGGATCCCTAGGTGGGGTGGTCTCTGGATGGCCTTTCCTTCAGTGTCTGTTCCATTTTTTGTAAAGGGGCTCCACTTGACAGTTTCATCCCCTCCTAGGAGACCCATGGACTGCTCATTTAGACTTAACACCGGGCCTTTTGGAAGATTCAAGACAGTCTCTGTTTGGTCTTACATGGATAGCATGTGAAGAACCACTGAACTACTCTGCTTTTCTTATATTTGGCTATAATTTATGGAGTGCAATGTGATATATATATATATATATATATATATATATATATATATATATATATATATATATATACACACACATACATACCAATACATGTATAAAACATGGATTAGACAATATTAATTAATATATTTATTATTTGATACAACTTTTTGTGATAAGGCTTAAAATATGTTCTTTTTAGAATGTTTGAAATACTAACTGTATTAAGTATTGTCATCATGCAGAAGAATGGACCACCAAAATTCATCCTTATGCAAAGCCTGTACCCCTAACAAACATCTCCCCTCCCCACCTCCCAGTTTATGATAATGTCTCCCCTTTCCCACTGCACTAACTTCTGGTGAGTGTCTCTTCTCCTTTTTGAGTTCCACTTGTTAGCATTTCCTATTCACTACCCTTTCTAGCTACACATCCTGCTTCCATTTGTTTTCCTCTTCCTTTTGCCTTCAATGTTGTTAAGCCCTGAAGCCCTGAGGGTCAGCAGAAAGAATGGAAGCAGGCAACCTCAGGAAATAGAAGGTTGGGGGCACCCCCCAGAATGCACCAGAGACCTGGGAGGTGAGAGACTCCCAGGACTCAAAGGGATGAAATGCCCAACAGTGGGGAAAGGGAACTTATACACCTCTAGCAGGAAGACAGGGCATCAAATGAGAGATGGGGTTGCTACCCCACAGTCACATCTCTGACCTATAATTGTTCCTGTCTGGAAGAATTACAGGGATGGAAATAGAGAGGAGCCTGAGGAAAAGAAGGTCCAGTGACAGGCCCAAAGTGGGATCCAGCTCAAGGGGAGGTCCCAAGGCCTGACAGTAGTACTAAGGCTATGGAGTGCTAACAAAAAGGGACCTATCATGACTGCCCTCTGAAAGACCCAACAAGCAGCTGAAAGAGTCAGATGCAGATATTTGCACACAACCAATGGACAGAAGCAGCTGACCCCTGCTGTTGAATTAGGGAAGGCTGAAAGAAGCTGAGGAGAAGGGTGATCCTGTAGGAGGACCAGCAATCTCAATTAATCTGGACCCTCAAGATCTCTCAAACACTGGACTACCAAACAGATAGCATACACCAGCTGATATGAGGCCCCCAAACACACAGTAGAGGACTTCTGGGTCTGTGTTCATTCAGAGATGATGCACCTAATCCTCAAAAGATTGGAGGCCCCAAGGAGTTTAGAGGTCAGGTAGGGTAGGGGGTGGGAGCATCCATATGGAGACAGGGAGGTCGGAAGGAGGCATGGGATGTGGAGCAGACAAAGGGTGGATGGGGAGGGGGGGTAGGGAATGGAATATAGAGTGTAAAAAATAAATTAAAAGTAAAATATAATTAAAAAACAACAACAAACAACAAAAACCTAGCTGATAAGTGTGTATGGGGGGGAGGGTTGTTCAGGCTGGCCTTGAACTCACAATCCTGCTGCCCTAGCGTCCTTACTGATAGTATTACAGATATATGCTGCCATACTCAGCCTTATTTGTCTTTTAAGATCTGGTTCCAATTTCATTTCGGAGAAGTGGATTTCAGCTGATTTAATCACTAGGTGTTCTGGGCTACTTTATCATTTTGTGCACGGAGCATCTACCATATTGAGGATAGAGGGGCTACTAACATGTTTAAATATCTAATATGCCAGACCCTGGACAGCCTATTTTATGTCTTCCCATAAAATGTTCAAATTAATTCTATGAGATAAGTATCACTATAGCCCTATATACTGAAGGACCAGAGAGTCAAAGCTAAAGTCAAACCCAAGTTCATTATTGCAGCAACGTCTTTCCCCTATTTGTTCTAAGGCTAATGGCACACATTCAATTTATGTCTTTGGAAAGTCAAATAAATGTTAGAAATCGTTAATACCAAGCACAAGGCTCTACCAGGCTCTCTCATCTTTCAGGCCCTGCAGGATAGCCATCAGAAGGGCATTTTTCATTCTTCATTCTTTACAGTTTAGATTTGGCATCTTCATTTACTTATAGAAAAACCGTATTTTCATTTCTTTCAGCTGTGTGTTCCCAGGCACGAGATGGTAATTGAATGATCACACTGCCATCAAACCAGAAACACAAATGTTGACATTTGATTGTAATGTTTTTCCTCTCAAAGTTGCTTCAAGTAAATATCAATGACAATCCAAGTAAATGAGGTAATTATTTAAAAAGCAAATGGAGTACAGTTTTCAATATACATATTCATGCTTTAAACTTTCCATGAGGCTAAAAATAACCTATCGAATGCTTCTTTTTTCTTCTCTGGGACATTCTAAAATGGGGAAATTTAAATGTGCCTCTAAGAACCGCTCAGTATCCCAATCATAGCTATATTTATGTACCTTTAGAACAGTGTTAAGACTAATGATTCTAAAGTGTGGCTGAACAACTTCAGCCTGTTGGATGTGCAAAGTCAGGATGTACCTCAGACCAAATGAATTAGAAACCCTGGGGATTGCTGGGTGGTGGTGGTGCATGCCTTTAATCCCAGCACTAGGGAAGCAGAGGCAAGTAGATCTGAGTTCAGGGACAGCCAGGGCTACACCAAGAAACCTTGTCTCAAAAAACAAACAAACAAAACCCCCCAAATTTAGACTAAATTAAATTAAATTAAAAGAAAGAAACAGACAAACAAGCTAACTCTTGGAGTAGAACCTGACAAGTGTGTTTTAACATTCCTCTGGACAACTGTGGAAGAGCCAAATCTTAGTATCAGTGAAGCAAATTAACTGTGTCATTTGGATTCATGGACAGGTCTATAAAAAAATTAAAAATTCAATAGAAAGGGGTCTGCCATGCTCAGGGCTTGGGCTACCTCATGTCTACATACAGTACAGTATAGCCACAGGAAAGAGTCACAAAAGAAAAGCTAAACCATTCATTATTTGGCTGTTCTCCAGGGTCTGGATACATCTACTACAGCCATACTTGAACAGGAGAAAAGTCATTTATTGATCTATAAGAGCTATATGCCATTCCCTCCCAGGTAATGCGAGCGTGTTATGTAAGTGGCTTCCTTCCTAAATGAAACAGGAGTCCGAAGTCTGGCATTGTATTACCGCTGGAGCATGACCGTCTATCACCAAGGATGTAAAAGGAAGCCTAAGATTCGACTGATGAGAAGGCTGTTCTCTGGAAGGCACTGCCTTTACTTCAGTTGCTTTGTTAGTAAGTGAATTTAAGGAAAATTGAGTCTTGCTAGCATTTTGACATCTATGTGGAGGTAAGATCATTTTAGTAAAGAACAGGAAGAAAACTTCCTGGCATTTTGCTAGAAAAATTGAAGAAATTAAATGTTCATTTTTCACTTACATATTTTTTTATAGAAAAATGGTGAGAAAAATCTGTCCTCTCAATCAGAAGTTGTTATCTTTGCCAGAGAGGAGGCCAGGCTGGGTGGAGAAAGTTTACTGTATGCCAGTGGGAAGATGACTCAGAAGAATCAAGTATTGGGGGCACTTGTTCAAGACTAAAGTGAATAAGGATTAAAAAGAAATCTCTTTTGTTACAAACTTTGGATAAATGTACTTGTTTAACTCACAGTTGATTAACTTTGTTTATTATATAGTAATAGGAAGGAAAAACAGGGTCCCTACACTTAAACACTCACACACACACATCCATACATACGTGTGTGTGTGTGTGTGTGTGTGCACCTATGTGTATACAGTTCTGGGATTGAAGCCAGATCATTTATTTATTTATTTATTTATTTATTTATTATTGTATCTAAGTACATTGTAGCTGTCTTCAGATGCACCAGAAGAGGGCGTCAGATCTTGTTACGGGTGGTTGTAAGCCACCATGTGGTTGCTGGGATTTGAACTCATCACCTTCGGAAGAGCAGTTGGGTGCTCTAACCCGCTGAGCCATCTCACCAGCCCCCTGAAGCCAGACCTTTATGCACACTAAGCAAGCACTCTACTACTGCTGGGTTACTCCTCTAGTCCTTTGTTGGACTTCGTGTTCATTAACAATGTAGCATTTCAGGAAGGAATAAAATGTTTTCGGGTGAGACAGATCAAGATGTGGATCACAGCTCTAATAAACACTAATTTAAGATTCTGGTCAATTCTTCTCCAATTCTCAGTTCCTCATCTGATGAATGCAGTCAATTTATAAGGCTTTAGTAGGATTTCAGAAAAATATTTGGATGTACCACAAAGAGAGTATGTGATAAAAAAAATAGTAACTGAAGTATTTAAGAAGACGATTGCTTAGAGAACTTACAACTGTCTGGGTGAAGTGAGGATTGTAACCCTTGATCTCAGTATCAATAACCAACTTTTCTTATTTCTTATTTCTCCTACATGTTAAAAAAAATCCATAAACTACTTACTCTCTGCTCCATTCTTTCTCTATGACATTTGAAAAGAGGCACCAATAAAATTAAAAAAAAACCTAAATAGTCACTCAAGATAAAGTAATACATATGAGAATAACAACTTGGTAAAAACCATAAAGAATTTCTTGAAGTTTCATTTATGTGCATGAGGGAAAGAGCATTCATTTTGCTTCTTCCTTATTCCATCTCAGCATCCAGAACATATTATACATCGATATTACAGTGATATGACTTTGCTTTTCTATGTTAAAGCCCCCTGCATTTACCAGAATGTGATGCATTAACTTTAGCTAGGAATTCAGGGCCATAAGCCTCGTTCAGTGCAATGAGATCACTTTAATAATATTCTAATCTTCAAGATGGATAATGACCACGCAGCACTTCCTACAAGCGGAAATGGCTGTTGTGCAATCTTAGAAGATATAAAAGAAAGCTTAGCACTTGAAAATGTATTTAAAGTATTTTCCTGCATTCCGCTGCTTTGGTTTACATACCTGCAGGCTTTGTCAGGAATCTGAGATGGAAGATAGCTACTTTTCTTCTCTTCTGGGTCCCGCAGTAACACGTCCTCTGCTCTTCCTCTTTCTGCCCCAGCCTTGCTTTGGTCCACACTGAGGTGGCCTTGGTCAGGGTCACACCTGTACATGAAGACTATAGCAGGCTTTTCGCTGGCCTCTCCTTTGGCCTCTGTGAACCAGTGGTGGCGCTGGACTGGAGGGGGTGGCAGCATGTGGATGACTGTCCCGTCCAGGCCCACCAGCTTCCCTTTCTCTCGCTCTTTCTCTTTCTCTTCTTCCTCGTCTGTTTTGCGGCGGCGGAAGAAGCTTTTAAATGATATCCAGCGTTTAGGTTTTGCATCAGCTGCTCGCCTGCTGCCTTCAGAGTGCAAAATTGATTCAGCTTCTGTTGATCTGGTGGGACTGGTTGGCTTCGTCCAATTGGTAAAATGCCTTTGCAACAGGTTACTTGCATGGTAAGGGGAGGAAGTAGACCGTGGTGGGGGAAAGGGAGGCGGTGGCTCACTCTGGGTGCTGGTCACTAATTTGGAGGGAGGAGAAGTCACTGGCTTCATGGATGGATCTTTCTGAATTTTGGTAGTAGGGCTTTCTGTGGTCTGATGGGCCTCACCTTCCCCACTAGTCTGCGATGTAAAAAGAGATTTGGGTCTGACTGGTGGGTTTTTAGGAATACTTTTTGTAGTATCTGCATCTGGGGGAACGGCATAAAGCTCTTCCACATTGCAAGCCTTAGGGCTAGATTGAGGTGCTTCTGGAGGAGTCTGGGGGGGTTGGATAGATGCCACAATCTGACATAGGACGGCGCTTGCTTTCTCCCTGGTGCTGGTGCTGGTGCTGCTGCCGCCTGGCACCTGAGACCCTTGTGCCCCTTCTGTTTTGCCCGCAGGCTCTTGAGTGGATCTCTGGATTTTTGCTGGGGAGCTGTGGGTGGAACTGTAGCTTCTTTGTGGAGAAGACTGACCTCGGTTGAGACAATTGTTAAACTCCTGCACCTTCTGCGCTACTGAACCTCTTTTACGCTCTGTGCTGTTGGAAAACCCTTTAGCTTGGGGACAGTCTGTGAGCTTGCTGGGGGTGCTATCAGACACTTTGCTTTCAGTTTCTATTTCTTCGTAAGTATGGCTTATTACGCTTGTGGTTTTTTCCTTCACGGAGAGATCTCCACTTGTTCCCAGAAAACTTTTGTAGACGGCAAGATTGTCATACGCATTTGGATTAATAACAATGGGGACTTTAATGGCGTTTTTGGAACTCCGGGCATAGGATGGCTCATCGTGGATGATAATGGGAAAAGGTGGCATCCCGGCATTGTTGTAACTATTAAATTTTATTTCAGACAAATTAGGTGACTTAACAGGGATGGTTTTAGAGGAGATGTTTGTAGCCGTGGGTGAAGTGGGCGCCGATTTATGGCAGTTTTTCCTTGGAGGGATATTTGGCCCAGGTCCCCCAGTACTTAATTCTATTTTAGGGATCTTTTGTCGTGGACTGGTGCTGGAAGTCCACACTTCCTGGTATCGGATTGCACTGGATTTTTTGAGATGGGCATTTATTTGTCCTGGTGTCAATGCAGGTGAAGTAACTGGAGAGTTTGGAGTAGAAGCTGAACCTTTTATCTTGGGTCGCCCCAGGTGCTCACTGGCCATGGCTGCCGACACATCCACAACTGTATATGGCTTACACAGCGGCTGTTCCAGATTTACCACACGGTAGGGCTTTGTCTGTTCTTCTACTGGGACGAGGCTTATGGTGACTGCCTGGCCAGCGATATCTGTAGAGGCTTTGCTCTCTGGCTTCTCAGTTTGTACTGCAATCTTGCCATCCTTCTCCTGTAAGCGGAGAGCGAGGACAGCTTTGTGCGTCTCTGGAACTTTCACCGGGCTTTTGGAAGTAAGTGATTCGTCCTTCTCCTCGTTGTTACCAGGAGGACTTTCAAAATTAGACTCAGTTTCTGCCATGTCCTTAGAATGTCCTGGGTTACCAGGAGATATCCCCCCATTACAGATCTTCTGGGATAAACTGCTGGCTGTTTCAGAGCGTGACTCTTCTGTGAAAGAGGAATCTGGTGATGTGCAGTCGGACGACATTGTGCTCTGAACGCTTCCTTGACCATAGGAGACCCCAGAATTTTCCTCATAACCATTCAGGATTTCATCATAGCTGTCGTCATAGTCCACAGCACAGATTCTCTGCAGAGACTTATTCCGTAAGGGGATAGTATTCCACTTTTTGCTCACAAAGAATCGAACAGGAGACAGGGTGTTTGCTCTGAAGTTAGCAAAGCGAGGCTGCCCTCTCATGCGAATCTCCATGGCCAATAGCTCTTCGTCGCTCTCGTCCCAGCTCTCGTGCTCCTCCTCCATGTTACTGAAAAGCCCATCTTCCTCACTCTCCTCGCCACTGGAGAACTCAGGGTAGCAGAACCTGCCCCCTTCGTTACTGATGACCTCGGTGCTCCCACTCAGGATTACGTGCTTGCCCTGAGAGTCCTTCATGCTCCCGGTCATGCAACTGGGTGGGATCTTTCTTTCCAACGATCGTTTGTAGCAATCATTTATCCTTCCCAAGAAGGTTTCTCTGGAGTTTGTTTCGTTTCCTCTGACCGGAGGGGTGGCCTCCAGGCCCGCTATCTCCTTTAGCACTTCGGTTAGCCCGTTGTTATTGGATAGCTTCTGTGCGCTGTCACTGTTGGCACACTGCTGAGGACCACTGCCAAAGCCTTCAGTGTCACCTTCAGAATTGTTGTTAAGTGGTTTCTGGCTCAGGGACGTCTTGTTTTGGTTCCACCCCAGGATGACAGGTTTGTTCTCACAGTGTTCCTGGATGCTTAGCTCGGGGCCACACACGCTTTGCCCATCTGCCACCATCATAGTGGGCTTCACAGCGATGGTGGGCTTTTTAGCCACAGGGGGCCGGAAGTTGCCCGTGTTCCTGACTCGGTGGTTGTTACTGTGATTGGCATTAGTTTTCACACTGCCGTGGGTGATGGGCGTCTTCTCAGAGTCTGGAGGAAGCTGGTGCAAGCTTTTAGGTTTAAAGCAATTCTTGCATTCGCCAGGTTTCCAAACGTGTTCAGTAAAGGTGTTACAAGCAGACATTTTTAAAAATAGAACTTCGCAGACAATGCTTTTCCTTCAGTGCATAGCAAGACTTGCATTTGCATCTGTGAGATTTCACCTCCTCATGTTGTCATAGCAGCTCCTCTAAGTACGATCAATCTATGGGAGGAAGAAGAGAAAATAACCTGAATGTGAAAGGCATGTGAGATTTACCACTATGAATGATACGGAGAAGAACTAGCTTTAACTTCTAATTTTTTTCTTCAAAGGATTGAGAAAAAAACCAATTCGGGGATAGGGGGAGGTTATAACTTTTCTATAGTTAATCAGCATCTTGGAAACTTACTCGTATCCATGTATATGTAACTTCCAGCTTGATGTGTCTATGGAAATAATAGTGTGACCTCTTCTCCTGGGAAGGCCTGTGTATGTGCTCGAGTGCACATGTGTGAGCTGGGCATGCACTAGTGTGTGGTATGGAGTCAGGGGTGGGAGTGCTGGGAGGGAAGCCGGTGCCTCAGGTACACTGAGTGCCACTCTCCACCCCCTGGGTTTGCCTTTGATACTGATCTGTGTCAGTCAATCTCTGCTTGACATAGCTTGGTCCCTATGCGTTCTTCTTCCATTTCACCCTTAACATGTTAGCTGCTTAACAGACTCTTCAGATCCAGTGCGCTAAAATCAATCCCTCATTTCTCTAAGTCGGTTTTTCCAATTTTGTCTTCTTACATCTTACTGGACCTATTCTTGCCATCACCAAGCACTGCCATCTCTTGTCCAGATGACTGGGATAAGTGAGGCTGAGTCTCATCCCATTCTATGCCATCTTGTTTGTTGTTGCTGCTACTTCAGGTGTGGTTCTCAGAGAAGCACACTAGCCTCACCTGGAACTTGGTAGAAATGCAGTTTCTTTAGGTCCAGCCCCAGACCTGTTACACTTGCATGTTAATCTCAGCTGAGCCACTGCTCTACTACATTGGCAGATGTGACTGCATCGCCTCCTTACTAATTAGCATGGGACCAGGTATTCTTGGCCAGCCTTACCTAATGCCAGTGTGCACACTGGTGAATACAAACCACACGGGGGAAGGTGCTAGGGAAGAATAACAAATCTGAACTTTAAACACGGTATTTGAAGCTGTAAGACTAGATCTATGTATGCCTCTTAGCACCTCCTCTTCTTCTTGACAATCAACTTTTGCTGTACTCTCCAATTGGGCTACTCATCTCTTCTTGGATTACAGAAGGCCCCTTCTGTTTCCAAAGACCTCTCTTTCTTCCTGTGTGTATGTGTATGTGAGCATTTATGTTGAGTGTGTGCACACATGCATGTGGAAGGCAGAGGATGACACTGGATGTCTTTCTCAGTTCTTCTCCGCCTTGTATTTTGAGATGGGGTCCTGAGCTCACCAATCTGGCTAGGCTGGTTGGTCTGCAAGCTCCTGGCATCTGTCTGTCTATGTCCTCACCAGCACTGGGATGATTAAATGCACTGTCCTTTAAAGTTCTGTGCCACTCACTTCTCAGCACTGCAGACCTTCTAGAGTGCCACCACAGCCCTATGCTTCTATGTGGAATGACAGTGACATGTGTTGGCAGGGCCAAACCTCCTGGGTTCAAGACTCAGAATAGAGCTACAGTACTCCTAACCTTAGGACAGACAAAAGTGTGGGAATTTAATGCCTAAAATATGAAAAAAGTCCAACTGATTACTTTGGACCCCATCAAAATAAAACATGTTGAGCTGGGGATGTAACTTGTGAGGTTGTCTAGCACACACGGTGCTCTGACTTCAGTATACGCATGGACACACACACACACACACACACACACACATATATATATACACACACACCTTATAGCTATGTGACACTAAATGCTGCTTGTCATATAGAAAAGCAAGTGAGACCCACAGTGTGAACTTCCTGGGACGATCCGTGAGTGTATGTTTGGGAAGTTGAGCATGTGGCACATTGGTGAGGACTTGGATGGTTCAGTGAGCATGTGGCACATTGGTAAGGACTTGGATGATTCACTGAGCATGTGGCACATTGGTGAGGACTTGGATGGTTTCAGTGAGCATGTGGCACATTGGTGGACTTGGATGGTTCAGTGAGCATGTGGCACATTGG